>JAUMHF010000021.1:14935746-14951431 GCA_032359275.1 Microctenopoma steveboyesi
TGTAAAGTGCCTTGAGATAACTTTTGTTGTAAAATGGCGCTATATAAATAAAACTGAATTGAATTGAATTGAATTATGGCCACATACTTCATTTCTTCCTCCACTGTCTCCATCTCTCAGCAGGGGAGATGTATAGTGTGTATAGTGCTTGCTGCATTTCAGCCTGCTCTCTTCCTTTTTCCACTTCCTGTCATTCTGATCCCTCTTTAACCTGTCAGAATGTGGATCTGCTCCCTAGGGAAGCCAGCGCTATCAGTATCTGACTCTGCTCCAGGGGAATCTGACTACTGAGCAACATGCCTGAATAACAGCTTACGTGGACATATGAAAACGGTAAAAAGACAAGTGAGGGAGGAGGCTTGTGCAGCTGGGGCAGACAAACAGAAGGCTGGACGTATATAAACTTTGTAAATATATACATAGGAAAAGGGAGGAGGTGACTGCTGCTGGATGATTGTTCTAACAGGAATTCTTCTTAACGAGCTCCCAGGATGCAGTTTACTGTAAGGGAAACCCAGCCCTGCACTGGTGCAATGGCACAGAGGAGCTCATTAAGAGCCACAACCCATCTTTGCTAACCTGCCATCTCCTGCCCTATCCTGCTCCATCCACATCTCAAAATGAAGGACAGGACCAGAGCATGGTGGTCCACTTTGGACAATGCATGTTAATGAGCCGAGTGCATGCTGCGAGGGTGTTTGTGGAATCTATGTGTGTAAATGTCTGCAGAAGCGCAGAGCTGTTGGTAGTTAGCAACAAAACCTTTGACATTTCAAGTGAGCCTCCACCTCATGTCAATCATGATGAATTCACGGGCCTTGCACTGTGCTATTAACATGGACATTGACTGCAGTGTTTCAGGTTGAAGCTGACGAGTGACTGAAGCTGTTAGCTTTATAAAAGTAACACAAGAATTTTTTTTCTTACTTTCTTTTTCTTTTTGTTTTTGTCTTTCTCCACTACGTACAGTACATTGTGTAGAAAATGTGTCTAGTCAAAGGCTTCTTTCTGCACATGGCTTGCAAACACATTTAATTGCTTGTGCCATGTGATGTTGAATCCTCAAAGCCTTTGTTGTAAATATATATAAAAAAAACATACAGCACCACCGTTAGCTTCATTTTCTGTTTTAAATTTGCCGTTGGTTCTTGTTTTTCGCTGTTCTGAACCTTAATGCGGGGCAGCCAAAAGACCTTTTTACAGACGTTGTTATCACTTGGACCTTTCACTGTTGTGCACAGGTCAGAGCAGCTGTTGATTAGTTCTACCAAAAGATGGTGTGATCCACTACACAAACTCCTAACTTTACTTTGTTCCACTTTTGTATTTATCATTGTTCCCTTACAATGATAACATGAAACTCAATATACTATCAATCTTGTCATTAAGTGTAAATGTTGAGTTAGTGTATATTTAATGTGTATATTAGAAACATAGTGGCTACCGTTTATTTTCTCTGCCCAATGACCTTTAGGGCCTGTGGTCAGATTCTTATTCCCGGCAAGCTGTCAAGGTGTCCCGGGACAAGTCACTGAAACCCTGTAGTAGCACTGACAGCTACTGTTTGGCAGCTGCCCAATTTCCCCAAGGGGATCAATAAAGTATCCATTTTTATTATTGTTATTCAATTGCTAATTGGGTTCAGGGTGCCACTGTTAATTTACAGAAGACGTCCAGGAGAGTTGGGATGTCTCTAGTACTTTGCAGTGTGTTGGGTAGGTTCGATCCCATCTATATGTATCTTATGTATATATCCCATACCCTATTCTGTACGATCTGAGTCAAAGTGCGAGTCAATGCAACACAACACAATGTGATTGGACAACACAAAGAAATTATGCTCTGCAGGTCAATAAATTTGATTTTTACTAATCTAATAAAATTAAGACCTTTCACAAACTGGCTATTTTCAAGTTCTGCACACATGTTGTTGTGTCTGTTTCAGGTTCACAGTACAGAACACTCTCAGAATTAAGGATCCTCTGCATTAACCAAGAAAATGTAATAATAAGTGAGTGAGCAACATGAAAAACTTAGAGCTTAACACTTTACGCATTACTAACACAACTCTATCAGGATAATATATATGTTTGAAAACGATTTATCTGGTGACATGATGTTATCAGGAATTCCTGTACAAGCGTATCAATAGCTTTCTTATGCTATATGGTGCAGTAATAAAACATTTGATCAAAGCTAAACAAATTTAACTAGTAGCACAGTATCAGACACCGAGAGGGGTTTTAAACTAATGTCTTTACCACATTAGACTTGGCCGGGGTTTCATTGCCACATGGCAATGTGGCAACATGCCGTAGTGTCCTTTGAAAAGACATTAAAACCCCACAGTAGCGCTGCCATAAACTGCAGCTGCACAAACCACCTATAGATGTTATTATTATTATGATAACATTCTGCTTTATCATAGTAAACCAGCGTGTGTAAGTGATACGTTTAGATTGTGGGGGAAAAAAGGGTTAAAAAGTAAGAGTTTCTTTCCTCCCTGCTTGAAGGGGAATAATGAGGGCCAGGTTGGCACTAGCCCTGTTTCTAGCTAGCAGCCTAGAGGAGGTTCACACTAATCAGGTCGGTGTGAAGGTATTATACTTGCCTGTCTGCATGGACCGCCTCATTAAACACTTCACCTGATGGGTGCCATGAACCAGAACCTTCGCTGAAGTCCCTTAGCTTGTCCTATCCTCTTCTCTCAATGTCCCTGACAGCATCAGCTCCCTGGGCACCATTCACAAGCTCTCTAGTCCCAAGGAATTGGAACCACACATTCCTCCAAAGTGTTCTATACGATCTATGCGACTCATTGTTCGCATTTTGCCCTGGTAATGTTGCTGTGTTTCCAGAGTACAATAATACTGTGACCACCTGAAGACACGGTCACCATTGTGCAGAGGAAACGCAACAAAAAAAGTGCCACTTTCTAACACTTACTTCACTATTATTAGATAAGAAGATGGTGGACTCACACCTTTATTAGTATTGATGGAAAGCTTTGCCTTTGTTGGCTCTGGTGTGGTACTTATGGAAGATCACAAGAGAAAAAATCTCTCGGAGAAGTAGAAAAGTGTGCAGCTTTGTATGATTAAAGTTTTCATGGTAAATATGGCAGGCAAGCTTCAGTGGAAGACACACAAAGGATGAACTTTCAACCTCCACAAAATGGTACAATCTAAGTGGAACAAGAGGGAGGGCAATCTTTGCCCCCATGTATGGCTGCTGTTGGAAGCAGTAGTGTTTGCTTTAACAACACGGTGGATCAGGAGTCAAGTGGCTGGATTCATTTGCTGAAGTGAAGAGGGGGTGCTCCCAGGTAGGAGTGCAACAGCCAGAGGACGAGGGGGAATGAGTGTCAGAGGATTAAGAGAATGGCAAGTCGTAGGAGGTGAGAAGAAGATAAGCCCAGACAGAAAAGAAACAGACAGCAAGAGCAACACAGGTAGTAAGAGGACAAGTGAGCGGGAACGAGAGGCCTCAGTTCGGAGCACTCTCAGATAGGCTTTCTTCCCTGGAGACTCCTTATCAACAGGGGGCATCTTTGACTTGATAATCCTGCCCTGCGTCATCTGTGCCACCCTGAAGTCCTCACACATACACACCACTCCACCTCTGCCCCTGCTCAGGGCCCATGGGAGTGAAGAGCTACCTGTCACTGTGCTTATACCTCCAGGCAGCTTGTGGGGCAGGGTGGTGAGGAGTGGTGGGGGAGTTGTCAGTGTGCCCGACTAAGAAGTCACCTTTCAGGGATATGAATCTTAATAAGGTGGAGATGAAGGGGGGAGGAGGAGGTGAGAGCAGATGCATGCTGCTGCTGTTACAGTATGTGTGTGTTTGTGTGTGTGACAGATGGGGAGTCGCAGAGTGCTGACAGGCCCTCTATGCTTCCTGGCTGCCAGATTATTTTTGGTAATTTATAACCATTGTTGCTTAAAGGAGCTTTTATCTTCAAGGGTTACCGATAGAACAGCACTCCAACAACAGCAGCGCAGGAGGCTCCAGTAGACTGCGTCTCCAGGTATTTGTGTGTGTTTGTGCTCCCAGTGTTTTATGCATTTGTGTAGGGATGTGTTTGTGTTTGTATGTGGCAGAGCGCTGAGGGCAGGGGTGCTCTCAGTCATAGAAATGAGTCCAAGAAGGTGCACAGATAAACGAAAAGAAATGAAAATGTACTATATTGTATGTGAACATGGAATGTGAAGGCCAAAAAAACACAACCACAGGAGCTCATGAGAAATCACTTGTTTGTTTGTTCCCACTGCTATTTAATGTAAAGAAAATTCTGATTTAACTTCATTGATCATTGTCACCTGTGCGCGCTCCAGCTGCTTGTCTACCAGCTGACTAGTAATTCATTCTTATTCAGGGATGTGCAGATACAAAACAGTTGGCCCATCACCACCCTGACCTTTTTTATAAAAGCTACGTTACACTTAGCTTACTTACCTCCCCACATAATCCTGTAGTTTTGGCTGATCTGAGAAGCCGTCAAAGAGCAGAGTCCAGCCTACAGTAACCAGTATAAACGTTCCCTAACGACATGTCTCGGACTGAACCGTACGGTTTGGCACATTTCATGTTTTCTGTTCCCTTTGATAAATAATTCTGTAGCTTTAGGAACAGATGGTCTGATCACATCAGAGCTCTGAGTTGAACACTTACCCTTCAAAGAGCTGTTTGCCAGACATCTTCAACAGCCCATTATAATACGAACCTACATTTGCAGTCAAAAGTTAACATAGACGACAGCCATTATTAGCTCATGAATATGTGATGTGGTGTCTTTATAGAGATAGAGACTGTGTCTCAACGTGGAACTGAGTCACCACTTTACACTGTTTTTGGTGCCGAACCTTATCATAGTCACTTAAAGCATTTGAAATCAAGCTCAAGTATTTGTAGTAGTTATCAGTAGAAAAATTAGACAGAGGAATCTGATTATACTGTATTTCATCATGTGGTTTTTACATTCATTCACACATATTTGATGTTTTACACCCTCGATATGGAAAGTGGAAATGTTTGATGAAAACTTATAAATAGCAGTTAAAGACACTATATACTATGTATATACAGTTATCAGTAAGCTACACTCCTGAAGGCCCTCTTCAGTCTGGAGATGAGGGGAGACGAAACATTCGCTCTGCAATCCCCGTCAAGTCTGTTTTCCTCTGTTGTCCCTGGCAGGTGGAAGGACTTACCCCTGCTAGTATCTGAGACTAACACCACCTTTAAAAAACATTTGAAAACTCACTTGTTTAAAAAGTATTTCAAATGAGTCTCACACACATATGCACGAAACAAAGTCTTCACCTTGTAAGTCGCTTTGAATAAAGTTAAGGACGTCTTTAAACACACTGGATCAGTGTCCAGCGTCTTGTCGCGATGCCTTCAGGAGAAACTGCACCTCTCCATTTAGCCAGTGTGGCGGTTTGAGCTGGTGGTGACATCAGCAGTGAGCTTGCTCGTGTAGCTGCAAACAGGTGACACATACTCCTCCAGGTTCACCGTGTGGTTGCCGGTTCTCTGAACATCTGCCAGTCAGTTCGCTCAAAGCAGCGCTGCAGCATGGAAATGGCTGTGTTTAGCCGCAAAATGATGACATCCTGTGTGGGCGCATTGTGTCAGCACAGGATGATGAGCAGCAATCAGCATGAGGGAGATATGACCAGAGAAACCCAGGTAGGGGCGGGTTACTGCTCTTTATGCCTCCCATTTCTTCATGTACACCTGGTCTAGTGTGTTATTTCCTCTGGTTGCCAGGGGTATATCTGAGTGGCTTACGTTTATTAACTTACATGTGTCATTTCCTAGCAGGTAGTTCATGGAGGCTTTGAATATAAACATACTTAACTATAAGTACATGACACCTACTTCATTAAAGTAAAGATTAAATGTACTTTATTACTATCCCCGTCCTAATACTGCCGCACAAGTGCACTAAATAGCTCCAAAAGTTCTTCACATCAGATCAACTTCACAAAGAGATATGCACATTGTGACACTGTCAAAATAATTCTAGCTGCAAATTATGTCCTGTCCTGTCCTGTCAGACAGATGTAATCAAATCCAATTATTCCACTTCTCCCTTTGCTCCCCATTAGTGCTCATCTCCCATTCTCCTCTCAAATTCCCTTCCTACAACAAAACATTTAAATGACAATGGCGTAGTCCTAACATTTGAAACAGGCACAGCGTACTTTTCCTGTGCCTCTGGCACTTTTTCTCCTTTCCACGTGTTCTCCTTTCTAAAATCGATAGAAAAGAAAACAAAATGACAGGGTTTCATATCACTGCTGTGATACCCGAGACTACACAGGGAAATTCCTATTTCCACACACAAAAGGCTCCATTACTACCAGGTGACCCCTTGTCATTGTGTTTCTTAACCCCTGAGTTAGACACCCCCAGGATCCGTGCTTCAATACGTGTTAGCAGGTGTGTGTGTGTGTGTGTGTGACTGAGCAGTGTGATTGTGTATGTACCAGATCTCCTCATGCAATGCCAAGGAATCCGTCATCCATCCTGACTCCTCTGCTGTCATGTTGTCACTCGGCCTTCTATTTTTGGTCTCTCATTTTTGGAAAAACATCAAAAATAGCCAATTACGCAGCTCATTATATTTGTCTTTTGTCTATTTAGGCACCTTAGCAATTAGCTATAATCATCAATAAATCATTTACATTATTTGTGTATTTGGACGGTAAATTTGAGTGTTTAATTACGCAGCTTGCTTCGTTGGAGAGCATCTCCTGCATTAGTGTTTACAGCAGACACAGCAGGCTGATTATGTGTCGTATTAGTCTCCTCCTCTGCCTTCCACGCTGCCACCTCTCTCCATGTTTATCTGCTACTTTCTCCAGGTTCTTCCTCTTCCTCCTCTGCTTACAGTAGCGGTATCTAGTCAAAGCCAAAGACAGACTGCATGTGGGTAACCTCCGGGTGACTTCTTTATCTTGTATGTCACAGCCAGTAAGAACCAGCTGAGCTTGACAGTAACCAAGGCCTTCCCTCTGAAATGATGACAGCTTCTAATTGTCTGTGAGAAGGTTGCTCCTTTTGCTTTTGCCCTGACCAGCCACCTGTGATCTGCTCATGTCAGGCGCTCCTCTGCAGTGATGAACAACTTTGCATTCAGTAAGACACCCACCACTTCAGGAGCTCATTTGAGTGTCTTCTGTAACAAACGCATTCATTTCAAGCGAAGAATAATTTATTTTGTGCAACCAGAAATGTACCCTGTGCACACAGATGTACGTCGCTAAACTCCGTGACTCAGATTGACTAATTTACTGTACCTTCTCACATTTTCTTGCATTCGCTCAGCGCCTTAGCTCTGTGCACGCTCAATTTTGTCTCTGTATTCAAGCGCAAAGTTACAGATGTGTCAAAGACAAAACAGCCATTCAGAGTTTGAGCAGACCCTTTCTGATTGGCTGTTTCATTTCAAGTCCAATCCTAGAAGCAAAGTGGGATTTTTGTCTCTCAAAATAAGTCACTCTCTGTGAGATACTGTGGGGCTCTTATACTGTGTGTGTGTGTGCAGAAGCATTTACTGTGTGCAGAATGTGCTATTGTCAGGATAGAGGCACACGTATAATACCACACTATGGCAGCTATAAGGATATCGCATGGAGAGCAGGGGGTGTAATTGGTCAGCTTGTGCGGCTAATATTTTTATTCTGCTGGAGATTGAAAGTGACGACAGTGTTACTCTTTTTGAAAATGAACTATTAGCAAAGTCATCTGCGAACCTCATGCTCACAGCAGCTATCACGGTAAATGAAAATACATAATCACAGTGATTATTCAATAACAATCTTTTCTCCTAGGAGTTATATTTATATTTGCAAATGCGGCTTTGCTTTGAAGTAAATATAATGCTGCTCCAATTAATTTGTTTTATAAGCATAATCATGATTTTGCAATACCCCATGCACTGGCAGCATATAACATAATAATATATTTATTATGTACTCCGTCTGTGGTTATATTGTGGTTTATTCAAGATACAAAACACTTTATTAATCTCAGAGGGGAATTGTTTATATAGCGGTAACAGTAGTTAATGTAAGTGTGGTTGTGGTTTAATATGCAGTAGATAGAGTTGTCAGTGATGAGACAAGGTGAAATTAGGATTTAGGTTGATGTAAATAAATAGGCGAGAACAGGATGGTCTATTTGGGATAATATCTGAAACAATTGTTGCTGTCAGGGGTAACATCCATGACCTAAACCTATATCCCAAGTGTCATATGTACAGCATGTGCAATGAGACTCCTTTTAACCAATCAGGAAGTATAAGCACAGTTTCATAACATTTTATTTTTCTATCTTTCTTATCTACCTGTCTCCTGTCCCAGATTTTGCTCCTTCTTTTTTCTCAGTGAATATTTATTTCCCTCTCTTCCTGTACCACCACTGCTCATTTATGCTTTCCATCCCCTTTCCAGTATTCCTCATTTTCGTCTAATCCCGCTACCATTACCTGCTTCTTCCTTTTCTATCATGCTCAAATTGTTGCTCTCCTCACTTATCCTTCCTCGCCACCTTCTCTTCCATCACCTGCTTTTTGCTTAATCCATCAAAGAGCATTAATGTCAAAATGCTGTAAGGCTGGTTAATGGTTCAACGTGTGCAGACTCTGTCGTGTCTTTAATGAGACTTACTTATAATTTATTTGCAAACACGAAGGTGGTAAACATGAGCAGTCATTAAGTGCACAGTTTTCGAAATGATGACACTTTCTCCTGACTTCCAGGGAAGAGGGGACATAATAATGTGAGGATGATATTTGTGAAAGTAGATGTGTTCGGCTCTTGCTCTGAGCATGTTCATTCATTTACTTTAACCATGCAGCGACCGAGTGACTCTGAACAGGAGCGTCGCGGCTAAGTGGAACAGAGAAGGGGAGCAGCTGGGTGAAATTCACCTGCCACTTCCAATGTGGATCAGAAATTGCACTCACACTAGCAGCTCTTCTTCGACCGTGGGGGGAAAAATTAAGGGAAACTGGAGGACAGAGCGTACTGTGGCCATACAAATAATAGCCAGCCGATTGAATGGAGGGTGGTGATGAAAATAGGAAACGGTCACATTCTTCGCGTCCTGCTGTTTTTGATAGACAGGGTTTCATGGTCTACTGAAGATGAAGCAACGTCTGTAACACATTGATTTACAGCCGCTGTATGACTGACAGAAAGCAGGGGAATAACTAATTCTGTTGAAATGCTTTGTTCTTTATAGAGGAAACTTTCAGTATTAGTTTTTCATCTGAGTTTGGTTTGTCTCTTAAATTCTCTTTGTTAATCTTCTTTTGATATAAATAGAAATTATGTTTCTAGATTAGCCGACTGTAGGCAGCTTTTCAAAGATGACCTCCATACAAAAAACGCACGTTCGGTCTCATGTGCGGTTAAATATACACAGATTTACCCGTAAACAAAGAAAGACTGTGCTGTGGATTAGATGTTCATACAGTACCAAGCCATAAGTCACTTGTGACATTTCCCCTCGGTGCACCAGCAGAGTCATATAATGCTTTTGTAAATAGAAGCAAATATAAAGTTAACTTAGATAGCACGTGAATGTTTGCACATATATTCAAGGTTCACATATTATACCATATGATAATCAGATGATAATTAAAAATATTTCCTTTGTTATGTTTCTCTCAAACCATTTGTTGTGGCAGATTAGTATCTTACTGTGTATGTTTATGAGAATATCATGGATTGATATTATGATTAGTTTATTCTTGCGCTGAAATCTGATATTTCATTGTCGTGCAACATGTCAATTTATGACACTTTCTGTGTAGCTTTTCTTGACACCAACTGACCTCAGAGATTACAAATCTTTCAGTTTAGTCTCGACTGGTTTCTTGTCAGGTTATGTGAATGACAACAGTGGCAAAGCAGTACAAGCAAGACGACGGCACAGTTTAAAGTGTGCTTTGGCAGGTATGTTCTCAGAAATAACTGTCAGACGACCTGCTTCAGCATTGCGGTCATCCGGGCATTTGTAGACTTATGACTGTATGAGACACTGTTATCATAGCTGAACTGTTTTATTCCATCCCTGACATGCGTGTAGTGACTCTTTGCCTCGCAGGGAGGCAGTGCTGTGTCATTCTCTCACTGATGAGAACCCCAGACACACTGCACTTTTCAAAGTGATAACAGATGCTGATATACAGACTTTATAGTCACACATTACAACAAAGCAGCTTATTTCATACGAACTCTTCTCTCCATCTGTGACACACCAGTCTTACTTTACCACCACACAGCCCATCAAGTTGATGTGAACTGGGGCCAACAGTTCCAAACACTGGCCTTGTCAAAGCAGGACTAGGAGTATGACCACGTGCCACAGGTGAGCAAGAATTTGCCACATCTGATGGAGAAAGTGACGTTTGATCTGCAGTCCAGTGTCACAGGATCAGAGCCCCAACCTGTTGTTTATATTGACAGGACAGATAAAATCTTCATCGTGGCAGACGTTTACAGAAGGAGAAAAGCACAGAGGGGACGTGTTCTAAAAAGGTTATGGAGAAAATGAAAAGTTTGTACACTCAATATACAGTATACATAGACGGTTTAAATAAATGCTGCACGAAGGAAAGTCAAGACAGACATCATTCTTATACCGACGAGAGGTCTGAGCTTTCACTCAGCTATGAGTGACTGATTGACAGCATTATGTAACGCCATACAGACTTGTAAGGCAAGCAAACATTGTGCAACCCAGTTCATTTCAAAGGTGGCACAGTCGGGCAAGCAGAAGCTGGGACTGGCCATCAGGGAGAGATGTGGGGCCACGCTGTCCCCAATACATTCACGCGACATTAATATTTCAAAATGTTTTTTTTCTGGGAATTTATAGTTTGGTGAACATGTGCTGTTGGCCTCTGTCACACACCGTCCCTGAAAGAAAACAGTCATGCTCTGCGTTTCTGTATGAGATGGGGTATCTTTTTGTTTGTCTGTGTGAGTCCCAGATTATTAACATAATATACAAACACAACAAACAGAAATAGACTTCATGAGACACCCAGAGTCATCTGGTATGAAATAGATCTGAAAACCACTGGTTTCATTAGCGATGAATCTGCAGCTACTTTCTCTTAGAGGACCAAACACGTTTCACAGGCCAAGTGGGCGTCTTCAGTCTTCAGTTAGTTTTTTTATTGCTATTACAATGCAACTAAAAACTAAATTTTTTTATCACATGTAACTAAGTGAAGCAGGAAGTTCTCCCACTTGACAAGATGTGTGCAGTTTATGCATGAAGGAGTGTGTAGTCCAGAGACTCCTTTGGCTGTTTTATAAAACAATTAATTCATGATTGTTTGATCAACTCCACTTTCTCTGACTGCACGCAAACTTTAACGAGGCTCTGAGTTTAGTACATGGTAGAGTGTAAATATTCGCCTCATCATCTCAACGCCCACAGGACATATCATTTACATGCAGTTGTGATCACTGTGGTTGCCAATAAGCGGGAGCTGCTGTGCGCCGTGACGCGCGCGCGTGGAGAGAGAGAGAGAGAGAGAGAGGAGAGAGGAAGAGGTGAACGAGAGATCTCGTTTTTCTAAAACAGAAGAAGTGCTGGTGATCTTCAGTGAGACTCCCTCTCTACCTCCACCTTCCCGCACAAACTTCCAGCAAACCCGCAGCACGAGCGGAGACGGACACCATGGATGCGCCACATGAGGCGGACTGGAGAAGCTGAAGCCCCCGCTCAAAGTTTTCCTGCATACACCACAGCGACACTGACCGAGCAAACGCACAACTTTTCGCGTGTTTTCCTGCTTTTCTAACACTTTCCTTGTCTCCTGCTACTTGGGATTGCTTGGATTCTGCGGTGTGAATTTTTATGTTCAGCCGCGGAGACGTGTAGTTTTTTCGGGGTGGTCCGCTATAAGGGAGGTGACATGCAGGTTCTCGGTTGGACCATAGTTGTCCTCGGCCAGTGGATCCTACGGAAGGTGAGTTTATCGTCATCATCACGAGTAACCCAAATACTGAACACACGTTTTATATTCAACCATGCGGAGCCGCGTTTGCAGAGAAGCGTCTGCTTTCTCCTTTTCTAGTCCGTTCACTGGAACCCACTCATATGATGAACAGTGATCTCTGTCATACGTGGTTTATTGTCCCATAAAGATTTTTTTTTACTGAATTCATATTCAGTCTGGGGAATTCATAGTTTCATCTGATAATGCCACGGCTGCAGTTCGTTGGAACTTGACTTAAAGTTGCTACAGCTTATCTCTTGATAACGTTCGTTTTGAGCATCATTTTGTTCATTTTGTTTTTATCAGTTTGAGAAAACGCGTGTGCGACTTTTGCCCGAGCTCCGAAGGCGCAGACTTCCTGCATCTTTTCCTCCCAGTTATGCCGCCCTGCTTATCTCTTTATCTCTGTGGGCTCCCAGCAACTTCCTCTAATTTTTTCTTCAGAAGTTTAACACGCCCCTGGCTTGTTTGATTATCTCGGCATCGCTGTGGCAAAGAGTTTGTACGCCTAGTTTGGCTTCTCCAGCTGCTGATTATGTGTGGATAAACGCGTGCGTGCGTGCGCGCGCTCACTCATCTTTACGCATTATATTGGAGCGTTTTCCTGATTGCTCTACACTAAGCGTAATGACGTATATATTGTAGTATAGACTCCCTGAGTACAACATAAAAGAAAAGAATACAAAGAATGCAATAGGAGGCTGTCTGTCCCAGCAGATAACACGCGGTCTGTTTCCATGTCTCCTCACAAGAAATGAAAAGGAATAAAAACATGACCTTTCACCATGGTGCTTTGCTACTCCTGTTTCCTCATTTCCTCTCTTTCCTGCAACTCATCTATTGGATCATTTTGACACCCACTGATTTTTATTTAAAAAAATACTCACTGTACTATACTTAGCGTTCAAGTACACGTGTAAAAATACCACTTTCACGCTGTGGCTTTATTTTATAAACAGGTTTTAAGACGTACCCCTAAGGTGTAAACTTTGTCTTATTATCAGAGCATCATTTGATTAAAGAGACAAACTCGTTAGGGTTGTGGAGAGCCAAGGGGGCGGACGGGTGGGGAGCCTTCACTGCTAATAGATGTGCTTGGTGAGCCAGTAGCAGGCATTTTATCCAAATGCAGAAAAAAAACACAGTATTTAGTTTGTGATTTTTTAAAAAAGCCCCCTGTTGGCTGCCTGCATATTGGGGTTAGGTTGTATCGAGACAGGTAATAACACCTACGCTTCTTTGGAAGATTGAATGCAAATCATTTCTCCTGCAAAGTGGCACTGCCGCCCGCACAAGAGTGCAACTCGGGTTCAAGTATTAGGATCAACCTGGAATTAGATTATTTCAGCTAGCTTTTCAGTAATGTGCCATTTGAAATTGTGTTAGTTTGTTCGGCATATTTTTAGGAGAGAGTAACCATCCTGTTTGTTTATGGTGACTGCAGTCACCACATATGATACAGCGATCTGGCTGACATAATATGACAAGTTACGTCCTTGGGAGCACTATTAGCTTGAAGGATTAAGATGTGAAGAGGTACAGGAGGCAGTGAAGAAGTGAAGCCAGGTGATGAATTCAGTAAACAGAGAGAAGAGGAAACCGTGGAGTGGAAGGATAAGAAGGTAACATTAAACATCTCTCTAACTTAATTTGATGGTCTCTTTGAATAAAACCCACCCTTGGTGATTATCTGGAGGTACTTACAGTAGATAGAGGCCTCTTTCAGTAAGTGTGTTCGCAAGTGAAGATAAAGTGATAAAGAGGAATCATTTTAATCGTTCAGATGTTCTGTAAAAAAACGTTTACTTTTATATATTATTTTCAAAACATCTTTTAAAAAGTGGATTTATTTTAACATGCTTGGATTAAAACATTTTGTGGGTGGGATCATACATCTGTTCAAAAAAAAAAAAAAAAAGAAGCAAATTGCATTTTCTGTGTATGATGTCTAATGCTGCAATATTATAATTTTAAAATCCATCTTGTACTTTGAAATGATATCTACAGTAACAGCAGTATAAAAGAAGAAAAGATGTGTGAAAAGCTTCTTTGCTGTTTTATGCTCCCAGTAGGAACAATAGCATTAGCCGCCATCTCAACCTGACAAAATCCTCTTATCTCCCCCAATAAAACAGTTATATACCCCAGGGATATTACAGCAACGGAGTCTCTTTAATTTCATTATTTATAGTCCTACCTCCTTTGCAGGTGTATATTCTGCATAGCTCTGTGTTTCAGTGGAATCTATATGTCACAGTAAAATGTGCATTAGAAATACAGTGTAGTGTGTTTATATGCTTCACAATAATGCCCACATGTTATGCACTTATTTGCACCATTGGGGTGGGGGTGGGGGGGGGGGGGCGTCGAGCCATAACAACAGCAGGATCAGATGTTTTTTCACCAAGGATTAAGCCAGGTGGTTGGTGGTTTCCCGCCCACTGTCTTCTGGTCCATCCATCAGTCTGTCTGCGGATCATCCTAACTGTCAAGCGGCACAGTTTAAACGAGCGGCATGGCACCAGTGGACTGTAATCTGAGCAAATTATACTCTCTATTCACAAACCGATTAGATATGTAATCTGTTGAATCACGATGACAGAAGCAATCAAATTACTGCCATATCTACTGCGTCTGAAATTGTTCCCAGAGATCAAAGCATTCTTCAACCTAAAAAATGGCACAGATTCATGTAATACTTTAATGGATTCTAACGCGCTTTGCTTAAGGTTAAGCAACGATCCATTTTTATTTAATTTGTTTTCTGCCCTTTCAACAGCCCCGTGGCCCATTTTTTGACAATCCATTACTTTAAAAAAAGAGTGCTCACTTGCTCGGCGCAGTGAATGGTTCCACCTGAGGCTTTGTGTGAGCCCTAAGGAAGGGAGATATAATTTAAATGTGTGCAGATGTCATATATTTTGACTAATGTGAAATAAAATGTCATTACAGATATGTTCGTAGGTTCTACGTGGAACACACATCTGTCATCACTGTTAAGTTAATGGAGCTCACATAGGGCTGCAAACATTAACATATAATTGCATTTTGGGGATTTAATTGAAATGTGAAGTTCAATGGTTTGTACAATAAGTGCCTCATCAGCCCATTGCTATACTCTACAATTTTAAGATGATCTGCTTATTATAAAAGAGGCAGGGACTATATATACATTCATTGATAAGGCAATGGGGCTATTTTTACAACACCGAGGAAGAGAAATCCAGAAGATACTCTGGAGCAGGGACAGAACTGCTGCTGCCGCTGCTCTCACTGCAGAAACCCGCCTGTTGTGGGTGTTTGGTTCTTTTCCTGTTGGCGCCACCAGCTTGTGTTTAATATGCAGAGGTTAAAAGTGTTCGTGCCTCAGTTTCATCTTCCATAGATTTATTTTTTCTTTTCATTCTTTAACATAAGTGGTACAATATTTACACGTTAAACAAAGTGGGGTCTTAAGTATTGAATTGGATTGTTATAGTGAAAAATTGTAGGTAAACATAGAAATAATGTAAATGTACTGAGTTTTGAACATTTCACTGATTCTAACTCTTTCGTCTCCACAGAATGTGAGCTACAGTATATATACAGGTCCTTCTCAAAAAATTAGCATATTGTGATAAAGTTCATTATTTTCTGTAATTTACTGATAAACAT
>JAUMHF010000021.1:14960255-15008030 GCA_032359275.1 Microctenopoma steveboyesi
ACACCTATGGGCTATTCTAAGTCATTAGTTAACCCAGATGCACGTCTTTGGGTTGTGTGAGGAAGCCACCACTCCTGAAATGATAAAAACAACCTTTCTCCTCCGGCGCCATATAGGCAGTGGTGAAACTGAACATGCATGTAAGTATGTTGTTCTCTTTGCGTTGTGGTCAGAAAACATGCAGGTGAAACCAGTTTCTTGAAGCTTTTATTCACTTCACTCAACAGATGTCTCCCTTCCCCTGGCAAACACTTGGAGCCGACCTCAACATGCATGTACTGACACGAACAGTCAGTGACAGTGAAATAATGTGGCACCTAGAGAAATAGACAGAGAATGAGGGTAGCAAGTGACAGACAGAGATACAGACACACATGTTCTGCTCGTAAGAGAACGTCTCACTGCGGAAGGCTGCGCTTCAATATGTTTAGCTGAGAGGAATGTGAATACTGTAATGCAGCAAAAACCATGAGGGCAGCTGCACAATAGTGTAAGCGTGGAGGACCAAATGGAGAATGCTGATCACAGTCTTCTTCCTCTCCTTATGACTTTGGGAGAAGTCGGACAACCATATGACCTCAAACTAAATATGTAGCTTAAATGAATGGATGACGTTTCACGTTTTTTCATGTATATCCTAAAACATTTTTTCTTCAGTCTTTATTTGTAGACTTTCATTGGATTTCCAATTTTTGCAATTGTTTGCTACTGGTGTAGATTCAGTATCTAAAAAATCATATGGAAATAGGTTAAGTTGACAAAAGGCGTTACAACAACGAATATACCTTTTCCAGCCGTGTTAGTGTTAGCATAGCTTGGCACACACATAGATATATAAACATTTGGGGATGAATTTGTGTACAGATAATGCCAATACCATCAGTCCTGACCTTAGTGGTCTCCTACCTGAATAACATTGTTTTTTACTGTTTTTTACTGCAACGTGATTGCTCCTGCCTCCCACGTATAGTGACGACCAATCAGAAAACCACATGAAATGATCACTGATCAATGCAACACAATACAACGTCGTCATACAAGTTATTCTCGTTATTGATTTGCATCAAAGCCCACGATTCAGTGGGTGATATCATCGTGCAGTCCACATACCTGGAAGCTGATGTCATACTGAAGTGGCTTACAGTAAAACTTTACCGGTTGCTGAGATATCACTGTTTGCTTTTGTCTAGCTTTTGTTATTCACAACGATTACCTCACGTTTTGCCAACTGTTGTTGTTTTCTAGGTATTAATTCATATTTTTTTTCTGAATCTGTGTGTTTGGATGTTTTCTTGTAGTCAAGATAAGGAGCTGAACTTATGTCTTGCTACATCAGACAGCGGAGTATTGATAGGCCAGGGGTGCGTCTTGATGATCTGCTGAGCCACATTAATCAAACACACGCACGCAGAAGGATAAAGATTAAAAGATATGTGTGAGAGATTGACTACCTTGTTGCCTTGTAAAATGCAACTGCCAAAAGGTTAAGGAAAAAAAAAAACGCTGTAGTCTATATGCACCTGTGGAGTGGTCTGGAAATCCCTCTATAGACCTTGAATGTGTAAAACCTGGTTTCAAGAGCGACACACACTCAGAATTTATGGTGTAGTTTACTAGCCCGGCATCATTCTTGTAATCAACTTGAGGACTTAACCTTAAAGTAATATAAAAAATGATGTGGCCACAAATTTTGCTCTCACGTAATTGTGTGCCTCAAGGTTTATCACGTCTTACAAAATCTCATCAGGCAAAGCAATTTGTATTTAACTGGATGTGCATCATTTGGAGCTTGCCACATCCACTAAATAGAGATTAAAATGAGATTTACAAATGAAATGATGAACGATAAATGTTTGGGGGGTTTTTTTGTTGTAATTTTCTCGGATGTTTAATCCATGAGGTCAGTGCTAGACCTCATGGACCACAGACCCTTGTTTCACACAAATCCATTCAGTAATTCACAATCCTCCCCCACCTTTTTTTAATGCATTTTTATATCAGATACATTATCTGTTCCAGTTAATATGTTTTACAGAACAAAGATTACAAAAGGCTTTGGATTTTATGTGTGTGTTCCTTAATAATATTTTAGTGTTTTCGTCCCCTCATATAATACTGCTGCACCTAAACACCCCTCTCTTTATGCACATTGCCCCTTATTTTGGTTGGAATTGATTTTCATCTGCGATAACAAATGTTCTTTGTTGAGATATCAACCCACCCTCCCATTTTCATTTACCACGTCTGATGTAGCAAAGATTAGATTCTGTTGCCAAATGGTTTAGTTAATGATTTCATTCTTTTTCTTTATTGAGATATCAAGCACCAGTGTCTCGTTTCCATTCACATTTCCAGGGTTCTAGTGATTACATTCTACAATTTTATACTTGTTTTATAGATCCGATTGAATGTCATGTCATCTAAAGAGATGTTAGTCCTTTAAGTCTGTTTTTTTTCATGTACATGCAATAGTGGATTTGTGCTGCAGTGTGGAAATTTCGGTTTTCCTCTTTCTACATCACCAAAATAGTCTGGAAAATAATTTTCACAGCAAGACTAACTTTAAAATTAAGTAAAAAACCTCCCCCTACTTGTTTTATGTCTGTCACCATCATGTAACTTAATAAGTAAATAAGTAATTAATAAATAGGAGAATAAGTTTTCTCCTGCCAGGTATTTATTTGATACAAATTCAAAGCGCAGAACAAAGATATGAACCATTTAACAGAAAAAGACAACTTAAAGTTTGATAACTGTCGGGTGACATTTTTATTAATTGAAATAAACAAAAAGGTCAAAGTGTTGTTGTTACAGCAGTAGCGGTCATTGTAGAAAAAATAAATCTGCCTTATTTTATTTTATGCAGATTTCTCCAAATACTATTTTGGGAGATCAGAGAGGCAGCTTGTACACACAGTAGATTTGTGGTGTGGATTTGTATTAATTTTGGCTCTAGGAAGACTGCTTCAGTTTCCAGTTACCAGCTAATTGGGACTATCGAATAGCTGTGAATAGCCTCACCAAGACAGAAAACAAATGAAGAGTGGGCTGCTGGCTGTATTGGCTTATAAGGGTGTATTAGCAAAGCTAACAGAGTGTGTTTAGATTGTGATGTTCATGGGTTAATTGTCTCTCTGAGTCCAAGCCAGCTGTAATGAGTAGAACTGTGCAAGAAATGTTCATGTTTATACAGTAGATACGGCATGATAACACTGTAAGAGAGAAAAATTGGTTATATTCATATACAGTGGCACGAAAAAGTGAAATATTATTTACACTTCATGACATGGTGGTGGAAAAAGAAGGGCATGGTATGTGTTTTAGGGACACCTACAGGAAGTGGCTGGATTATCCTGGACCATTTTTCCCCACAGAATCTCTACAGCTCAGCATGTTCTTAAGACGTCTGGTGTGATCAAGTTTGAATTCCTTCCACAGCATGTATTGAGTTCTGGGGGTCTCACTGGGCCAAAACGCATTAGTGATTATTGAGATTGTATTTGTGTTTTGTCAGCTTGTTGATATTTGAGACTTTGGTAAAGGTAAAATCACCTTTTTAATTCAATTTAATTTAATTTAACTCAAAAACTAGGAAACTGTGCTGTTACTTGTCCCTTGCGACTGTAGCATTAGCTTGACATGCCGCTAACTCCACTTAGCTGCAACCTACAGTTGGATATATATTTTTTTAAAACAATTTCACCTGATTAGGCTCTGTTAACGCCAGCCATGCAAACAGCACTTATTATATTTGTTAAGAAAGTTATGCAAGATGCATAATGCCATTACTGATTTAGTCAGCAGAGGGGGTTGTCAGGAAGACTGGAGCAAGTGAGGGAAGTGCAGAAGGACAGAGGATGGAAAATAAATCTAACCAAAAATTTAAAAAATGCCACAAAATGAAATAAAGATGAGTGCTCCACTGAGCCACAGACTGAATATAAAAGACAATCCTGTGAAATATACATGGCTGGTAGGCGAGGTGAGCTGAATGATAAGCTTCCAACTTCTACCTGTAACCCACAATAGCGGTCCTGATCCTGCGCCTGTTGATTATCCCAGAACATTTAGGGATCAAGCCAACTGCTGCGATTTGTCCAATGGAGCGGCTTCCTGCTCCCCTAGGCAACAAGAGACAGGAAGACATAGAAGGGAAGAGACCATTTCCCCATATTTAATAAGGTTTGGTGTTATTTTCCCATGTCTGTAATGCTTTTATTATTGCACATTGGCTTAGTGGTGAAAGGTATTGATTGTAAGCCGCAGCCCCAACTGGCACTAAAGAGTGGGAGATGGAGGCTATGAGCTTTTACTGGCAGGTGATTTGTATGTGCTTAAAAGAACATGTTCATTCCAAGTGTTATTTATACTCCAAATGTTATACTTGTGGGTGTGTGTATTTTCTGAATCAGAGCAACTCCAGTTTCTGAAACTGTCAGTGAGTGTTTTCGTTGCAAGAGCTGGCATGTACTGAAAAATGATGTGACTGGTGCATGGTATCAACATGACTGTGAAAGCTAAAAAAAAAAAACATGCATGGAGTTTCATCTGGAAGAAGGAAAGAAAGTGATTTATTTATTTAAGCTGATATGGGTATTTAAAAAAAAAGCTATTAATTTGGCAAAAAATAAAACACACACAGCTAGAGACTTTAGTCACAATAAGTCACTAAATTTATAGGAACACAGATATTATTAACGCTTAATTCAAAGCTAATTTACAAGCTCATTCATTTCCACTTAAGAACTCATGTACTTCAATACAATATTCAATTGTTTTACTTTTTCTAGCAAACCTTTGAATATCTTGAATTGGGATGAGAAGAAAAGCAACAATGGAGAAAATGAGTGAGTGATGGTGTTGGTGTTCCTATTCTTAGCCTTGCAGTAGGGAAGCAGGACTAATGATAGTCTGTGACCTTAATGCCTAGCACTGAAGGTCAGCCCTCCACTGATGCATCATGTGCAAGGTGTCCTGGAACGCTGAGGAGCGCTGCCAGATTGAGTTTGTTGTTGTTGTTGTTGTTTCCTGTGACTTTGCCCCAGAATTTATCACTGTTCTTCCTGAAAGAATAACAGATAAAATCACAGAACAAGCAATTTATTTTGTACTGCAGCCCTGATGGAACAACCAACACTTGCTCTGTGAGTTACATTCCTGATTGTTTTACCATGTCTTCAAGTTATGCAGTGACAATTATAAAAGGATGCTAACAGGAAAAGGGTGTACAAGAGACAAAGAATGTGAGAGTTCCAATGTGACTGAGAAGGTTGTCACCTGGCTAGATTTGCTGATAGTTTATTGTCGCCCAGTATCATCATGACGTTTTACATTTGGTGCCATCGCCGTTTCTGAAGTGTCGACTGCATTTACAGTTATCACAATCACTGTGAAAGCTGATATGACTTGTTTCACGTCAGAATTATATTCAAAGCACTGTCTTGAAGCACGGCTCAGAAATGAATTGTGGCACATTCTCAATTTCTTCTAACTCATCAAGTAGATTTTTTGTATTCTAATGACAACGAAGGCATTATTTAATAAGCAGCCCTGTAAATTGGAATATATGCAAAAAACTGAGAAAAAGACAGTATAACTAACGTCACACTTTAATTTTTTAGTGGTCCGTTCTGTGTCAGCGAGCAAATGATACATGAGCATTTAATGGAGATTTAAAAGCGCATAAAATTAATTTCATGGAGGAGATGCATGTGGATTTTATAATCTGTTTTTAAAATCACTCAAAATTTTATGAATCACTGTTATTGTTTGTAGCATGGTAAAAAACTTAAAGAAGTTTTAGTTTTTTTACAGTATCAGATGCTCTAAGGTGCTGCTGTAATGGCGGCTTCTGCATACAACCATAACTCTAAATGCTGACTGTTTGCATCCCATTCCTAAAATGTTTCTCTGGATTTGGAGGAGGAGGCGAAAGTGCATGAAGACAAAAAGTGATTTCTTTTAAAGACAAAACAAAAGAGGAAATGAGTAGAGGAAAAAGAACGAGAAAGCCAGTGCAGAGTAAGATGCAACCAGGGGGAGGGCTAAATGTTGACTGGAGGGAGGAAGAATCAGCCTGTCTCACTTGCTTGCATCATTAATTTGTGTTCTAATTAGCAGGAATGCCACAGTTGGAATGTGATGCCTGCATAAGGACGAAGAGCGAGCGTGTGTGTGTGTGTGTCCTGTGTCTTTGACCTGCCCTGGCTCCAAGTCTCCTGGCTTGTTAGAAATGACAGATTGACGCTCTCCTACACCCACCACCCACCCATCTGCTCTGGAAACACGCCAGATCTTTTAGGCCCATCTTGTGTTTACACCATGTGGGTGTTTCTGTGTGCTTGTCAGTCAGTTCACTTGTGTCATTGCAAGACTGTTTGGACCAGTGGGGAGGCACAAGAAAATTTTAGTCATGCTTTTGTTTCACTCATAATCTTGAGTTTGATTTGTTAAAGTTGTTTTGCCCTTTATAAGCCCATGTTGTCCAAACTGTGGCTGTGCTAAACAGAACATGGCGTCAGGAACATCTTTAAGTAAATTCAAGTTTGTTTGCCCAGGATGCAAAGCATCCAAGTAGAGACCAGATTCTAGCTTGTTAAACTATAAATTCAGCTAAAACTGGTCAAGATTCCCACCTACAGTACCAACTGTAAAAAAATAAAAAGGGGGAGTGAGAGCGCTAGAATTGACTCGAGGGGTCACTGTTCATTTCCTGTGTTCTCTCACTCATTGTGGATAAACTGCTTCAGCCGAGCTTTTCATCAGCTGTCCCCTGATTTTTTAAAGAGCCAGACGGTGCAGTGAGCCTTTTCTCCCCAGGGCCTGAAAACATTCATTTAGATAGTGCCAATATCCAATCTTCCAACACGTTTCTTCTGGACATATCTTTAAGGAAAAAACAAGGGAGAGAAATGTAAGAGTGTTGATATCCTCTAGTCAGTGACATCACATTTATAAAGGCTGTGTGTTTGTATGTTGGCTCCGGCGTACGTGAGTGAGTGTGTGTGTGTGTGTGTGTTTACTGAAGCTATTCCAGTAAAGCATCTGGCCCAGGGACAGAGGAGAGCTGCCCCACACAGTAATTGAACCACAGATCCTGCTGGACTATTAGTCACAAGTCTTCGTCTGTCCGCAGCCTTTTATCGCTGTTGGATCAACACAGGCAGGGTGAATGAAAGCAGGTCAGCAATACAAATGATTGCTATCATAGCAGTGCTACATTTCTTTTTATACAAATATCGGCCTTAGTAACTGAGCAATATAGTGTTGGTATCTTTTACTCACTTAGTGGTGTATAAAGGAGTGTGTGTGTGTGTGTGTGTGTGTGTGTGTGTGTGTGTGTGTCTGGCTGTTGACAGTGACCGAGTGATCAGATCAGCTGGGTTGCACCCTGCCTGCACGTGAGATGACCAGAAGTGAAACAAAGCGGCTGTCCTGTCTAGTGAGGCAGAGAAGAGGGAATACGCCTGTCCTCAGATATGTTTTGGGCCTGATCGAAAGACAGCAGGCAGGCAGACAGGCGACCCAGAAAGATGTGGCTATACTACACCAGTTGTTGGCATGACACAAATAACCGCAGTGGACACAATTCTCTGTGGAAAGACAATCCCGTGTTTCTCATTTCTGTTCACATTTACTTTGATATTGGGTGATATCGGAGTTTGAAACCAAGTTGAAAAGATGGAAGACCACGGTCTCTGGAGGAGGGCGAGCAAAGAGGGAAGAGAGAGAGAGCATGTGAATTAATACTTTGAACAGTTCTGGATGAGCAGAGACACTGACAGCTTCTCTCTCTTTATTTTCGCTGGTCCTGGCCTTTCTTTCTCTCATTCCCCTCAAAATAGCATTACTGCTCTATTTGACTCCTGCTCATCTTTAAGCAGAGATGATTTTCTATGAAGTTTACTACACACTAAACACTCATTGGACTGATTAGGCTTCTGCCGTATATACCCGCCCCCTATCTTGCAGCCCGTCCTGGGGAACAGAATGAGAGCAGGACCGCTGGTCAGCACTCCGGTTTTCTGCATCCAGATGGTGGATGTGAAAGATCCCAGTTAGGGGTCCCAGTGCTGCGTCCTTGAAGCCGAGTGATTTATAAACCGACAAAGGCATCCAAAAGGCAAGAAAGGAGGAAAGTTACTATACATCGTGTGATTAAATGTGCCTGGGTTGTCTTATCTTCTTTTCTATCATATGCAATCTCAACTTCGTTATAATCAAATTACTCACTATTACCGAGATTTCACATTGGAGCCATCTCGTACTTCCGTGCAAATTCAACTATAGCCACTGTGTCGCATCAGCTTGGGCAGTGATTGTGTGTTTTTGTGTGTGTGCATAACCTTGAAGTGAACAGGGGAATGTCACTGTACCCTGCTGCCAGCACCTCTGAGAGGATTTATTCATTGGCACCCCCCACTGTTTTCTCTCCAATTAGCTCTGCAATCAGCCCCAGTGAAGACAGTCTGCCCCAAGCCAGAGGGCCATGTACCCCCTTGTAGGTTTGAACTTTGGCCTAACTTAACCCCACTCAGCTTAGGCCCTGAATGCATGGAGAGCATTCTTCACAGCAGGGAAAGAGCAGACATAGGAACACTTGGTCATTTCATCCTCGTCTAATCATCCTATTACATCCCAAAAACCCGAAGGGAAAGGAACTGAGAGGCTGGCGCACTGGCAGCAGGATGAAACGAAAGTGGGAAGATGGAGGAAAGGAATTAAGGATTAGGGATGGAGGAATTTAAGAAAGGAAGTATCGGAAGCTAGTCACAGTTCTGTGGATGGACAGACATATGCCTGGATGCTTGAGAAGAATGGAAATTAGAAATTGTGTAGCGATAAAGGGATGAGATAGGTGGAGGAATGTCATTTCGTCTCATGTCATAGTCGTGGAAGGATGAACAGATGAAACTGGAAATAAAAGAAAGGATACCAAGAGGAAACGGCATATACAAGGAAATGGTCAAATAGGTAAAGAGAAGCAGGAAACAGAAGGATAGAGAACATGAAAATGGGAAAAATAGATACTAAAGATGTGAGAAATCATAAGACAGATATCAAAGAATCAAAGAATTAGAATATTTATTTAGGAATGAGACATAAAAGAAACCATCACGAGGTAACTTAGTAATCTTTGAATGGGTGGATGGTTGAAGGATGAAAAAAGGCAAGATGCCATGCAGAATTAGACAAAGGAAGGAAGTATGAGGGATATGAGAAGGGAAAGAAGAACTGAAGAAATTAAAGATAACGTATTCTCATTTATTGTGGTTTTATAACGAAGACTTCCTCGGAGCACTGGGCGGAGTGTGTGAGAGAGAAAAGTGAGATTCATTTTGAGTCAGTTTAAGTGCCAGTTTAAGTCAAATATTCTAGCTGTAAGATAGATGAGGGAAAGTCTATACATGGATGACTGGAAGGATGGCGAACTAGAACTAAGAAAGAAAATGAGTTTATTAATTGGAAAAAAAATAGTAGTCATAAGATGGAAGGACGAAGAAAAGGGAAAGGGAAGCATGGAGGATGGATCAGAGGTGTTGGAAGCAAAATGTCGGTCATGGATGGAAGGATGAAAGAACAGAAATGAGGAGAACATGAAGAAATGTTGAGGAAAAAAAGGGAGCAAAGAAAGTATCAGAAGAACAACACTCAAACTAATGTATAGACATATGGCATTAAAGGCACTGCATTAGGCAAACATACACAAGACAGGATACAAATGAAGGCCGATTGATATGAAATTAAATGGGTTGTCGGCAGAGCGACCGCAGGTGGCTGAAAAAAAGGAAAGTGAATGAAAGAAAAAAGAGCAGGTCTTTATTATGGTGAGTAACTTTGACACGCTCGCGTTGCGCCCAGTGCCAGTCCATCCGTCATCCAGCTCTCCTACTGATGAGCACTGGAAACAAATCTGAGGAAGCCGGGCTTTATTTTGCCGCCTGGGTGACTTGTCGGAGTCGTCACAGGCCCATGTGTCCCTGTATTCTTCCCCAACTGACGTCTCCCAGGCTCAGCTTCACCCGCTGGGAATCTGTGTCTCACTTCTCCCTCCTCCTCTCCGTCTCCACTATTTGTTATGCCGATAGTTTTTTTTTTCATCTTCTTCCTCTTTGCCAGTCCCTTGTGTTTATTAAATTCTTTATTTATCTCAAATGTTTCAGCTGTTTATCTGTTTGTTGACTGAGTGTGTATATGCACTTGATAAGTTGTGAGGCACAGAGGACATCAATCACTGTCACTTAGCTGCTCAACATGTCGCTCATGCTGCCCGAGCCTGAATACCCTGCACCTCCTCCAAACCTTTCTTGCATAGTCTAACCTTGAATTTCAAACTCTTGCGATACATAAATCTTTGAGAGAGAGAGAGAGAAGAGGAGGGGGGGTCGGGGAGGGGGGGGGGGTCTGAGGACAAGTGCTTTTGTGCTTTTGCAATCTGAGTCAAATATATGTTTACACGTTTACAAATGAGAAATCCAGGAGCGCGACGTCAGTTCTCATATTCCCTGCGCCCGTAGCAGCCTGCCTGGCGCGGCGGCCCCCTGCAGTAGTTATTTAGATGAATGATTAAAGTTAACGCACAGCCAGCAAGAGTCTCACTACTCTTATTTAAGGAAGAATGGGAGAGCTGTCATCTTTTGATGCATTGCCTGCCATCCCGCATGCAAACGAGACATCCTCACTCCACCGATGCCTCCCCCCCACTCCTTCGTCCCTCCCTGCCTCTCAGATGGTCCCCAAAGAGTTTCTTTGGGTGACTGATCAGGTGCTACTGTGGCATCACTGGAGACATGTGGGAAGTCTGCCCACCCAGCCAGCGAGGAAAAAGCTACCTGGCATGCTTATCCAGTGTGATCAGTAAGATAGGAGGAACCAGGGGGGACTGCTGCACACAGTTGATCTATGGCCACTGAAGTCAGACTCCTGAGAGCAACATGTAATGGCTTTATAGATAACACCACCTGCACTTTGAATTCACTTTCTGTGCCACATACCTTTGGGCAGAAGACACAGAGAGTGTTAGAGAAGTTGGTTTGCATCACATGGGACATGATGTCATGTTTGTTTTTTTTTGTTGTTGTATTATTACTGATTATAGGGTTAGGTCCAGGGTGACATACTGTACCCCTCATTCAGACCATAACTGACTGGTTTTATAGACCATTACAATACATTGATGCTGATTTATCACTAATACTAACAGAATATTTATCCTGTATGTCTTAGGGTTATAATACTGAATATGATGGTAGACCAGAGAGTTATAAAGAGTATCCCACAGTGGCCTGTTTTGCTTTTATCATTCTCCCTTAAACTAAATTAACTCTTAAATATTATCACTGTACAATATGTGTATACTAATGAGATTTGTGCTTTTCAGTGCCTGTGAATGTATTTGTTTACTGAAGGTGCCTTGAGTTTATGTTTACTGTGTGTGAGAATATGAATACTGTATATTCTGTCTTTTATAATAGTTTAATGTGCTAATATGCAAACAGATAAACAAAAGAAGCAATGTTTTTAGAGGACTATAGTAATATTTCACTTGGGGCTCATGGCGTAATATGAAATATGTTTTCATTGTCACTTGAAGTGACTCACACCCACATGGTGAAAACACAAGATGGACCTAAAGGTCTACTTCATACTCACTGTGATTGTGCTGTGCTCATAATAATATATTTTATAATCCATTAATCCAATCCTAACTTACATAGACGCCGTTGTCTTTTGTTGTGTCAGAGTTTTAGCATGTACTGTATGAGTATGTATTGTCCTACAGACACTGTACGTCAGTATTTTAATTTTATTTTGTACAGGCTTAGATTTTGAACTCTTTTATTCCCTTTAACTGAATAGTTTGGACTTCCTATTAAAAACAAGTGTCAAATGAAACTGTGAAGATTTAAATATGGATTTAAATGAATAATGGTAAAAGGAGCTGTGAGATTATGGTTTGTTTCTGAATTCACAAGGTCCCTGCAGAAGAGTATGCTAGCTATTAAATTTGTAATGGGCTAGTAAATAAGCTATATAATACTAAGTGTAAGAGAACATAGCAGTAAATATTGGTCCCTTACCTGTCTGACCTTAATACTTCCAATAGATCTCTATGGCAGACTTTCTACTAAACACCTTCTAACTGCATCAAGTGACTTAACAAGTGACGGTGATGCACATTAATTTAAGTAATCTTGTGCAATATTTTCTTTGCCATATTGGCAAAATATATTTGCCAGTTTCTCCCATACAAATACTTTATGGTTAATTTAAGATGCTAATTGACTAAGCAATCAAACTTACAGGAAAAAAAAAACAAAAGAGATTTTCTTAATGCATATGTTTCCCTCTCAGTCCAATCTGAGCGGCAGCACAAATATTTTGCAATATTGTCAGCATATTATGCTTAAGCCAGTACACAATACCTTCTTCAATCCTCTGTGTAGACATCAGATTGCAGAGAGAGTCTTTGATCTTCCTTCCTTTTGTTTTCTTTATTTCTTTCTTTCTCTCCCTTTCCCCTTCCCGCATTTTTATACTACAATACAATAATAATCACTGATGGACAACTGCCAGACAGCACATGTCAGCGCTACTGCAGCATTTTGAAATCTTGTCAAAAGACACATCGACATGTAGCCAGGAGCAACTGGGAATCGAACCACTGACCCTTTAGCCTTTATTTTGTAGCTTTACAGTAGAGGCAGGAAACCTGATGAAAGGGAGAGGGTGTGAAATGCTACTAAGGTCCCCAGTCAGACTCAAACCAGGGACATGCAACAACCATTACGCTGCCGGTGCACTCCAGCAAGGAGTATTTTAAATGATACTTCACGATCAACCAGAATACTTTTTTAAATTCTGCCTGGTATGTTGGAAAATCTTTCATTCCTTCCTTAACCAAAATTATTTCAGAGCTGAGCAGGGCTTCTTGAAACAATATTACAGATATTACTTTTCACAAACCTCTGATTATTCTCTATGGGGTGAAGTGATTCTCATTTTTGTCTTATTGCACTTGTAATCTCACTGTGTGTCGTATATATATTGTCTTTTTACCTTTTCTCTCGTTCTTTGCACCTTCGTCTCATATTGTCTTACAGACCCCTCTCCTTTCTCTACACTCATTCTCTTATTCGTTTTCTTCTTCTCCCTTACTGTGTTATCTGTCTCGGCTCCATTTCCTTGCTCCCTGATACTCCCTGACTCAGTAGCTTTCATTTTCATGATAATCCAGCGTCACCACTGGACTGCGAAATCGCTTTTACTGCCTTTTCTTTTTCTCCACCCCCTCACCCCCACCCCTTGCTTTCTCCATTTTTTCCTGCTTCTGCTTTATCTTTTTCCTCCTGGCTTTATTTTGACTTTTCCTAATTAAATGTCATTTTCAGTTCTTCTGTTTTTTTTTTTGAATGATGGAAATAACTTTCTTCTTTTATTAAGTGATCATAGTCAAAACAGACTGGAATTACGGCTGGTAAAAAGTGTGTGTGTGTGTGTGTGTGTGTGTGTGTGTGTGTGAGCCACACCACCAGCACATATACTGTACCATTTATTTTCCACCCATTTTTATTGCTCGTTCAACTGCAGGTCCTGCAGGCCATGGAGGCAGGTTTCCTACAACAATTATACATAGATCCTGCTGCGTTCAGGAGCCAGGTGGGATTTGCGATTTGCAAATCCTTGGAATGAGCCTTGTGGATCTGGGGTGCTACAGGAGTTTATCTTACAATTGTAAATGCCAGAGTCATCTCAAACCTCAAGCTAGTTATGGATGTCTGAGGTCCTCATCCCAGCTGTAAGGGTGGGCGCCGACATCATCCCCTTCAGCTTCTCAATGAAGCTGAGCTGGTTAAAAAAATCACCTATTCAATGTGCAATGCCAGTTTGTTAAGAGCAGGGATGTTCAATATTTACTTTTCTACTGATATCCAATATACCATCTAGCTCCTAATTTCCAAACAATATAAACCAATACCAATTTATGTGGGGTCCCCCCCTCATAAAAAAAACTTACAAAATAATTTTAGGTAACTAACACATATCTCCTATCATGCATACCTAAACTTTAAACAAACCATGTTCATGGTATGTAAAACGTCGTGTCATTAAAGGAGTAAAAACTGATAAAGATATTTAATGGCGATATGTAATATCAGTAGGCTGATAATATCAGACATCCCTAGTTAAGAGTACTGGGTAGGCCATAGCTTTCACAATGTGATTCTAGCCGTTCACATCCATAATTATGTTCTTCTTTCCGCCATTACCTTGAGCTCATCACCAGTTGAGGATACAAGTGTTGCATCATGTTTTCCTGTTGATCTCCATCTTACTGTCAAATGTAAAGGCAAATGTAAATGTGAAGATTCCCACCCACTATCAAACTTCATCAAATCTCTTGGCCACATCCTCGGGTGCCATCTTTCAGGTCTTAATGAAGCTGAGCTGGTTAAAAAAATCACCTATTCAATGTACTTTTTTCCAATATGTCATTTTGATATCATATTTCATATTTTTACAGAAAATATGAGGCAAACCTGCCTCTCATCACCACAAGCGCACGTAGCAAAAGCTAGAGTTAAGTAAAAAAAAATAGCTGACATCTGAGTCTGTAGTTTGTAGTGTGGCGGGAGTGGAACTGTACATTTACCACTCCTGTGTGGCAGCAGATCAATGCAGCCCGGAGCACAGAGAGAAATTAATTGATTGTCACCAATAAAACTCCAATTAAACTAAGAAACACACCTTGGAGAAAGCTCAGAGACAAGAAGCTCTCATCGTCTCATCAGTCCTCGGGGGAAGGATGGGAGGCCAGGAGGCAAAAGGGGGGAGTCAGATGAGGGCTGGGTAGCCAGTGAACAACACAGTCAGGAAAGAGTGGAACTAATGGTTGAATGTGAGAGTGAGTGAACTGCAGACAGAAGATCAGATACTCGATAGACGGAAACAGTGTGGAAAAAAGAAAGAGCAGAGGTGCTACGATTGATCCAAAGCTTCCCTAATGATGACAAAAGATCTTAATTGCGGTGGCATGCGATTTCTCAGACTTCAGCAGTCCATTCCAGAGCTTGCCCAACTATCTCTTCTTATACTGTGAGTCTACTCCATCTTTCACTTGTGCATCTTGTCATTTCAGTCTGTCACATTCCTCTTTTTGTGAGCCGCTCTCCTCATTGAAACAATTGTTACATTTCATTCCTGCATGTACTTCCAGACGGGTTATAGGCTTCACATCCAGGAGGGAACTAAATATGCTTTTTGCCCATATGAACCCTCTAAATGAAGTTAAAGATGATTAATGTTCCACATTCCTAGAAAATGTACACGATCTCCTTACTCTCTCCTCTCCTCATCTCACTTCTCCGTTAATAACATTTTCTTCACTATCTCCCTATGTCTCCCAAGCTCTGTAATCTGATTGTTCTTTCTATGATTGTGCTGTTATTGAGTTGCCTGTATCATACATATGTATAAGTCCGCCACAATACTTAATCCATCTTCTGCTGCGTTCCTACCAAACAGGAAACTCCTAAACCTAAATTGAGGAAACACTAATTTTGTGTTGCCACGTGTAATGTTTCATTATTTAGGGAACTGGAAGCTCCAAATGATCATAAAATGGAGCTTGCACTATGCCCTGTGTTTCAGGTTTCTACTCATCTTTTGTTTGAAGTGATTTTACCTTGCAGTGTTAAATTGGTTTGATTTAAGTTAAAAGAAAAACTCATCAAAAGCTGTTTTCTTATGTTTGATATAACAGGTAAAAGTCTCGGTCATGTGCAACTTTGGTGGAGCATGACATATGTTATAAATGTGTTAGAAGTGTAAACTATGCATGTACAGTATAATAAAATTGTATGCATAAGACTGTAAACTACAAACATTTCTGGTTGTGTGTATATATGCTATGTGTACTATGTATTTGTATGTGTGCATGTGCCTGTGTGTACTTCGTCACCCCTTCATCACCCCAACAACATCCCTCTAGCTATTGCTCTAAAACACTTCTCACTCATTTCAACTTAACTGAATAGAGGCTCTGGAGGAAGAAAAGCATGAAGCTGTATTTTTCCAACCGTCTATCTGTCACTGGTTGTGGAAGCCTGATATGACCTTATAGCTAAAATTCGCTGTTTTGCAAAAAGTCTATAGTTTATAGATTTCATGTCAAGAGAAAATATCTAATATTTCGTCTAACAAATCCTCACCTTTTAAATAGATTTACTGTCAAGCACAAAAAAAATTCAAATTTATGCTAATAGGATGTCCATCTATTTATTGGTTTCTTTTGGCATTTTATTACTTTTGTGCTACAAAAGAAGAAACCACACTCTACACTCATCTTCTTGGACTCAATCAATGTTTGTTCAAGTTGCTGACTGTGTACAGTTGCTTTTTCCCTCTCAGACCCCACACCCCAACATAAAATCATTTTTGAGCCTCATACGCTTGACCCTGCAAGTTAGGTTGAGGTTCATGGGGCGATGTTGCTGCAGAAGATGTGTAAAGATTGTGATGATGGTGCTAGTTCGAGCTCGGTGCCATCAGCTAGAGAAATGATTAGGACTGCACCAGCAGAGTGTTAGCCTGACAGATGGCAACACATGGAGCTAGCTGACAGCACTGCTGACAGCGCATTCACAGGAAGTCCCCATCTTGCATGCATTGTACACACTGTATGTTGCTGTACTTATTCTGATGTTTTTCTGCCATCAACTGTAGCTTATCCCTCCCTGTCAGCGCCAAAGTCAGCTCACATCAACAATTCACAAACTTAAAGTTGCAAGAAATTTGCATAGGTCTCCTGTGATGGCACTAAAATGAGTCAGTGTTAGTTTTGTTGGTCATTTATCAACACTGTTCGGTGGTCGTATTCATTTTTTATTTGTAATTCATTTTTAGTTATTTTCCCTTTAATCAATCTATTGAAAAATCGGCTCTACAGCCATGTTAATGATGGGTCAACAGAGATAGACGCCTTACTTGAATAATTGGATACAATAGGGTTTTTATTGAGAGCTGCACTGTTACCTCTACAAATAGAAATGTGGAGTAAGTGATGAAAGATGTGAAGAGCTCTGGCACAAACCTGTCAGTTCCACTGCCCTGGATATGAATGAAGGGAGACAGAAACACTCTTTGCATGAGTAGAGACAAAAATCAGATCTTGTAGTTGTTAGAAAAGGCCATTTTCATTTATTTGGTTTGTGTTATTTAGGAGGATAGGAGAATAGTTTTAAATTCATTCGAAATATATCCTCAGAGAAAGTATGTGTAACCCTCCAAATGGTTGTAATGCTTCCTGTCACTTCATGACAGCTTTGAGCTTGAAGCCTGCATGCTTGTTAATGTGTGCGTGTACATACAGTATGTGCATACAGATAGGAGAGTTGCAGTGATGTGATTGATGAGACATGAAAGAGAGCAGGGGAAGATTTCCAGTCAATCAGCCCTGTGAATAACCACCTAGGCTGTGGATTAAAGACAGAAAACTGTCTGAACAAACAAAGGCTTACATCCATTACCTTGCATGCAGTGTTGTTTTGCTCTCTGGAGCAAAACTGACAACAAAATTAAAGTGTGTTAACAAAAATAGATGGTTTGTATTCCTGAATTCAGGAGACGAAAAATAGCAACATCTAACAACTTGCATGGTTGTGGAAATAAGAGTGTGTGATTTAAAAGATCTCAGCAAAAAAGCAACCTATAATAAAGTAAAAGTAGAATGAAATGTAACAGATTTTTGTATAGTTGAGTTATTTCAGACTGTTATATCATTGGACAGGAGTAAATCTCTGATTGCCTGGTTAGAGGTAATGACTTTAGACACAAACTGGTTGCCAGCAGCAAAGAGTGGGCTGGTATTGCATCTACAGTTGTGCTAACTATTCCTGCTAACACTCATTAAACAAGACACTGATACCTTAAATCTGTAATTGAACACTCGGGTGTATTTCTGTCATCCATCCATCACGTGAACTTTTAGAGATGTCAGTAATCTCAAGAAAACATAGGAAACACAGTTTTGTTTTTTTGTGCAGGAAGTAAATACATGCAGTGCTAGTTCACATAATATGCAAGATTACTAAAAATGTACACGGTTTGCCTCCTAAAAACCCCACCCCGACCCTGTAGGGGCCAGTGTCCACTCATTTATCCCAAACATTTCATAGAAATGTCAATAATGTTCTACTTTTTCTGTTTCTTTCTTCAGGTCCAAGGTTTAGAGAAGCAGGTGGACTTCTCAGACCTGGGCCCAGTGGGTTCGGTGATGAAGACACTTCCATATGGCATGGGTGCAGGCGCAGGTGGAGGAATGACAGGAGGAGTCGTCAAGCCTCCGTATCAAACCCGCATCTTCTCAACGTCGGTTGATCAGACACCCATGAAATCTAAGCCGCCCACCTACAATTTCTTCAACCCGTACGACTCGGCCCGGAATCAGTCTCTGCTCCTGGACCAAACGGGCTACCGTTCTAAGCGCAAGCCATCGCTAAAGACAGCCATGAAGACCAAGAAGATCTTTGGCTGGGGAGACTTCTACTTTAATGTCAAGACAATGAAGTTCAGCTTGCTGGTCACGGGGAAGATCGTGGATCACATCAATGGGACGTTCACCGTTTATTTCCGCCACAACTCATCTAGCCTGGGGAACGTGTCAGTCAGTATCGTACCACCAACAAAAGTAGTGGAGTTTGAGGTCCTCCAGCAGCAGCAGCTGCACCCCCACAGTCAACAGGACGTCCAAATCCACGAGACCCAGCAAACCACCATCGAACCCAAAGAGACAAAGACCTTTAACTGTCGAGTGGAGTATGAGAAAACCAACAGATCCAAGAAGCCCAAACCCTGCCTGTATGATCCGTCTCAGACCTGCTTCACAGAGCACACCCAGTCCCACGCTGCCTGGCTCTGTGCCAAACCCTTCAAGGTGATCTGCATCTTCATCTCTTTCTTTAGCATTGATTATAAGCTGGTTCAAAAAGTGTGTCCGGACTATAACTTCCAAAGTGAGCACCCTTACTTTGGATAGGCAAAAGAGACTGAACTTAGAGGGGAAAAAAGAGACAATGTTAATAATGATGATGATGATAATAATGCGATGAAAATGGTAGTCATATTGATTATGATGACAATGCAGGGGACAGCTTTATCGCCTCTAAACTGCTGTGAATTGTGGATTTAAATCAACTATATTCAGATTTATGGATGGTTAGGATGTGGCTGATTTCTCTGACTTATTTTCCAACTTTGTCAACTTCTGTTTTTATTAGATTTTTTTCTGTAAATAATGTACTCAACCTCAGCACACTCATTGTTTTCAGATATTTGTTTCTCAGTGTTATTACTTTTTTCAGTTGGAGAATCAGTTAAAAACAGCTGGAATCAGTATTACGGCCTCCAGGTACAAGGTGAGCCTCTGAGGCAGCTGTGCCGCTGCCACCTATGTATGGCAGACACAGTGTTATGGTAGACTGACTGTTAATCATTCTCTCAGCTCTACATTTCAAATCCTGGATATAGGAGAGATATATGTATGAGAAATGCTATGCTGGATTCAATATACTGTATGAAAAAAAGACATTAAAATCTCTTAAACACTCTGTCTTTTACTGGGTGAATGTGTTCCTTTAGAACAAGAAGCACAGTTTCAGGGCACAGACTTTATGCTCAAACGTCATCACTGAACATATTCGTGTTAACTAACTCAGCAAGAACACCATTATGAATTAAGTTACATTTCACTCTGATTAGGAATTTATGCCCAAGCCTTCTGTGAAGATAAGTAATTTTAATTTTCTAAAATATATTAAAGGAATGCTGGTTACGGATTGAATTTCAACATGAAAATGAACCGTGAACCTTAATATGATGATAATGTTTGACTCCTGTTGAGGAAGTTGGTGTGTACAGTAATAGAATCCACAGAAGGTATCTGATATGATTTTTAATTACATATACCCTGCAAAAAAAAGAAAGAAGACTGTGTGTTGGAAGTAATATGACAGACAGATTTGTGTTTGTTTGATCAAACAAAGGAAGTATTGTACACCTGAGCAAACATTTTTCACTTTCACCTAAATCTCCAGGTGGCTTCTTCACATTTTATTGACTGCTGTATTACTTCTGGCACTGTTATAATCTCAGCTACCTAATAATATTTTTTTATTGTTGCTTTCTTTACGATAAAATGAGCTTATGGGAAAATAAAGCAGGATAGTATCTGAGTGGCTAAAAATATTCATGTGTTTATATTAGAGGTGAAAGGAAGAATAAATTCCTTCTTCTTGATTAAATTAAACAAACACGCATTGAACACTCATCACTTCAGTCCTTCTCAGGCTGTCTCTGTCTTCCTTCCTCACAGACTTCCTTTTCTCTCCCTCGGTGAAGCCGCTGACTCTTTGCTCTCCACACTTTTTATCTGATCATAATGATGCTTAGAATTTCATTAGAAAACACACAATCCATGCTAATTGAATCGTCATCGTTCTCTGGCTCAAGACTATATTACGCTCTTGATTAATGACATTAAGATGGAAGTCCATGTATCTTACAGTTGTTCTGGACACAGACAGTGATGAAGTCCTCTGTTTGTCTACAGTGATCTGATGAATAATCACCACTCACGCTGTTGCAGACGCATCCTTCTGTACTTCTTTATGTGTGTCCCTACATGCGATTGCATATTTGTGTGTGAGTATGCATGTGTGTGAGATTCTGATCATCTTCATGGATGATTATATGTGTTTGTCCAAGTATGTTTCCCAGAAATTAAAAAAAAACATCGAATAAACTAATAAAGAAAGTCCACATTGATAACTGTTTGTGGAGTTTCTCAGTCATCCAGATCATGATTATCTCAAAGGGCTATTCTGTGGCAACTGGACATTAACTGCATGAGCTTCCTGAAGATCAACCAAGAAGCCCCTTAATTTCTAACTGACGGGTGGGGTGGAGCCCTGCTTATATGCAATCTTAAATTAAAGGTCATCTAGCATGTTTAAGAGATATGGGGTCTAATCAGTGACAATGTCCAGAAATGTCTATAAATTGTATCGCAGGTTTAGATTGAGCATCTTTTTGACATCTTGTGGTACAACTCAAAAAATATTGTCACCAAAAGTATTCATACTTTTACTGATTTTTATATTCATCCAATTTCTTAGTGTCTTTTTTAAAGAATGTTCAGGCATTAATGTATTTCTTAGTTTCTCTACAATAAGTAGAAAAGGACTGGAAATAGGGGAAGCAGAGATACAGAATAACATGCAACAAAACTCCTCGGGTGAACTTTTAGTTAGTAATTACCGATACTACACTGTATACTTCATTTCAATATTAAGAAAATTCTAACTGCACTAGAAGAATGGATGCAGATGTGTAGGCTGTTTTAAGAGAAAATTAAAAGCCAGTGACATCAGGTTTCTGTCACATGACTAGTTGTGTATTTGCCACCATGTCAGCAGGAACAGCGTAAGTGAAGGCGAATGTTGCTTGTGTGGATTTGTGTAGAGAAGTTGCCAGAAGTCATTGCACACTTTAATTCCACATCTAATGAACCCTATGTTGAAAAGCACATTGGATGAAACATTTCTGACCTTTAACAATTCTCCTACACTGCTTTCACAAGGATTAACAGTGCCTCTACCAACAGTGGAGTCATAGAGACGTTATTTTTTTTCCCTTCGAAAAGACACTGAAGCTTATTATAACTTCTCGCTATGAATTTTGAAATGCACCACCACATACATGAAATGTATGATGTATGTATTATAATTACCATCCATACTTCCTTTAGTTGCAGTTATCATGCAGGTGTAATGAAATTTCCATTACAGGCAAATAAGTCAAATGCAATTACTCCTGGCAACATGGCAGCATTTTCATTTTACAGATGTATTCTGGGATTGAAAAATGTTGAAGAGTGGATTCAGAAGGAGAATGACTGCATCTTCATTGGCTCAGTTATGAACAATATTCGAATAGTTTCAAACACTGGCTGCAAGAAGTAGCAGCTCTGTAGAGTTGTAGTGTTATTTTGTTATTATGACCACTACTATATTTTTGACATAGTAACAGAGAAGAAGAAAAATCCACTTTATGTCATTGTTACAATGAAATTTGTCTTCTGCATATGACCCATCTAGGCGGCGAGTGTCTTACCCAGGGACACACCTGGTATGGTGGATGGGCTAGGTGCCGCAGCTGGGAATCAATCCTGCTATCTCTGCATCCCAGCCCTCTGCCTTAACCACTGAGCTACCAGGCTACCAGATATTGCAGAATATTAACATGACACTTTAGAGATTATAAACTTGCTTCCATCTAAAGAAATAACAAATTATGGCATTTGATTAAGTTGTAAAATAGTTTCAGTGGCAAAGCGTCTTTTAAATGTCATGTTATGTTAATGTGTCTGTAATGTAACAGGTGATTTACAATCTTTTGCATTATACAGTAATTTGTTTTAAATGCTGTTTAGGTCAACCTAAAGTCATTTTTGCTTATAAATCCAACTCCTCTTCTGGAACCAGCCTACTCGAAGCTGCCCCAGTCCCGACCCATCGCTCTATTGTAGGCAACCTTAATCCGTACTACGATTCCCATCAGCCATTGAAACAGGAAGTGTTAGTTGCCAACAACTTCAGAGTATGTGAGCCGTGTGTCGCCTGGCTGTGCTGCTTCTTCATCTGGCCTGACAACTGGAAACATGCTGTCTGTCGCTCTTAGACAACTGGCAAGGGTGAGTGCATCGTTAAGTACATTTTGTGTGTCATCACTTCTGCAGCGATGTTTTTGAGAGTGTTGATTTAGCTACGGTTCAGGAGTTAGCTAGCTTCACATCAACGCTCGTCCGTAAGGTTACCAGACTCGTGGGGACAGGGGTTACGTTGCACACCTCTGCTCGAGCAATGTGTGCACTAAACCAAATGAAAGAATATTTGCAGCAGGTGCTTGCGAACCTTATCTTATCTCATGTTCGCATTGCAAACACGACACGTTGGCAGGTGGCAGCTAGCTAGCTAGCGCGCTAGCTGCGGCGCGTGTTGACGTTACAGAGCTACAGCTGGGTCCGAGCGATGATGCAACAGCGAGCGCTGAGTTTCATCATGAGGGAAAAAAAATGATGGAGATGATGTGTGTCTCTGTACCAGTTTAATGTGTCAACGCAAAGCGAGGCTGTAAGAAGTACAAATACACAAAGCAAATAATGACCTCCTTTAATGTTACTTCAGATCATTTTGTCAGCTAAGACATTTATTTTAGTGAAACTCGGGAGTTAAGATGATTCAGTGGTGTCAGCAACCTCTCGATTGATAAATCACTTATTACTAGGATGGCTGAGAAGAGAAAATTTTTCTAATGGCTTTATGTGGTGAATAAGCTCAATGGTTCACTTACTGTGTGCACGCGGTTTATTTATACTCGTGGTTAAATCTTGCTTTAATACCATAAGTTAAATGTATGTATATAACTATATGAAAGGGAAGGACAATTATTTCAAACATCGTTTAATAACACACATAACAATTCAACAGCATACCAAACTCTAACAGATTGATTAAAAGGCAATTACAATCAACAGCAATACCTTTTTGACCATGATAATCTTCAGAGACTTATTGTCATATTTGTGTATTTTATTTAGTCCAGTTACAATTTAAATAAATTAGTCCAAAGTTCACCTTTTACACCACATGTAGTCTTTCTTGTTCTCCTCCAAAATAAATTGCATTGCACCTGATATATGCCAAAAAGCACCTTGACATTCTGCCGTGCTTCTGGGAGAATGATTTGTTGGCTGGTGAAACCAAAGCTGAATTTTGTGCAGCACAATGTGTGGTGCAAAAAGAGAACCACAAGCCAACCACAACTACTTTACTGAGTGAGTCCCAGCTGCTCCTGTCTCCATAATAGCTGAATCAGCACATTGGACGTTATTAGTATTGTAAAATTAAGACACTCTGCACAGTATGTAGTGTAAAAACGAAAGCAGGGAAATGTGCTAACATTAATTAGAACAGCATGGCTCAGATGTGTTGCTGTATTTTCAGATAATGAGCGGGGTTTTACTATACCACATCTTAACCTCTCAAACTACAACTTGCTCCTTGTTGGAAAGTTTGCCAATTTATGTCCTGTTGTAGAGGTTTCCTCACTTGAGTCACCTTTTTTATTCTAGTGAAAAGTTTGTCAGTGGGTTTATAGTTTAAAACAAGTAGTTGTTTTCAGCTTGCTATTGAAGAAGCTGTTTAATTGGTTGAGCCATCAGGGTGATGGAGGTGTTAGGAAAGGGAAAAGTTGGTGGAGGACTGTTAATAGCTTCGGTTTTAACTTTATGAAGTGACCTATTTTAGAGAGTGTGTATTTCATGTAGCTTCTCAAACAACTGGGCTACGTCAGGTTGATGCCAAAATCCTTTGGCGTGTGTTCAGACCTAGTTTTTTTAAGTAACTGTCAGTGTGTTGAGCCATCCCTATTGGACTGAGTGCTCCACATGCTTGCATGCATTTCCTGTTGAATATTGGTTAAGCATGCATCTTATTTACATTTCTAATGGACTCACAAGGTAGTCACGTTTTTGGTTAAGGAAAACGATCATTTGTTGATCTTGCAGAGAAGACCCACGTCCCGGTGCAGTTATTTCTTGTAACCTTCGGGATTAGTCAGTGAAGATGTGTAATGATGTAGGAAACGCAGTGTTTGTAACTTTGGTCCTATAACCACATTCCTGTTTGTCTGTGGAATAAAAGAGTTGCTTGTTGCTTTCTCCCAGTACAAGAGGGCAGATCCAAGGTTGTATTTGTAATTCTTTTCTTCTTTATGGAAAAAATAGCATGAATGCTTTTCTAAAGCCTATTTTAGCTCTTTTAGTACCAGTGTTTTTTTCTGTGCACCCACAACTCCCAACTTTGAACTTGTGAGCTAAAACATGGTTAGAAATGTAGTATGTATATTCACAGTTTTTGGAAGCTAGTATTTTTCTCTGTGTGCAATAAAGCAGAAGGGTACGGGTTATGATTCAGTTCAACAGTCCACGAAAAATGTTTTACAAACCACTGACGTTTGTAAAAACCCAAGTCCTGCTGTCATGTGAAAAACTGAAATATTCTTTAGTTTTAGCTTTTAAATATTTTTTTTTTAATTCAGTGTTGACAGTATGCCCTAAGCTTTTTGTTAGACCTCAACTACTGCTTAAAAATAATTTACTGGAAGGTTTTAAAGCCCAGACCTGCTTCAACTGGAGGAGTAGGAAACTATTTGAAAATGTACCTAAGTCACGATTCAGATTAACCAGCATATTATATTTAAATGTAAAAACGATGTCCCTGTGCTGTATACTAACAGCTTAGAGATTGTACTTCAATACTTGCTTTTTGTTTTGCGAGCAGACCTGCTGCCCTTTGGAGTTTGCTGTAGAACTCCTACATACTTTGGAGTAGTTAAAAAGAAGAACTGCAGTGATACAAATAACAAGGCAACGTGACCCCTTTGTGTGAACTGATTTGTTTGAGATTTAATCGTGTTTACAGCAAGCTGAGCAAGACGTTTAGATGATACCCTGAACACCGGCTGTCTAGCTTTATTATCTTCAATACAAAAACCATAAATAAAACTAATTTTGATGGTTTTGCAAACACCAGCTCTGACACAAACTAGTCCAACACAATGCCAGCAGAGTCACTCTTCAGTAGTAGTTCAGTGTAATTTCTTTCCTCAACAATGTGTAGATTGGAGCTACTCTGGCTGCCACTGCCTTCAAAATATCAGCCGTGTCTCATGTCAAGACCAAACCCACATCACACAAAGCAACATCTGTCTACCTCACTCTATTACTGCATGCACCTTGTGCATGTTCCAAGTCCTTTTGTTTTCTTACATCCTTATAAACCCTGAACACAAAAATATGCAAATGCACAGATGCATATGTGGAGATCTGTTTTCCAAAGATAATTCAGTTAAACTGATGTAAGAAAATACCACACATGCTAGCTCCAGCTTTCAAATGTGAAATTGCTTTTCTCTTTTGCACTTGTAAATTTAACAATGTCAATTTTGTCTTTGGGCTATGGGCCTTTTTTACTAGTTTGACATGTTATAAAAATGACAAATCAAAAGAATAATTTGTCAGATAAATTGATATAAATGATCATCAGTTGCAGTCAGACCTCCCCAGAAGGCCTTCAGGTTCACGATGAATGGAAAACCTAACTTAATATGTTTTAGCCGCATTTAGGTGGCTTAATTTGTTAGAGGATATCAACATTTAATACGCAGGAAAACCTAGTGATGTATGTTAGGCCTAATTGAACAGACTGTGCATTTTTCATTGGCAATGAGAGGGTTGTGGGCCCAGCAGCAAACAAAGCAATGAGCAAGGCTTGAAATGACTTACTTAGCTCTTTCAGTCATTTTCTTTAATAGAATAAATGTTGTGGAGAGATTATAGCGGAAAAGTGTTGTGCCACTGCCTCCTGAAGATTGGCTTTGCTGTCGACATCACCCCGACAATCCTCTGACCCGAGGAGAGTGCAGTCGCCATGGACTCTGCCTCCATCCCTTCACGCCTGTTCACTCCGTCTAGATTTCTCAGTCTAGTGTCATCCAGACTGAATCACGGGGGCAATTTGTAACGGACAGCCCTGCTATTAGTCAGTGACAGGGAAAGAGGCAACTGAGTGTAAGACTGACGGATGCTGTTGCCCTGTTGACACTTCCTCACTCTTACCTTACATATCTTTTTTTTCTATCTAGTCTTTCTGTTTTTCTTCTGTTACCAAGCTGATTGTTGTTTAGTATAGCTCCTGATGGACAGCAGTCATCTGTAAAATTGACTCGCCTTAGGAGCTGCTTCAGGAAATAGAAGAAAATAATAGAGAACCAGGATTAATGAAATGATTTTCTTTCTTCCCTTTTCTACTTCTCTACCATTGTTCTTTGAGTACAGATGTTTGATGGGAAAGGCAAACTGCCAACAATTACCTTATCATTGTCACACAGATGCAGTGCATCTGTGACTCTGCCATTATTTTGTGCTCGACGCCCAGGTTGATGTGGCCCGTCCTGCTTCTTCTCACAGCAGAGTTTTCATCAAGTTCACCTTCAAAGAGACAGCGTAATCTGTCGCCTAAAAATAGTCACACTGTGACATATTTGGTGCTTGTATCTTGGCACGCAGTTTATCTTTATTAATTAATCTCTCGTAATGATCGGGGCTGGGAAATGAGGCGGGCAAGCAGAAAGTTAGACCACGGGGACTGACCCGTGTGTTGTTTGTTCAGGCCCGTAGCTGTCCCAATGCCATGGAAGAGATATCCGTGACAAGACGAACTAATAAAAACGTCACACCGGTAATACTTAGCTGAGCGTGCTTAACAGCCTAAGGTGACGTGACGGAGGCAGGAAGATGGGAAAAGAAAGGCACGCGTAAAGGTGAAGGTGAGGAGGAGGTAGAGGAGGGCTTCTCTGTTTTGCAGTTGTCAGCTGTGCTATAACCATGGCAGCGCCGGCTTGTGTTGGACTGTTCAGCTGCTGTTTGCCCCAGTGTCCCACCAGAAACGCAGACAGCAAGGACAGTTCCCGTCAGGATTTAATGACCCATGTGATTTCTTCGTGAAAAATGTGTCCTAAGAGGCGGCCTGACCTGTCTCCCCAGGCCCTCATCTCTTCCAAAACCCTAAGGGGAGGCCTTCTCCCCTTTCTCACCATCACCACTGCTAGAAAGCCAGGGTAGACTGTGAGAAATCAGCCATTAATGCCCCACTTGTCTCCTCTGGTGTGTCACCACTGGCCCCTCTGCAGAGGAAGAGGCGGAGTGGAGAGGGAGGGCAAACATCAGTGAAGTGGATGAACTGTCTTCAAGCTGCTTTTGAGGGGATAAAGAGATCATCTTAACGGTGCACGTCACAGTATAATGCTGGGGTTAGTCATTTTGAGTCGCAAAGAACATTCCCAATTTAGTGTCGCTAACAATAACATTTCTTAGGTTTTGTGTTAAACTTGCAGTTAGTTTCTTTGTTACGTTTACGGTCTAGTAAAACCACTGCAAAAGATTAAGTACCCAAACATTTTTAACACTAATTGGAATAACCATAAATTGCATTTTTTTTCCTTATGGGTGTTCTCAGCCAGTCCTGAGCATTATGGTAATTGCTTTTTAATGGTGCTATTAAAGAGAGGTTGTCCCTCACATCCCAGCACACCTGTACAGATTCTAACTATATGTTGGCAGTGGCAGGATTTATCTCGACACCGGGTAATAATCATATTGTTGATGAAATGATGGGAGAGAGCCAATTTGTTAGAAATGCAGTCAGATTGTCAGGGTTTTTGTGTTTTCCCACAGCTCAGTCTCAGTGCTGGTTTGGGTTCATACAGGAGACGCGTGCGCGCTGAAGGTCACATGGAAAGAATTATTACATGACAGTCATTTGGTGCGTACAAAAGTTTATTATCCATGCAATAACATCTACTATATGTAATGTTTTTGTGTCACGGGGATCTCCATAGAAGAACCAGAATACATTATATGATTAATGTTTAATTTTTGCAAAAAAGAAACAAAGCCAGTGGGAATTCTATGGACTCTGCTCACTCGTATGATCAGCCAGTGCCGTAGTAGCGACAGCAGGAGTCACCAGCCCCACTCCAGATTAGATAAGCAGGAAGTGCTGAATCTGTTCTCTGCCTCTTTTGGTACACTGAGGCTGTAAAAGTCAATCCCTCAGTTTGGAGAAGTGCTGATAGAGGCATAATTGAACAACCATGCTGATTATTGATATAATGCAAACACGCCAACTTCTAATTATACCAGGCTACATATTCATGTGTGAAGAACAGAGGAAAGAAAGAAATTTAAAATGTCTCCTTATTTACATAGGACAAATCCTGCTGTTATGTCAAATATGTAAAATGGTCAAATACATTCTATAAGAATATAGTTTTCTATGTAACCATAAGTGCTTCCAGAATTTGTACAAATTCTTCTTTTATTCCCCCAACCTCATTGAATCTTCAATCCCTCCCTTTCTTTTCTGCTCACAGCCACTGTGTCTCCGTGTCCCAGCTTGTGTCAACATACGTGGGCAGCAATCTTACGCTGCCACCAACACGGTGGAGGAAGATCGACCATGGACAGGCCAGGCGAGCCTGGCTCAGGACGACACAGAGATGTGGGCTCTGCTGCAGAAGGAGAAGGACAGGCAGTGCCGCGGTTTAGAGCTTATTGCCTCTGAGGTAAAGAAAAGAAAAACGGATGTTTTGTTTTATGTTTTAACTTAATTTAGCCACTAAGGTTTAAGGGTTATTTAGAAAAGAAAAGTGTAGACACTGGTAATGGTAAGGATTGTAGTAGCTGAAAATTAATTTTTATGGAGGAGGAGTCTGTTATTGGCAAAGCTGAAAATATGTATACTTTCATGAAAAAGTGACCCTAAACTTTACAATGACCGTGTGTTTACTTTATTTTGCTTGGCAGATGCTTTTATCCAAAGAGAATTACAAGGAGACTTTATTGACTGTTCGCTGGAAACCTCTTTGGCATTTGTCCTCTGTACACCACCACGTTGAATTTAGTATTAAACACTTAAGGTGTGAGTGAAGGCAAGACTTTCAGCTTTAATTCAGGGGTCCGACAAAGTGTGACGTTAACCATTCAGATTTACAGGTGTGTGTGTGTGTGTGTGTGTGTGTGTGCGCGCGCGCGCGCGCGCGTGTGTGTGTATAAAGATGGTCCTAATTCCGGGATGTTTAATGTCACACTTGTGTCAGACTTAATTAAAACTGAAAGTCTTTACTTTGTTTACATTTTGTTTCCTCTCCTGTCATATGGTAGAAATGAGTAGTAAAAATCAGCATAGATGGGTGAAAAAAAAATCAGACACTCTGCCTAACAACGGCAAATGTGACCATAGCCGAGCAGGATGTAAACACAAAGTGGACATCCGTTGTATGTGGTGGTGTAAAGAAGACTAATGCCTCGGGCAGTTTAGAGAGCGCTACAGTGTTTCAATGGACCTTATCAGATTTGACAGCGTTACTTCTTGTAATAGAGATGACAAATGCGTTTCTGTATTGTGTGCTGTGATTCATGCTTATGGAAAGACAAAGTAAGCCTTAGAATCTCTAGCCTCCTGCATATTCATCTTCATCCTTTTTTTTTCCTCAATTACTGCTGAGCACCGACAGAAAATCCCTCATTGGTCATTTATCAGGAATCTCACATAAATACAATATACATCATGTACAACCAATTATATGAGTTAAATGTTCATAAGCTGCAAATGTAAATTAATTTCCTCAGTCATCTTGCAGTTGTATGTTTGAATATTTTACATCAGTACATTTGCTTTTAAAGCTTCAGCGTCGTGTTAGCACAGTAAAAAAGTGACCTCCTGACTCAAACATTCAAAGCATACAACGGATATCATGAACTCTCAGAAGTCTTGTATTTTAAAGGTACAAATTCATATCAGCCCCACGGTTCATTCATTATTCGCCTGCTGGCGAACTACGCCGCGTATGCTCAGCTGTTAAGTTATGGCTTCTTTTATAACGTACACTCTTTAAGCAAGAACAGCTCACTGGTGACAGGTATACAGCTGGACAACGTGAAATGGAAACATTTACTATTCAGAGGAGCAGACAAGGTTTTATCTTGCTTTGTTCTTACTCTCTCTTGTTTATTCTCCACCACAGTAGTGTTCATTGGCGTGTATCAGCCCCCTCTCAACACAAAGCCTGACCGCTCTAGTGTGAGATAAAGCTGATATCTTCATTCGGCCTTTTTCCTACCTCACTCTACAAAGAACATCATTTTGAAGCTCAGAAAGGCATTCCTTGATTAAAAAGCCATTCATTTTTCTACACACGCACCCTCTCTCTTAAAGCAGCAGCATTTCCTTTTATAATATATGCACAATTGTCAGCATGACAGACACATGCGGTAGAAAGCTGTTACCAGAACTGCTATCTCCCTTGATATCCTCTTGGCTTCCAGATGAAGTGTTAGCATACCCACACACTCCACACACTCAAGTGGACACTGTATTGTAGTGTGTATTTTGTGTCTTATTACTGACCATAAGATAATATTGAGTGTTGTACCAGGAGGCCATAGTCCACTATAACTAAAATATGACTTACCTAGTTGCTCTTATGAGCTTGTATGTTCCCAGTTACATATTATCTAATTATCTAATGTGATCACTTATTTTCCTAATCGTAAGTTAAGATAAGATAAACTCACTTGTTCAGAAAGGTTTTTCGAATGTGCCAAACACACATTCACAAAAAAATATCTAGCACTCAACAATTTCTAGCATGTTCCTCATCTTGAAAAGTTGGGTCCTATCAGGGCTCTGAGTTTGTAGTAACACATAATTTACAGAAACTAAAAGGTAATTGCTTGTCTTCTCCTTGTCTGCCATCGGTGGTTTATTTAATATTTCATCACTATTGGTATAAAACATATGGAGAACAGTGAAGGCTATCTACACCGTGAGATCCTGAGGAGAAAGGTGTAAATGTTGGAAGCTGCTGTAGGCTTTAATTACAATACAGAAAGTTGAAATGATTTATAGACATTATGCCAGTTTAATTGAAAAATGTAGAACCTGCGCAGTGTATTAGCGCCCAAGTTGAACATCACAATGAGCCAAAGACACCTTTGAGAAAATCGTTTGTTTTTTTCTAAAAAAAAACAAGAAATACAAACTAGAACGATCACATATTGGTTATATGCCCCCATCAACCAGTAAAGTGGTAGTTGACCAGAATGGGACAAATGTGAGGTTGCAGTGATCTTAATGATCTTTGATGCGAAGCGTTTATGAAATATCACATTCAAGAGGCGTATGGATGGAACGAAACCTGTCACAGGTGCTGAGGCATACAAATAGGATCATCATTCAGTAGTAAGATATTTACTGACCCAGCTCTAAGGATGCATAGTATTAGAAAGTCCAGATTAATAAATGGAAAGAACAGGACTCCTGAAACTGGCCTATACAAATGTGTCAGTCCTACAGTACAGCATATCTCGCAGCACATGAACAAGATGTAAAGGAAACGTTTTGGGGTGGTAATACACCTATACAGCACCATATTCACCAAAATGTATTTCTGTGGGGAAATTCAGTGCAAAATGATTAAAAAGACCACACCATTGTATCTCAGCATGTGCAGAAAAGTTTATTACATTATCTTGTATCCTCCAGCAGTGAGGCGATAAGCATTGTGAAGTGCAGAGTGTTAGTCTATGGAAGACCAGAGGGTCAATACTGTAATGATTGCCTTTAGCCAGAGGGGGATTTCTCACTATCATTTAACAGACTTTAATTTGCCGCCCTTGTCCCTTCTGTCCACTCGCACCATTGATTTGAGTGTGTTTTTTCCTGTGTGTGTGTGTGTGTGTGCGCGTTTTGACTACAGAACTTCTGCAGTCGAGCAGCTCTGGAAGCTCTGGGTTCCTGTTTGAACAACAAGTATTCTGAAGGCTACCCAGGGAGAAGGTGAGCACGTTTATTCAGTGTCACCCAAGCTCATTAACAGCGTGGAGAATCTTAGAGTATTTGCTGCATACTGTACATACACACACACACACTAATTTACATAGTATTATAAAGTATTGTTACTGTAACAACACAGTAAATAACCCACAGCCTTTGCGTTTCCAAAGAACATTCCTGAGGGAACACATCGTAAAAATATAGAACCTTTAGATAATTTGCAGACAGCTGACATGTTTTGAAATGTCTCTTATTCGATGCCTTTGATTCCTGGAATACAAGCCTTGTATAAATCTATTTCCCACTGAATGTTTTAATTTGTATTTCCCCTTCCACACACCCTACTGATCTGCTGCTTTACAATTTAATGTAATCAAAGCAAAAGACTGATTTTATTGAGTGTGTTGCACAGTAGCCATCTGTTGCTCCTACATCTGTCATATCACTAAAAAAGGTTTGTTAAGCATGGTCCCCTGTTCCAGGTCTGCCAGGTCAACTTTTCTCTAAATTACTCTAGATCTGTAGTACAGTGCATGAAAGGCAGAGACTGACTCAGTGCTTTATCCAGGAGATTATTTGCAGGAGTTAAGCACCTATTAGTAAATGGCCTGCAGTGTTTGTTGTTGGATTTATTATTTTTTTTGTTTCATTCATAAAAGATCACATTTCCAACACTATTCCCTACACCCACAGGTACTATGGTGGAGCAGAGGTGGTCGACCAAATTGAGCTACTGTGTCAGAAACGAGCCTTGGAGGCCTTTGACCTGGACCCGGCTCTGTGGGGCGTCAATGTCCAGCCATACTCTGGCTCACCTGCTAACTTTGCAGTCTACACAGCTGTGCTCAACCCCCACGATCGCATCATGGGACTGGACCTGCCCGACGGAGGACAGTCAGTAATCATTTCTGCTTTCTTCACATGCTTTATGTCTACTGTGTTTTTTAACCCTTCTTACACAAAGCAGCTGTAATTGCTCCATTCTTCTCTCTCTAATAAATCAAATTGTTTGCAAAGCAGTGTAACTGAATGTTTTTGCTCACCTGTTTTTTTTTTCTCTCTATTTCTTTGTGACACCAGTCTAACCCATGGTTACATGTCCGATGTGAAGAGGATCTCAGCAACCTCAATATTTTTTGAGTCCATGCCATACAAGCTAAATGTAAGTAGATTCCCTACATACTGAATAATAAGTTATTGGCTGTCTTGGAAAACAATGGCTCTGTTGGGAGGAAAATCTGTACGAATTGGACAACGGTTATATGAATCCAAAAAGATGAAGGATAAATGTTTTAAACTATACACTCAGTTGGCAGGTCATTACACGGAGCTAAAATGAATACAGTCTGCAACAATAGCCTTCATGGGAGTGGTCCTCCTCACTGTTGTCATTTTTTATTGTTTTAGAGAGATGTTGATTTAATTGTATTGTGATTTTGGTCTTTATACTAATATACTATTGACTAAAATAACACAAACAACAAATAAAAAGTTTTAAAAGTTCAGTATTTACATTTGAATGGACAAATACATTGATCTGTTCTACTCTCTAAAACAATTGGTTTTGGTTTTGATTTCAAATTGATCAGTTGGAAGAAAGAAAAGAGAGAAAACACATGAGAAATTGTATGAAATTCTATATTTGTGCCCCGGAGGGAGGACACAAGGCAATGTGGACTGGGATTCATTGTCCAACTCCAGGAAACATCTGCCTCTCTCATGCCCGCTGGCAGGTGCTCTGCTGACAGAGGGTGCTTAAGCTCAAGTGTTTGAGTTGATGTATGGCCACTGTTCTCACAGTGTAGCCGTACAGTTATACATATGTACGTCTGTTCTCAGAGCTGTGCTAACAACCACTCGGCCTGATTTCTGAGTTCACATGTAGATATGATCAGTGCATCATCTTATTTTTTTTTTGCTGGGGTCATAGTTGAGTGGTAGTGTTGTAGCAGCTGATGGATGACCATCAGAGTCTGCATGTCCAGACCTGCTGATGTATGGGCAGGCAGGACCCCTCTGCGAGAGAGATAATGGGAAATCGACAGGCTGGCCAGCAACACTGGCTCTTTCTTCACAATGAGCAGCATGATGGAGTGAGGGGGCATCCATAGATGTGCTCTGGAGATGGGAGATTATCAGGTTGTCTAAATAAAGCTTTCCCTTCCCCTTTTCTCTCCTTTTTTCCTGTCTGTGTCTCCCTTATTCTCCATCCTTTCTGCCTCTCACTTCGTTTTCCTGCTCTCTTTCTCTCCTCCACATTGGCTCATGACGCTGATGCTTGAAGGAAGGGGAGAGGGGTAAAGCTGGAGATTCAGGCACAAGCCGCACTTTGGCTGGTCCAGTCTGATTCCAGTTCGTGTGCCTCTGTGGTACACCCACCGAACAATGGATTGTCCAACATGTCTCTTAAATTGCTCAGTTCGCTGAAAAGTCTCCAAACCAACCTCTGATCTGTTCAGCCTCATCACACCAGTTGAGTAGATTCCTAAAAGGTTGAATTAGGATAAGTAGGGGTGCATTACTGCAATTGCTCTATCTTCTTATAGGATATGCTAGGTTGAAATGTGTCCCTTAGATAAATTCCTTCCCCTTTTAAGGTAGCCAAAGTACTTCAAATGCAGCTGCTTCAAATGGAAAATATCTCTCTTCGTTGCTGATATGTTTGCTCTTGATCCTCAAGATATCTGACAATTTTTTTTCGTCCTCTCATGTTGCTTATTTCTCCTGACCGTTAACTCTTCCTCTAATATTCTCATATTCCTCCTCCACTTCCTCTCTATCTCTCTCTCTTTCTACAGACTGCAACAGGACTCATAGACTATGACCAGATGGATGCCACAGCCAAGCTGTTCCGGCCCAAGCTCATCATTGCTGGCACCAGCGCCTATGCCCGCCTCATTGACTATGCTCGCATCAAGAAGGTGCATGAAGAACTCTCTCTCTATTGAAACCCACCCAGCTTTCTCTCTGTTTGTGTATGTTTCCTTCTGCCTTTTTTTTTCATCTCCTGTTTTACTCACGCTGCCTTTAGGACGGTCAGACCAGCTTTATCTTCTCTTTCGCCTAAACAACGAAACTACCCATGACTCACATGTGCACCAAACCAGCACCAACGTTAGCCACACACTTCATCGCTCTTTTTGACAGTGCACAAGAGGCCCCTTTTGTCTGTTTTGTTATACCCACCCGCTGCTTCGCGTAATTCACTCTGTGACTGCTTCCCTTTGTTGCAAAGCGCCACTTTAGTTAGTGCCATCAGATGGAGTGCCCCACCATTACAGAGCTGTGTCTTTATTAAAGCACCATAACTACCATGCCACTAGGCCTGAAGTGGGGCCATATTTTCCCCCCAGCATATCTCTGTGGAACTGTTGACTGTTTTATAGCAGAATCATCCAGGCTGTTATCCAGATCTTCTGTGTTGTATTACCTAGGTTGAAGCTTTTTTTTATATATTTAAAATTAGTCTCCCTATCTATATACATCAACTACTGCACATCAACCTCTCGTGTTTTTTTTCACCCCCTCCAGTAAACTTCCCCTAGCTTTTAAACAAATACAGATCTAATGCCAGTTTAGATATGAGGGAAAGGAGATTTTCATGATAATGCACATTAATTGGAACCTAGAAAGACTGTTTACGGCTCTGATCAATCGCCTGTGAGTCATTTACATGTTAGTGAGCTATTTATTTGTGTCTTTTTCAATAAATGCTGGCAAGAGAAAGCAAAGATTTATTAAATTATGCTGTAATATTTTGGGCCTCTGATGACTGCCAAACAGTGTAATTACACCCGCTCTGAAGTGTTTGACCTTTATGAAGATAGGAAGTCCAAACAGATGTATGGTTAGTTATTTTAGTTAGTTCTAGTAGAATGGTATCTCACACTTAATTCAACTCGATTCATACAGTAAAATAAAAAGTCCCACTAGTCGAAGAACATAACTCATATACAAAATATATCTATATCAGTGCTGACTTTGAAGATTGTTGTGTGTGTTAATGTCTGTAAAACTGAAAAACTACAACAATTCTCTGCCGTATTATATACAGTTAAATCTCAATGTAGTGTTTCTTCCCTCTTTCTCACCCTTCTTCTCTCTCAGTTGTGCACTGACATTAAGGCCTACATGCTTGCTGACATGGCCCATATCAGTGGCCTGGTGGCAGCCGGAGCCATCCCTTCTCCCTTTGAACATGCTGACCTTGTCACTACTACCACACACAAATCCCTCAGAGGAGCCAGGTGAGAAGAACAGCTAATGTGCCCTAGAAGCTTTGGGTACAGAGAAATAAAATTACCCAGGATGTTTGGTAAAATGGTAAATTATTCCGTCCTGTCCAGGGCTGGCCTCATCTTCTATCGTAAGGGTGTTCGCTCAGTGGACAAGAAGGGGAAGGAAGTAATGTACGACCTTGAGGACAGGGTCAACTTCTCTGTTTTCCCATCACTACAGGGTGGACCTCATAACCATGCCATTGCTGCCGTGGCTGTAGCACTCAGACAGGTCAGCACAACACTAAAGGGCATTTACATGTAGTGACCTAACAATTCATTATTCTAGTATTTCACAATAAGAAGTTGATAACTGGTTTGGTCCAACTTGAATCAGGAACTAACCCTAAACTACTGGCATCTGCTCTATCTCTTTTTCAAGTGTGAATTCTTTAGATGCTGGTCTACACATCTTTTTAACTACAGTGTTTTCTTTAAAGTTCTTAAATTATTTTCCTTTCATCAACAAAATTATGTCATGCCTTCTGTATTTCTTACCTTCCATAAATAGTCAACATTTTTTTTTTTGTTATCAAAGACAAGTTATCATCATTTCTACCACAAGATAAATAAATGTGGCTTATTTTCCTTATACCTGTGTATGTGTTTGTGTGTTTTCAGACTCGGTCGCCAATGTTTAAGGAGTATATTGCCCAAGTAGTAAAAAATGCCAACGCTATGGCTGTTGCCCTTCTCAGCAAAGGCTACACCCTGGTGTCAGGTAATCCAGCTTGTATTAAAGCATTCTTTTGTTATTTCCAGGGAGACACTGGCTCAGCAAACAGCAGAACAAGTATTGAAATCGCACATTAATGAAGAGAAATGTTCTGTTGCAAAATGCAGATTCACAGTGGGAAACGCATATTTAAATTCATGATGTGCAAATAGGCTAATGTCAGTGTAGGCGTCTTGTCAGTCAAGGAAATAAAACCAAATAAAAGTGGTCACTTTCTGGTTGTGAGGAAAATCTTGAATCATGTGCTGCATTTCATATGCTGGCCTCAGCTGTTTTTTAATGTACAGCTTTCGATTGATACCCAAAAAATACATTTGTCCTGTACTTGAGAAACATTGCATATACGCTCCCTGCTCTTATCCATTTGTAGATGCCTTTGTAAAAAAAGAAATGCAGGATACTTTCACAAATAATGCTATTAATAACTAAAGGTAAAATAAGGCACAATAAGCAAGATATGGTATATACTTGGTTGAAATTCTGTCTGCACCGCTATCCTGTATTAAATCCTGCTTTTATTATTTCGTTTTTGTTGAGTTATATTAGATCACGCAGGTTTTTTATGTAGAGTAGGCTAAATTAAAGGAATCTTCAGCAGCTCTGTGGACTGCAGCCATTGTGATGAAGTATTAGACTGCATAACCTTTAACTGTGTTTACACAACGTTAGACTTAATACAGTGCTGTGAAAGGTTTTTGCCCTCTTTCTGATTTTTCTTTTTACTTTTTTCCATACTTGTCACACAAAAAAGGTTATAGATCATCAACACGTTAAAATATTGGACTATAACCCAAGTAAACATAAAATAGAGCTTTTAAGTAATGTTTTTTTTATTAAGGAAGCAAAAACTAACCAGACCTACATTGCCTAATTGCCCCAAAAACCTAATAACTTAAAATAAATAAATAATAAATTGATGAATGGTTTTACCATTCATACTAGAAGCAAATGCATTTAAGCAATTTGTGATAACTGGCAATGACGAATTTCCCCAGGGGGATCAATAAAGTATCTATTTATTTAACATTTTATTAGCCACAACTAGGTCATTGCTGCTCTGCCAGCTCTGTCAGGACCCATTATCTAAATAAACATCTAAAGAACTGCAGGTCAGTGTTCCTGACTCAACAAAATGTAAGAGACTTGGCAAAAATTATGTCCATGGTCTCTCTTCTCTCACTTATGCCAAATGTGCGCTGACATTTCTGTCCCTCAAAAAGTTGAGGGACAGATATTTTTAAAAGGTGTATATCCTATTCTGTCTGAACTACTACAGCTTTCATAAAAATAACAATATACCATATAACATTCAAGCATGGTGGTGGCAGTGCAGTGGTCTGGGGCTGCTTTACAGCTTTAGGACCTGGACATCCTGCTGTGATTTATGAAGCCATAAATTCTGCACTTTCCAGAAAATCCTGAAGGAGAATATCCAGCCATCTGTTTGTACACTTGGGATCTGCAGCAGGACAATGATCTAAAACTCACCAGCAAGTCCACCTCTGAATGGCTTTAAAATACCAATCTTGGAGTGGCCTGGTGTAAGTCCACATGTGAATGCAATTGGAATGCTGTGGCATGACCTCAAAAAAACAGTTCATGCTCAAAAGTGTGGCCGAAATAACAGGGCCCAAAGTTCCTCCACATCGATGGGAAAGATGAATTGCTTGATTGTAGTTGCTGCTGCTAAGGGTGGCACAACCATTTATTTATTCATTTTGGTTATTTGGTTTATGGGCAAATAGTTTGTCACAGAGAGGCATTATGTTTGGTTAGTTTCTTTTCCTTAATAAATAAAATCATCACTTGCATATTGCACTTGCATTGCAATAACTGCATCTTTTGTTTAGGTATTCGGGTTAACTTTGTCTAATATGTCAATTTTAGGGCTGGGCACCTATAGCGTATTAAATCTTACATGGATATTTTCATTTGAAATCTTACGCAAGGCGGAGTTGATGCAAATAGTTATTTGTAACCACTGCAAAGTTGAATTTTAATGGAAAACTTGGAGTTACTTAAGTATAATACACAGTGTTGATGCAGCAAATCATGATTAACATTGAGCTGGTCTGATCAAAAGCCTCAAAAATGAAGATTGTGTAGAAAGAAATAGATTTTTCTGTTTCAAAAGTTTTTACTAAGAATTGTGAGTATTTCAGGTGGAACGGACAATCACCTCGTCCTGGTGGACCTGCGGCCTAAGGGCATTGACGGGGCTCGGGCTGAAAGGGTTTTGGAGCTCGTGTCAATCACTGCCAATAAGAACACCTGCCCCGGGGACAAGAGCGCCCTGACTCCTGGTGGCCTCAGGCTAGGTAGGGAACAGCTCGACATTACACCACGTTTAGCTGTACTCCGACAAGGCCCTATCATGCTTATTAAGAGCATCATAGGAAACCACTTAAAAAGAAAAAACAGACGCACATATCCATAATGTTTTCAGTGTCACAAACATTTTCTAGATTATCCATCCTAATATGCTGGATTGTTATATTTAATAGGTTTTCTACAAGGTGAAGTAATTTGGCAAATTAACTTTGCACTTAACATCTTGTTTTACTTAGTTTTTCAAAATGTAGTTCTGCATATGGAAATCAGTCAGCCTCCGATTAAGCCACAAGCACTGAGCACATCATGATTAATTAAGCATGTTTGGCTTTTTAATTAGCTTCCAGGAAGTTAAAGAGCTTCACATCTACACTAATATATTTTTAGCATTGTCTTGAGGCATGATATTTTACACACAGTAAAACACTCTACACTCTTATTTCAGCAGCACCTTCTTGACCTTTCAGTCCATCACATGTAGGTTTGACACATCCTAAGTCTCTGTAACTTTTTTGCCGAAATATTTTTCTGCTCTGCTTATTTTTTCAAAAACAGAGCTTCTAGTCATGACTTTTTTTTTTAGAAGTTGTAAGATCAGTGTTCTTGTCTGTTTCAGGCGCTCCAGCCCTGACCTCCAGACAGTTCAAAGAAGCGGACTTTGTGCAAGTTGTCGAGTTCATGGATGAGGGCTTTAAGATTGCCTTGGATGTCAAGAACAAGACAGGTGAGCCTAATGTGAGAAGGGAGACTGGTTTAAATTGTAGCCTTGGTAAAAACGCATGCTTTATTTTTGGCTCTTATTCAAAGCTCAACTTTAAACAGTATAGCGACCAACTGCTGCTGCATACAAAAACATAAAAGCAGAAATAACCCAGGAGCAAATTCAATCTTTTCCGTTGCTTTCTACAGGAAAGCTCCAGGACTTCAAGAACTTCCTCCTTCAGGACCCAGAAACTGTGGCTCGCATCGCAGACCTGCGTCACCGCGTTGAAGCTTTTGCCAGGCCCTTTCCCATGCCAGGCTTCAGTGATCATTAGGCTGTAGCAGCCAGTCAGCATACCATCAACTGGTTTGACGTGTGTAAAGATGAGAGGGAAATGTGGTTGCTGCCTGGCCATCGGGGCAACTCAGTTATTTTATTTCCAATCAGATCTGGAAAGCAACATTTTATACTTTGCAATTATCGATCAATCTATTCTTGTAAAAACATGGCCTCCAAGATGAGGCAAAGAAACGTTAAAATATAATAAAGATTTTTGTAAAGCCGAAGAACCTATTTTCTATTAAGTGTAAAGATCTTTGAGTTGTCTTCACATTTCTTGTAGGAATAAATGTCTAATCAAATGGCGACCAACAGTTCTTGGTTAGTTGATTAATGTATAATTAGCTATTATAATAGGATACACTGAAGAGTCTTACTTTTGGAAAGAGTCTTAACTAAAGTCACTAATTGGTTATGATATTCACATTAAGATAAGTGCATGATAGCTTCATTGTTTTGTCTGTGAAACCAGGTAAACCAAGAACCTTAATAAAGCACTGGGGTGTTTTGCCAAGCAGTTTATTTTGACAAAGTATTTAGATAATCTGACCAAAGTTATCTGTAACTTAGTACCAACTTGTCTCTGGAGTGCAACTGTCCAAATCAAATTGAAAGTAGTATAGAAAGTAGGATAAATAATAAAAACTTTGAAAATTATACAGTCCAATAAAGGAATGCTACAAAGCTCGACCACATAAATGGTTTAAGAAATGAATTTCACTCATCGTGTAAACAACAATCAGATGTAATAAGCTTCAAAAAGTTGAATTTCATTTGAATGTCTGTAAGATTGTATTATAATGTCCACTTCTTGTGCAAAAATCTAACCAAGGATATTTTCTTTTGACGCTGTTGTTGCTCGTGATCCCTTCCCCCTACCCCTTCTGTCAAATTGTAGAGAGATTGGAGAAATTGTGATTTTACATTCTCTGTAGTTGAAGACGGACAAATTACATTATCATCCTGAATGATTTCACACATGGTGTGATGTAAGTTTACAAGGAGTAAATACTTTTATATGTGCTATTTAAAAAAGAATTAATTTTGTAACTGTCACCTTATTGCTTACTGCTTGCTTAAGTTAAAGTTTCCAATACCATTTAAATTTGTGGGATAACAAGAAAGGTGATTTGTTGTGCAGTCTGTCTCAACTAAGTGCAATTTATTTCACCACAGTATTAAATGATCTAGGGTGTGAAGAAGTATTTCGTTGTCTGTCTGGTTCACAGATTGGCACTGTCATTATTACAGCAGCAATGAGGAAGCAAGATTTCTGTTTGCTGAGAGCACAATTGAAAAAAGGGTGTTGATGATGATGCCGAACTTTACTTTTCTTACAGCTTCTAAAATGAACCAAATAATATGAATTATGTACATCCCAGTTAATTCCTGGCCAATAGACTGGACTTTGCCAAAATAAAATAACTTTTTACTGTGTTAATATAGTGTTATGAATATACCGTTCATCATCTCTGATATGTTGCCACAAATTGTACAATCTAAGGTAAATAACTTTAAATAACATTTTTTTAATAACTGAATCCTAATAAATCCAACATTGCAAACCTAGATCGTGTTGTTTCATTGACTTTTACATGAATCTCTCTTTTCACACACCTGGATACAGGTAGTCAAGTTCCCATTCTCTCTGTGATGGATGGAGAATCGGGTTTAGCTACAGTTACCCAACACTGGCATGCATTTTCTTCTAGGTGTACGTGTGTACAATCTGACAGTGAAAACACAACATTTCAGTTTTAGCTCTGAGCTAACTGTTCTTCGCGCACTTTTCTTCGGACGCACCGTTTCTGGGCGGGATATTTATACCATGACGGCACCGCCTAATGTTACACCTGTCTCTTTACAACTTATCTGTTAGTTACTGTGACCATTTTACAGACGCGTTGTGCTACTCCTACTACTCCTTCTGCCACCCTGTAGTATTTTATAAACGAGATAAAGCCCGGTCTCCGCTGTGTGGATGAAATGTTTGCTTTAGCACCGCTAGCCTCCTGTACTACTAGCATGTTTTTGACTTCAACGACAGGACTGAAGGGCCACAGACCACCCTATAAACCACACAACTACCAACTACACAATTTAAGAACACAAAGAAAGGTTTTATTGTTTGCTAAGATGTTCAGGATAAAGTCTTCAGTATGGCAGAGGTTGGCTAACTGCTCACCGGGTCCATGGCTACGTGCTGCTGTGGTGTGGATGATGCTGTGCACAGTTTTTGCTTCTGTATTGATTTTGAAATTCTTTGTTGTTAAGAATGTTTCATTTGGATAAATGATTGATTGGGCTTCACACTATGATGCTGTATTAAGTTTTCTAGTTCCATCCTTGGTGTTAATGTGGTGAATGAATTATGGTACAGTCCCTCACACGTATGTTTTTTATTTGGGAGAGAAGGATGCACTGTATTTTTTAATATTAGGTAATCAAGCGTGATTTTATTATACATACACACAAACATTCACATTTAATATTAGCTTCTTCAAGTGTTCTTCAGGTATACGCTGAAAGCAGTGTATTTTTGCATTTTAATCTGATGTGTATTTCTCTGTGCCCCATGCTGCTGCTGCTGCTAGCATTTTCATACAATTACCTTTAAATGTGATGTTTGTTTTTCTACCCAATACCACATAATGATTCATGTTTCTGTTGTCCAATACATTTTTTTCATATTATTTTACTATGTGTAAATAAATTATCTTGCAGTTTCTGCTGGCGCAATAGTAGGTGATAATAGATGCCTTTATAATACAGTACTTTATAGTTTGTGGTAGTACCAAGCTGACTCAGAGTACAGTGCACTTTAACGAGGGAGTTTGTTGTTGGCAGGCATGCATGCACCTTTGCATGTGGCTCTCTAACAGTCTCTGATGTGCTGATGGCTGCAGGATTTACAAGGTCAAAGCTAAGACGGGACCACACATCAGCTCTGTAGGATACATTGCATTTGTTGAACTCGTGACAGCTGTGTGGATATGTCAAATTTAAGCATAGATACTTTGTTTAACATTTTTAAAGGAAATAAGTTCTGTAGCCTACTTGGTGCACCGGGTTTCAGTTGATGCACAGAAGACAAGTGGACAAATATTAGAACAAACTGCTCTAAAGGTTTGCCATCTGTAATAGATCTAGTGTTGTCTAGTGAATTTATCACCACTGATGTTGTTTAACCAAATATTTCTTTTTCATTTAAGCTGCATTGTTAGAGTTGCTATGCTGTGAACATAGTTGGCGAGATTTTAAGGTTCCCCTGCTTGTTTTTATCAGTCATTTTACATAATGAAGCCTTCTCTTTCCCATTCGGGAGCTAACACACTTTTTTTCTTTTTCTTAGAAGCATCACAGAAGAGCAATATCTTTTAGAAGCAGAACGGATTGTAAAATCATTCTGTAAAATGAGTAGGTCCACAAGAAAGAACAAGTGCGATGAGAAAGTACACTTCAGCTGTAATTGTCATAATTGTATTCAGTATTACCCATCTGGTGCATTTCCTCACAGTGTTGGTCATATATCAAAGCCTTAAAACTCCTCTCTGATCTGCCCTCTGCTGTTGCAGAAACACACATCATACACCCACAGCCCTCCTCACACAGTTCGAAATGAAAAAGATGATAAAATTCAGTTCCCTTAGTAGCTGATCTGACAATAAATCATGTCTGTTTAATGAGGAGAGGGATAAATGACAATGTCAGCAATTAATTGAAATTTTTTTGTCTGTTTCATAGCTTCTGTGTGCGTGTGTGTGTGTGTGTGTGTGTGTGTGTCAGTGTGTTGGCGTGCATGTGTGCAGTAGGCGTGAATGTACCTCTGTCACCGCAATACCTGTGATAATTAAACCTGGCAGAAGTTGATATGATAGTGAAAAGATCTAAATATAGACAGGAGGGACTGACTGTCTGTCTGGATTTAGTGATGTTCTAAGTCATATTTAGACATTCAAGTCACACTAATGTGTTGTAATTATTCCATAATGAAACATGAGTGTTCAGATAGTGTAAGAAGCATCACTTCTACGTGTGTGGGTGATTCCTGTTTATACAATAATCCTAATCCGAGTCCTAATCCTGTCAAACTACAGCACCTGCTGCTACACTTCTTCTGCTTATGGCCATAATAAATTATGACACATGTCAATAAATACACAAATCCCATACAGTAAGCTAAAGTGAATAGTTAGCAAAATAAAAAAATAGCAGTTCAGCATTTAGTTGTGATTGTTATATTAAGCTACTAGGGTGTGCATGAAGTCAATTAATGTCCTTACAACTACAGCAAGTCCTGTGTGTGTTAACCTAAGCAGTGAGATTGTACATACCAGCGTGTGTCTGACAGAGAGTTATATCTCTGTTATACATTGATTTTATTCTTTAGCAGAACCCCAGCATCTTCATACCTGCAGTAAATTTGCAGCAGGGAGCCAATAACTGATATATATATATATATATATGTGTGTGTGTTTTTTTTTCCACCTCCTTTAACTCAATGGAAACTCTCCCTCGCTCCTAAAGCAATGGGGGATTCTAGGAACAAGACTGCAAATGCTGCACAATTCTTTGTCCTGCCTTTCTCCGAGTATGGGCTATTCTCATACTGTATTGTAAACATGTTGCAGGCATATTTAGGAATTCATACACACGAGATGTCACTTTTACATTGTCACATTTTTAGTGGACTGCACTGTTGTCAGTTTTCAGTCTGCAGCTCTGTTCACACATGGTTCTCTTGAATCTGTCTTGGTTAGCTCAGGATACATTTATTATCTTAAATAAAGCTACCAAAGCAAAAATAAGGATATAATATAAATTATTAGAATTGTAGGAAATTCTGAATCAGTTTGTCGACACTTCTGTAGCAAACACTATACGTTACAGTTTCACTTTAACTCCATAAGGGTACGTAGCAATCACACAATCAATGCATAACATTAATGCTTTTTGTTTAGCAGTAAAATATATTGTATCAAAAACATGGTGAATCTGTCATAAGCATAAGTCTTGATCTTTTTGGACACAGTGTTTAGTTTAGATGTAGAGGTATGGGGGAGCAATCACATTGACAACCTCTTCCTTATAAAAGGTCATGCTATTTGTAGTTATGACAAACAATTGTTTGCTCTGTCTGATTTTGCTGTTCCAGAGAGAAAACATTAGGGGATGAAAGACCTTAATATCTCCACTGAATCAGTGGATCTGCCCGGGGCCTTGCAACAACAGCCGCACCACACCAACACTGCCACCGTTGCCTCCTGTTTTGCAGCATGTCCTATTTACTTATTTATTTGTCCCTCCTCCGCCCACGACTCACTTCTTATCTCACCCATTAAAATTAATCCTCATCTAAAAATATCTAGTCTTGCTCATCAGAGAGGATCTAATTGACTCTCCCTCCCTCCTTATATCTCTCAGTACTTAGGAATCTATGTTTTGAGAAAGTGCTTCAACTTCTGAGGTAGAAAAATGACAAACACAACCTGTGTTTGTAAAACTGAGATCTTAATCACACACTGCCGTACTTTGTTGACTGCAGCGGTCTGATTTGGATTACATGTCTGTCTTAATGTTTGCTGTTCTGAATGACTTCATTGGTCTGTTGACACAGTTGTTAACTGTTGAAGCCATATAAATGAAGAAACGTTGCTCTATAGGCCTAATTTATGGGTAGCAGTAGTTGGACAAATGACTGAAAACAAGCCAAGACAAAATGTTATTAGATACAGAAAGCTCAGAACAGTAAGTGGAAAAGGGACAGTCTGCCCAGTTTTAGAAAACAGTCAATTCTGAAAATAAATGGGGAGAATGGAATCAAAATATAAAATAGCATGATATTAAAATGTAAAGAAACAAAATCTCCCTATGAGTTAAACTGTTTGGTGATCTGCTGGTGTATTACGCTCTGCCGTAAAGTTTTACACTGATACTAACACCCAACACTGAGGCAATGCAATCACAACGACCTACAAAGTAGTACAGGTTGGATAATAATGTCCCTTTGTGTGTGTGTGTGTTTGTGACCTTGTGACCATGCCCCAGCGTGATGCTTTGGCCTGGCTGATTACCTGTCAGCAGGTTTTGTGCATCCAACACAAAAGCACACACAAGCCCCCCTCCCTAGCAACAGACAATACCCACTGGGCAAATGGCTGCATTGTTGCAGGGAACAGAGCAGACACGTGTGTGCACACACACACACATACATGGACCCATGGAGGGTCTGGAACATAGATTGTCTATTAAGGAGTATATTAGGAGAACCCAGGGGTCTCACACTGAGACTGTGCGGCGTTAGTGAAGAATTTTTTGTTGTCTGGTGACCAGTAACACTGAATAAGAGCACACTGACACACTTTGCAGGAGCATGTTGAGCCAACACATTCATCAGTCACTGAACTCTAACATAGGTGAGTTATACCAGCAGGAGGCATATTTGGAGACACTAATGATTCTTAGTCTATCATTTTTTCTCCTCTGCACTCTAAGTGAATGTTTTGGTCTTTACAGACAACCGGTGATCAAACAGCTGAGCGATATGTCTCGTTGGACTGCATCTTTCTGGGACTGAAAACTGGTTTGAAAGGGCTTTGTGACCCGCACAAATATTCATCTCTCATGGTTGATTTTTTTTTTGGTCTCCTTCATCTGCAGCTACATATCTCGGCATGTGTGCATGTGTTACTTGCTCGTCCCAGAAGTGCTGGATTTGTGATGTGATGAGCTCCATAATTTTTTTTTTCCCCTTCGGACATTAAAAGTAAGAGTTTTGTAGAGCATTCACAAGTCAACTACAACTACAAATATTGGCTGTTTGTGGTTTGCATAGCAATGCCATGTTTGTTTTGTTGTCTTTTAGCAGCACGG
>JAUMHF010000021.1:15008388-15051973 GCA_032359275.1 Microctenopoma steveboyesi
ACTACAACTACAAATATTGGCTGTTTGTGGTTTGCATAGCAATGCCATGTTTGTTTTGTTGTCTTTTAGCAGCACGGGTGGCATAATGAGAACACTGTCCTTAACCTTGAGGCTCCAGTGTTCTCTACTGTTTTTAATCTAAAATATGAACTTAACAACCTTTGATTTGAGACTTTCTGTAACCTGAATTTAAAAAAAATGTAAAATACTTTGACCCCGGATTCTTCTTCTTTGCTCATTTCTCAGTATTTATTGCTTAAGGACTTTTGGCTGTATTGCTGCAGCCCATAGTAAATTCCATTTTGTTACGAATAGTGCCAACATAAAAAAAGCATATAAACAACATGGTACACAGTCATGCAAAAAAGAACCAGACTTCCTTCTTGTGATCTTTATTCACTTTGGTTCACAAAGTTTACAGTGATAATTCAGAGGTGCTGTAGTGGAGCACGAGGTGAGACTTAGGAAAATGTACAGCGAGTCTGTCTTTGACAGCGTGAGGTCCTAACTATGTGCCCCCGGAGTTGAATGGAGGACCTTTAGAAGTCAGGACCCTCTTTCTTCAGGTTCTTGTAGTCTGTGTTGATGGCCACAAACTGTGAAAGGCAAGGGAATACATTTAAATCTGTTTAGCTTAAATTAAATTTAGCCATGCTGTCTTTAAGAGAATATGTTAAGTAAAAAACAGGGCTTGTGTTTTTTTTTCACTCCAGCGTAAACATAGATACCCTTGGATGCAGACACTCAAAACACATTGTTTGCCTTGATTTGCATATGTGATGACCAATATATACTGTATGACTGCATACATCCCACTCCTCCAGCTATGAAAAATACACATTCCTGCACCAGCAGTGGTTATTTCCTCCCTGTGTATTATTCTTGATTGTTCTGTCATTAAAACTCTCGCCTCTCCTCCTCCCCTCTCTCTTGCTTCCCCCTCCTCATTACGATCATTGTTTGGACTACAGTGGAATTTCGATGTGAGACCTTTGCCTTGCTATGGAGAATTAAACATGCCGTGTCCTGACCTTTTGTCTGCAGCGGCTTTCATTTCACTGGCATGCAACGCAGCCCTGAAATCCTTAGAAAACACTCTTTTCTCTGAAAAACACATCATCCAGATCTCCTCTTCTGGGACCTGTCAGTTGGTTGTTTTCCTGCTCTATTTTAGGTCAGCTGCATTAATATTTTCATTAGTTTGTCTGGGGCTCTGGCCTTGTTCGAGAGGTAAGGCATATTATTACCAACCACTAAAAGCTCCCAGTTCCATCTGCCTTAATTTGTTTTGAAAGACACTTTGTTTTCCTTTGTTTGAACAGATGTGGAGAAAGCCAGGAAGCAGCCACGTTGATCTGACGTTATTTTGCCAGCACTAGTTTGTCCAAATCTATTTTAGTGTGTTTCAGAGCTGATGATGAAATGTGAGATTTTTCCGTGACAAAAAACAATGCCGTTCTTTTCTAGATTAGGCGTCTGGCAGACGTGATTGCTGCGAGCAAGGGGGTGGTCGTAATTTGTGAGGGAGCGTGATGGGAATAGTCACCTTGTACTGGTGGGTGGGGTCAAGTTTGTTCCAGGGCTCTGGGTTGTTTTTCTTGTCCCAGAGGCTGTAAATGTGGAAAGATTCGGGGCAAGAGAAAAGACAGGACACGTGAGAGAAGCATTCATGATGAAGGATAAAAAGAACATAACGAGCAGATGCAGGGAAAAGAAGAAACAAAGATGAGAAAGAGATCGCGATGTCGACAAATATGAACATGAACAGAAGGACAGAAAAGAAAGGGGCTGAAAGTTGGAAAAAGAGAGAAATGATTATGAGACGATATGAACTCAGCCCAGTGACTTGGCAGTGGCTTTTTATTCATTAACGAAAGTCTGGATTTCACCGCGCTCCTCTGTGACTGTCCATCCCTCCTCATGGCAACACATCACATCGCCAAAGCACAAACAAAGAGACGGAGAGACTGGTGGCAGAGCATACTGCCCCCCACCCCTCTCCCCATTACCACAGATACTGGAGCCATCTCTGAGAGGGAAGCAGCCACTGACCACGGCACTCATCATGAGCTGCTGATGAGGTCAGGCTTTATAGCTGACCTCTGAGCTCACTGTGCTGTTGCTGCATGTGAGTCGGTGAGTCTGATGTGGCTCGTGCAGCTTTGGAGATATGACGAATTAATACAAGCAGCTGTGTTTGTTTTAAACTTCAGTTTAACACATGCATGCTATCAAAAAACAATTAACTTGATATTAGTTTACATTTGAGTGTACTGTACCATGCATGGCATGAGTGTTTTGTTTTCTTTGTCGTCTGGTATTTCGTCCCATCTAAATCTTCCTACCAGCGTTGGAATCGGTAAACAATGACATTCTTGAAGAGCACACATTATCTAAGGGACGATTGACTGCAAATGCCACAAGCAGAGACAAACAGCAGAAAGACTCACGTGACATGAGGCCCTCTTGCCAGACGCATCAGGTAGAGAGTGGCCCCCGAGAGGCCCACAGTGAGGAAGAAGAATTGAGGGATTAACTGAGGAGAGGAATGCAGTGTATTAGTCCCAGAGACACATGAAGATAAACAAACATATTCTATCAAGTGGTTGTTTGTGATATTTATGATGAACACACACACACACACAGGTAGTTGTTATTCCTGTTTTTCCTCTCCTCTCTCTCCTCCATATGCATGAGGCACAGGCCACATGTGTGAGGCAGCTCACGGTCAGCCTGGGTTGAACAGGCAAGGACGCCGTGGAAGAGCGAGCTGCCACATCTCTGCGTGTGCCAGCCGCCCCCTCCTCAGCACTATACCTGTCAGGCTGAGCGACAGCGTCTCACAACACACTTTCACAAATGTAAATGTCTGTGCACTCTCACAAACAGAGATGGAATCGCGCACACACACACACACATGCGGACAAACTCGTGTTTGTCTCCTCTGTGATAAGCACAGGATTTAACATGGAAGAAGCGAATTAGGTGGGCGTGGGAAAATGTAATCTGTGATTTTATACACCCCGAGCTTGGGCGCAGTCCTTTCACGGTGCAGCATCTATTCTTCAGCACTACACTGCCATACGTTTCCTGTCTACTTTGTGATACTTTGTGTGAAAGACTCAAACCACTGGCGAACAGCTGTTCTCAGCCCACATCGGAGTAGTGGAGCTGCAGAGAGATGACAGTTTGATCAGGTTGAACTGAAGGATGTCTCTGCTCGGCTGTATCTAGACATCTGTCTTCTGTCTGATTGCGTTGCCACTTGCCTTGTTGTTGATTAGGATACTGTCTGGTGATAAAACGTTGATATTCGCTACCTTAAAGCTGTGACAGAGACATGAAGAAAATATCCCGCCTCAGCCACACACACAAAATGAAAACTAATCACAAAAGTACTTAACAACTCTGACTCAGAGCATGAATTCGCTGCTTCAGATGTTTACTCAACAGATCAGCTGTCCAAGTGTCAAAATACAGTTGGAGAGCAAAAAGGGCTGAGCTAATGCATTGTAAACATGATCACCATGTCTGCAACCAACAATTAGTTTCTACATGTCATCTGCAAATTATTTTCTCGGATAATAATTTGTGTCTATTAGATGTCAGAAATCTCATAATTTTCCAAAACAGTCATCTTCAGCATGCTTCTTTTGTGCAACCACCAGTTCAGAGAAAACTTTCTAACAACATGTCATTTTTGTCTATGTATCATGACAAATTATGGTAATATATCAATCACAGTTTCTCAGAGGCCAAACAGTTGTCTCCATTGTCTTGTCTTAGCAACACACAGCTACTGCATTTGCAATCATATATCTTAAAAGTATCTCACTGTGTTTCAGCTACAGTTGTTAAATCGTGTACTGTACTGGGTGTTTGCACTGTGTACTATTTGCTGAATTCTTCTACGAGTTCATTATAAATTTTTCAAAATCTTCAAGTTGACCTGGGAAAAGGTTCATACTCAAAGTGCACACACACACACACACACACACACACACACACACAGTGAGCACACTCACACAGTGCACTGATTGTGGACAATCAGCTTTGAACACAAACAGCTGCACACACAAACACACAGAAGCAGGTTTTAGGACATTACGTCGACACTTCTAAAGACTTAATCTATCCATATCATTGCCACACGCTGTAATCCCTGTAATCCTCTCTGCCTCATTACCTTAAAATGAAATGTCTTATGAGTTCCTTCACTGTGGGTGTAGAATCAGATTTGTGTCACTGCATCATGAGCAATAAATCTGTACACACATCCAATAAATAATCAAAACCAGTCTTGATAAGAGCTTGCACTCACCAGTGCTGATATCTTCATATTGTGACACTCTGTGTTGCACTTTTTACCATTTAGCCTGACCGATATACAGTAGGAAGCATTTGATAGTTGCTGGGGTTCAATGTTGTTGCTGCCCTTATTACTTTTTTGGTGCGCTGCCAAGCCAGCCCGTCAATCCATGAATTTGGGTCACCCTCAGCGTAGCCTTGACATAATAGCAAACAAAAGTACAGGAAGCTTCTGAGCATTTCTTTCTGTCTTTTTCTTCTGTAAAGCAGCGTGACATTCCCGTGATGCAGAGTAACCATGTACATTCACAGAACTGATATCAAACAAGTTAATAATCAGAAATGAGGACAGCACATTATAAGGTTTACTGATCTTTAATGTCCACGTACTCACTTGCATAGCTTTCAACCAAAATCTCACAGTTTACTAAACAGCTTTAGACACTAATGTTATGTTAGTGTTTGTATTTGTATCTATAAATATTTTTCACGGACTCTGACAAGTTTTAAGTGGTTTTAAGGAGCTGGACAGACAATGGGTCAGTTTCATATCTTATGTTTAAGATGAATATTTCAAAACAAGGACAAGTAAATATTGCTTGTAAAGTAAAGTATTTTCACTTGATGGTTTTTACATTTGTCATTTAATTTTACCCTATCTATTTTTTCCCTTTATTAGGGTCAGGTTTATGTATTAGGTGAACTATTAAGCATGTACTTGTAGAGATGTGCAGAATTGTTGTACATCTACTGAGCTTTATGGACACATACAATAGTATAAAGTATTTTTATCTATTTCTTTATTATCCAGTGAATGCAATATTGACGACCATCAAGCTTAAAACCCCAAACCGATGCCCCAGAAAACCTATAATATCTCACAGTATTTGAGGTGAAAAAATATTAATCTACATTTCACGGTCAGCTGAGTGTGTGTAAATCAAAATATGAAAAACAGAGCTTGATGTTTGAGATTAGAAATATTCACAAAGCTGAATGTGACATACCCCTGGATGCTTCTTCGCATGATGAAACATGGTCTTAATCATCTCTATTGTTCTTCCAAAACCAAATCCACCAAATAAAACGGAACCATATAAAAAGAAAAATGACAGGTACAGGGGAACAAATGGATCCGTACAAGTCAGTGTCTCTGTGCAGATTTGAATAAAGAGCTGTTTGTTAGCTGAAGTACAGTATGTGGTTGAGTGCAGTGAAACTTGTTGCCAGTCTCTCCCTCTGCTCTGTCCCACTCCCTCCCTCCCTCCCTCCCACCAGATAAACAAAAGGGTCAGGGGGGAGACAGAGAAGCAGGGAGAGACACTCCTAATCCTCATAATCACATCTGTTGAGGACACTGTATGTTTCCACAGAGGGTCATTGAGTACTCGGTGTCCTAAAGTGTTATACAACACCAAAACTGCTGGTACTGAATTTCAGATTTTTTTTCTGGACACAAACACACGAACATACCCTCCCCGAGGTGTAGCCGTTGCATGACCTGCTCCTATAATGGCTTCTTGTTTAGACCTCACACCCACAGTGCAGCCATTGTGCTGTGTTAGATAGTTTTATGTGACAGCATATTGTCAATTCTGAAATAAAGAGCCACTCTTTTTATGTAAAGCCATGAGTCTGAAAGTTGAAAATCACTCTCCAGTGACCGTTAAACATTGCTGTTATAGAGAGCATCTTGTTTAGTGTAAACAGGAGAGAAGCAATGGCAGCATTCAACGTGTCCCTTGGGTCGAGACCTTTGTTCCAGACATGATAATGGCAATTGATTAGTCAGTGATGCAGTACCTGCAAACATTTCTGATTCCTTAACACACACTTTGCAACCTAATGTAATTAACAACAAAATGCTAAGCTTGGCAAAATGCACAGGTCATTACTATTCCTTACTTAACGTCCCTTCTGTGATTTCATCATTTATCATGCTTAAGTGGATGAGGCAAAGTGTTTTTCTTTTTAGCCACACCAATATCATTGCTCTGGGGATGGCAAAGTTAAGTCTGCCAGGTGGCCAGTCCAACACTCTGGACTAGATTGAAATATCTCTGCAGTTTTGTATATTAGCATTTATGGTCTCCAGAGGATGAATTCTACTGACTGATTATCTCATGAATCTCCTCGTCCTGTCATCAAGTTGGTATTTGTAGTAAATAGACTCATCACTACTGTAAAGTTATGCAACCTACTTTATTTGATTTTCAACATCATTCCTTGCACACTTTCAGTAAAATGTCTAGACCACTATTGGACCTGTTACTGTGACATTTGGTGCTCAGATTATGAATCCTACTGACTTTGATGACCCAGTGTCGTCCTGCAAATTATTTCAACATCTACCAGCTGGACATTCATGTTCCCCTCAGGATAAATTGTAAGAACGTTGGTGATCCCTGAATTTCCCTCCTTTTTCCTCCTTTGACCAACATCTGGTCAAACTTGTGTCCAGTACTTCAAATCTAACTACTGTGTCTGCAAAACTGGTTGAGTTACAATCATTCTCCGCTGTATTTATGTGGTTTTAAGTGTCAAATGTTAGGTGAACAGTACTTTAGTCTGCTAAACAGCTTGTTGTGTTTAGCAGACACAACAAGGTAGTGAGCTAGCTAGTGAGATTGACATTTTAGAATATAAGGACAATAACAAATCCATCGTTCATGTGTCAAGGCTCAGTGTGCACATGCTGCATTACTTGGGATATGCACCAATCTGCCCAACTTTTAACTTGTGTTTACTGTACCAAAGTTATCCAGTATTAGGGAATGATTTATGTTGTTCAGCCTTCGTCCTGCAGTCATTTGAGTCACCGTAAGTTGTTTTACCTGACGTTTGTCAGTGGAGAGAATGCTATTTCTGTATACCACATGACAAAAGTAATGGGTGCAATTTTTCACCCAGCAAGGATAGAGAGATTGATGAAGGTTGATGGGGAAGGAAAGGTGTTCAACAAAAGAGGATGGGGGAGAAATGAGATGCATTAAGATGAAAGAGGCGAGAGAAAAAGTCAATATGTGCTCCCCCTCCCTCATCTGTCTCTTCCATTGTTCTCCCCTAACAGATTGCATGCAGAGTGTTTAAAAGGAGAGACGGAGCGCAATATCCAAATCTGTTTCCCCACTGGTGGTGTAGCTAAGAGGAAGAGTGACTTTAATGAGATTTCCTTTGTGAGATTGCACACAGTAGGCGGGGCCCTTTCTGACCACACCCCCAAACAAACCACTGCAAAGCTCACATACAGCTGAATTCGGCTCACTTGAAAACATCCAGCATGTCACTTTACATCTTTGTATGTGTGTTGCATTCTTTATTTTTAACCCTGGCTTACATAGCTCTGAAGTGAACGGGGTCACTCTTGGTGAAAAACCCACAGATGTTCTCCTCAGTTCTACAGAGCAATTTAGCTTCTTTTAGTTTGTTGTTTTGTTTTTAGATTTTTCTCAGGAGACAAAAAAAGCTAAAAGGAGAAAACAGAAACACAATTCCACATTAATGCTAATGCTTTCCTGTGTTTGCTTGATGTGTAAATAACTTTGCCATATCAGCTTAATAGGTGATAATATGTCAGTCTTGTGTTCACAGCTCTGCTATTTTCGTCTCGTTTGTCGTACTCTGTCACACACCGAGTACGACTGAGATTCTCACACACCTGTGCAAATATACACACTCGGATAGGTACACTCCTCGCTACACTGAGGTCACGCAACCCGCTGTACGCCAGAAATTCACTGCATGACCCAACACACACATTCAGACCTCCTATAAATTTTCAACAAGTTTTTCTTTCATTCCTCGGAGATTGGCGAGTAGTTGTGAGTCCCCTCAGTGACAGTAGTCTAACATATCCAACGCGTACAGGAGCCTTATCCAAACACAGTCTGCTGACCCCAGCATATGTTCCCAACAGAATAACGTACAAATAATACATGACATGACTGTGCTACTGTTTTCTCTACCTGTGGGTTTGGCTTATGACTACACAGACAGTGACGGTGACATTGTTTATTTGGAATTTATTCAATCTATTTTTCAGTTCAGTTATTTGACTTAGGACTACAGTTGCCACTTTATAATCTCTAATAAGTCTAATAAGACACATCACATTTGCCAAAGCGCCAATTCATTTCAGTGTCAGCTAACAAAGTTTAGTGGTGAAGATCTTGCACCTGCCTCCTGCATGATTAGACAAAGCATAGCAGAATGTACAGTACTTACAGGAAAAATGGCTTTGTTGGAAGAGTGGGAACATTTCTTATTCTCCTCTATTGGTAAAAAAAGAAATGAATGAATAGTTTATTTTGCTTTTCATGTTTTATTCAGGTTTAGTGTGAAGTCAATAACCTACAACAGAGCGTGATAGCTTACATACCCATTTTCACATCTCTCTGTGGCTGCTGGCTGTGGATATTAGAGAGGTGTAGTTATATGTTTAACACCTTTCTTTGAATTACTGTATGGAATAACAACAATGTGACAAATAACATGGAGGGAACATTGTGAAATTCTCCTGTGGCTTTACCTTTGATACAGCACAAAGAAACAGGAGACCCTTGTGGTTTTGTCAAAAGCATCAGCTGTTACAGTATTCGGAGTACAGAGAAAATGTGAGCACATAAGCCTTGAAATAGAGTGATAGACATAATATGGCAATATATCAGATCAACCAGAACCTTAAAATCCCAGCATGGATGCTGATATCAAGTGCCAAAAGTATATCTGCGGAATTACAATTTGGTAATAGTGTCACAACCATGTATTCTTCCACCAGAGAGTGAGACTTCAACGTGTCACTAGGTTCATTTTGTGTTTTGTTTAACACAACACCACACAGTTTTCATAAGATCATACTTTAAAAAACACAATAGTGCTCCAATATATTCAATCGTGACCCCTCTATCTTATCACCACAAATCATGTGTATTTTAGTTCTACAGTACTTCCTGGGAGCAGAGTTGAAGTAGACGAGCTTTGCTTCATGAACCACACAGATATTAACCCTTTTTTTCTTTTTAGAGAAGTCTTGGCCAGGAATTACAAAGCTGAAGATAAGTGGAGAGTGTAACATCTGGTAGGAGTTATCCATCTGTGAGTGATCTCATTTCAGTTCCTAACAGCAGCGCGCCTTTAAGAAAGTCATAGCGAGACAGTGGCCATCGTTATTTGCAATTTCTCCAAGCAGAAGGTGGAAGAGGGAGTTATTCATAAAGCAGAAGGCACTTCAGTTAATAGCCATGTGTGAATATAACCACGAAAAACAACACAATCTGTTTCCAAGTATTTCAAGATGCATGAAAAATATCTGTCACCGCTGCTCACAAATTGTTTCTGTACACAGTAGCACAGTACGCACATGCACAAACACGTGTACACACATTTTAGGGTTAGGAGTCTGTGTTACCATGGTCTGGCAGGGTGCTTGTTTTTTAGTAAGTGGGACTGTAGCACACTACAAACCCTCCACTATGAGCAGCAGCTCTCTTCCTTTCCTCACCACTGAGGTTTGGATGATGGTCACGACTTTGTGTGCCCAAACCCAGTCCCATGTGTTCTGCAATTGCTTTGATGCATTTTTCAAAAGGCCTGTGACATGAATGCCAAAAACACGTAGCTTCCAATTCCTCCAGACAGCACACAGTATCCTCCCCGTTTCTCCTTTGTCACATTTTCTTTGCCATGCTGCAGTTTTTGTAACAGTAATATAAGTGTGAGACCCTTACACTGTACCTGCACACTGTCAGCTGACAGAACTGTGGCAGCGCTGAAGTTCTGTTTGGGTACACTTTGTAATAAACCTATATTTCTCCCAAATCTCTCTTTCTCTCTCCTAATGTTTTGTAGGTAGACCTGAGTCGTTTTTTGTGGTTTTGAGTTTTTCCAGGCCTTAGTGTTATTATACATAGTGTATTAACATTAGTTGGTGCTTCTTTACGGATTTGATTTTAATCCACCGTAATAAATATCCTCTAACAATTGATCACATGACTAAAGGGAAATGTTTCATGTGTAAGAAACAAAACTGCAGAGGTTTTCAAACTTATTATTCGTGTTTTGTGGCTCTCAGTGCAATAATAAATCTACTGTCACGAACACAACCTAGTTTGAGGCACATGGTCGATTTTTTAACGATATGAACTAGACGTGTTCATTGACAGCGGTTTAATGATGGGAGTAACATAACATTTGTTACCATATGAAAGCAAACAATGCAACATGTTTCATTTTTGATTGAAACACGTTGAGCCTGTCCTGTAACAGCCTGCTTCATTCCAGTGTTTGGGCAGGTTAGAGGAGAGATTCTGAGATTTGGAATCAGGCCGTGAAGGCAACACAGCTAAAAACAACCAGTAAAGAGTTGTGTAATTATTTTTCATCCAGGATAATCAATGCTTTGTAAAGGAAATTAGAAATGGGAAATCATCGTTTTGTTAAAGATGGTGATGCAGATATACGAGATGTTATCATTTAATTTACGGGAATAACAATAGTTAAATCACCATACTGTGTCTTTGATCAGCTTGAAAAACGGTAACTAGGCAAAATATTCTCCCCCAAAGAGAAAAAGCTATCGTGAACACAATGTCATAATGAATAATGAACAAGCATATTAAAATGGAGGTTTGCACACAATGGTTAGCAGTGAAAGTTAGTCACTGAAGCAGAAGAACACAGAGGAGCATCTAACAGCTAAAAGCAGATTAATGTCGGAATAATATGTCTCAGGTGGCCACAAATGAAAGCTAATGCTCCGCGCTCAAATGTGTAAATAACAACTTTACCAGCAGGATAATAAGTCGGTTCAGTTTTCCTGTGCTGTGTGAAAAATGGGAATGCTGACGTTCCGAGGGAAGAATTTTACACAGAATTTGCAAACAAATGCGGCACCTGTAAAAATAAACGCAGCAGCGCGCGTTTAGCACTTGCTTTAGGTGTATTAAGGCACGACCCAAACGTTTGTGTGGCAGGCGAAAAAAGTGGAGGAGGAGGAGGAGAGGGTTGTGTTGCTTTCTCTCTACCCCACATCCTCTTTTAAGTACAAGGTAATAACAAACATTGTAGCAGGAGTTTATTATCCCTCTGCGTGTTCAGCGCGAGGCGTGCGAGGCGGTGTTGACAGTGGGGAAACTCTCCACCAACATTTTGGATTGACTTGAGTGTCGTAAATTCTGCCAAATAGCCTAATATCATAATATTAGAGGCAACGTCATGTCTGAATATGAGAGGATAATGGCTTCTCCTCCTTCTGTCTGCGGGTCTTGATGAAAACCTCATTTTATTGCCACAATCATAATGGAATTATCTCCAGGTGTGATGGGGGCATTTAATGAAATCATTACAAAGGATTACTTGCTCTTTTTCACGGGCTTATTAAAAGGGCCTTTGTGATAGGAGGCTGAGTGAGAGAGGCTGTTATTTTTAATTTTTTTTCCCCCTCTTCTCCACTCTGAGTGATTGTGTGTTTGTCAGTCTGGCAGTTGCACCATTTGTGGCTGGCATAAAAGCCTGCAGGGAGCCACAAGATCTGATTGGGAATCTTGGGGAAAAGAAGAAAGGGAAAGAATACATTGGCTGCTGCAGTGTTGTATTGATGTGTTTGAACATAGGGCTCTCATTTTCATGCCCTCAAAGCACACATAAAAATGGTTTTTCAATAAACGCTACACTTTGATGCATAGTTTATCTGTTGAGGCTGTAATAATGGAGTTTCTTTTTCTCTGTCTCCCTGTGTGCATCCTTCCTTCTTCCTTTCCTTTCTCTTTCCCTTATATCTGTGTGACTTTCTCTTCCTGTTCCTCTCTGCTCTTCCTTTCTCCCTCTTCCTTTCTTCCTCTGCATGGGATCCAACTGCCTCTTGCAGCACACCTACCCATATCATGGGACTTCACCCAGCAATTATTAAGCTGTATTTAACCTGCTGTTGTAAATCTTAGTCTTTCATTGCCAGTGGGGACACATACACTATGGATGTTAAGTTTAATGAACACAGGCAAATCACAAGAGTAGTGCAATCCACAATTCTCTTTGATTGAGTCCTGAATTGTAAAATCAATATCTTATTGCCCTCTGTTCACTTGTAGTTAATATTTTTCCATATGACAAAGCAACTTTGTTTTTTTTTCCTCGTCAGCCAGTGCTGGCCAGAGGATGTCGCAGGGCTATGACACCAAGCCAGCATCAATGAACTAGAAGAGTATTGGATTGGCTGTTGCATGGTCTTTTCCTGAGCCAAGTGGCAAAATGAAATACCAGCAGATGGAGGTATTCTATGTTCAGATACTGTATACAGACCATAAATAAAGCAAACTAAAATGTATTAGACCATGTTTCTAAAGATTGCATTCTGTAACTCAGCTTTCACTCTAGAACAATGTGCAGAATTTGACATTATAAGGAAAAGTACTCAGAGCTCACTTTAAAGATTTGAAGACATGAGTCAAGTAATTTGGAGGAATACCCGCAGTCCAGAATGATCTTAAAGAAGAGCGACGTGCTATTTTAAAACAGTTAAAATCAAAACACAAGTTTTTTAATTGATTATGATAAAACATCTAGAATGAACAAGTTAAATGAGAAAATATTTTTAGTGGGACATATGGGACACGTTATAGTTTGAAGCAGGTAAATTTAAAATATCTTAAAGGGAAAGGATCTGAATACTGGCACTGGTCAAATCAGTAAGCCTTTGGCAGTGACACAGAAAAATTGGACTCTTAAAATTATTAAACTACTCTGGCCCCAACATGTTTTCTATTTAAATTACACTCGTGAAATCGTAAAACATGCAGTATATATTTAAAAAAATAACTTACTAACTCGGTCGGAAGCTGAGTGGCGGAGTCTTACTCTGTGGGCCATCGCTTCAGCTGACATCCAGGGTGAGCGATGGTTACATTCACTGCTGTTGTCAAGCTGTGATGAATAGCTTCGCCTAACAACTCAGGAATAATGCTTAAAACAGAAAATGAACCCAAGTCGTGAATAAATGTTTTAAACATTTGTGTTGTGCCTGGTCAGCACTGACTCCAGTTAGCTCAAGGAAAGGGGGGAGTAGTGTTATAGTGAGACAAAATCAAGCACTCAGCAGCTCCACAACACCCCATTAGTCTTCATTTTCAGCAGGACATGCAACAGGGCCTTTACGTCTTGAGGAACAAACTAAAATTTATTGGGCCGAGCAGTTAGGGCTAATTGAAAGAAATTGTCTGTCTGTTTGCTTTCCATTAGGTTTGCAGAGGGTTGTGGGTTGGAGCGGGGTGATGATCTGGGGCCTGAGCTTGTTGCCCTCTGTTCGTCACCTTGGCCTGATTTCCTGTTAATGGTTTGATCCATGAGCGTGCTCCACTGTGCAGACAGTCTGAGCTGTGGGAATCATTTAAGGAGGAATCGTTTAGGGAGGATTTATGAGATGCATTCATTATGAAGTGTGTGTAGAGGCAAACAGAGTTCGATCTGTAATGGCAGGTCGGTAATAGTTTACTATGCTGTGTCTGGACTTGTTGTAGCTTTTGTTCACTTCCTGCCCAGAGTACAACATCCTGATTGTGATGGATTATATCGGCCTTGTGTTTCTAAAAATTAGTTGTAGATGCCAGGGCCCCTAAAAATACCAGGATTATAAGCTGTTTCAGTGGTATGTGGCTTATTTTTATTATAATTATTATATTGTTCAGGTTATTGTAGAAAGAATACAAAAAGATGAGGCACTGAGGCGTTTTAGACACAACTGAAAAAATAGTTTCCATATATAAGTTAAAGAAACGGTGCCAACACTATATGTGGCAGTAAAAGGAAGCTACCAAAGTGCTTTGACCAAACTTTTTAGGCAGGTGGAGTAAAGCACTGAGCTTTCAGTTTGCATAGTAAGGTTCATACTAAAAGCCTAAGGTTACCACGACGTATAATACACCACCACTGGCCCAAAAGCAAAGTCAACTCCAATATGCTCAAATATTTATATATTATAAATACGCCGCAGAAGATGTTTTCGCGTGGCTGAGATGTGAGACACTGTAAATTTAACACGGGCAGGTTCCTTAATAGACATAACTTTGTCGAAGAGAAAAACAGCTCATCTAAATCTGAGCTAGAGTTTTTCCAAAATGCACGTTGGAGACACTGAAGTCAACAAAAGGAAAGTCTGATGGTCTGATGTGACCAGAATTGAACTTTGTGGCCATCAGAACTTCAGAAACATCTCCAAAAAGCTGTAGCAGTCATTAGTAGTCTATGAACCCCATGGTTGGTGATTCGCCTCCCGGTCCTCCCCTAACTCCCATCTCCTAACACTTAGTGCAGCCTGATCAGTGATTGTTATTTATTTTGCCTTCAGCCTTCCGTACTGGATGTGGTTGGTTTGAGTGCATCCTTGTCCAGTGGACCTTCAGCCAAATGACTGTTTTCATGCTTTGTATATATTTCTGTTTTAATTTTAAAAGCAAATTCACTGAAGACAAAATGGAGGCCACGGTTGTAACCACAGAGGAGAGAATCTCCGTGTTGTCTAACAAAGCTTCTACTGAATGACCGAGCAGCCCGTTAGATACGGCATTTCGCTAAGCTACAGTAACCGACAGGCAAAATTGTAATCCACAACTGTCAAAAACACTTTGACAACTTGTGCCTGCTGCCTCCTCTCCTCCTATCGCATATGTCACAGGCTAGATAAACTCTCTGTCTCTCTGTCTCCAACCTCGTTCCCTCTCTGCTCGGTTATAATTGCTCACATTAAACAGTTGAGTTTCTGAATCCTGAGGAGCAATGAGAACGAGGAGGAGGCAGCATACACAAAAAAATAAATGCTCGCATCTCTGGTGGAAATTGACTGACACTGGTGTTTAAAATAATAAGATGCAGCTGTTGATAGTAGCGACTGTCTCCGGGTTTACTTCTCGGTGGCCCCTGTGGCAGCGGAGGAGCCGTGATGAAGGCAGACAGCTGACAGGTGCTCCAGGATGATGCTGCCATCAGGTGCATCTGCTAAACTTAACTCAGAGACGGAGAGAGAGAGAGAGAGAGAGAGGGAAAAAATATGCTCAAGCGAGAGTAAGTGGGAGAGAGAGAAAGGAGTGGCCAAAAATGAGCAAAATAAAGACAAAGATAAAGAGCAGTAAGCAGGAAAGAGAAGTGTGTGCATGATTGCATACACCTTGAAACTTTATGCCAGCTCTTTCTGCAGAGAAACTCACAGGGCGTCTTTGAAGACACAAGGTTGACAGAATGGGTGCCTCTCCGTCTAGACACTGACACAGTGGTGGGCTAACAAGTTTACGGAACAGGTCAGGAGATGGGAATACCGTGGGGGAAAGGTAATAAGGGGAGCTAATGAGCAGGTGCAGAGAAGGGAGAGGAAATACTGTAGAAAGAAATAAGAAAAATAAATAGAAAAAGGTGCAAAAATGAAGAACACAGCATGTCAGGGTGTGAGTTTAAGGGCTTATAAGGTGTGTGTGTGTGTGTGTGTGTGTGTGTGTGTGTGCATTGCCATATGTTTATATATTGCTGCATGCATCAGCACTTTACAACTATACACAGATGCCTTCCAACTCTTGTCAGTAAGGCAGCCCGTGTCTGAATATACTGTACAGCCACGAGGGATTCACTCTGTGTGCCGATGTGACAGTGGTGATGCTGACAGTGTATCTGCTTTTAATAAGAGGTACAGCGGGCGCAAGTGAGGAGCTTAGGCATCTTCATCAAACCCAAGGCCAAGCAGATGAAGTGTTCACTTGCAGGATGGGCAAAAGGTGATGCAGGACTGTAACCGCGGAGCCAATCTGCCCTCTCTTCTTCCTCTCATGTGTGTCTAGCTTTCTGTCCCCGCACATAGACACTCGCTCTAATACGCAAATGCACAGCAGTGAGGGGGGAGGAAAGCCTGACAGACCCCAGTGCATCATAGGTAGCCTGGCAGAGTGGCTGGGAGCGCTGTCACCAATTTGTTCTTAGCCATGGGGGACATTCAGGGGATGGAGAGGCGATGGCAGTTCCATGTCCTCATCATGGCTAATGAGACCGAGGCTTCTCCTTCCTTCTCTGTGTGGAGCGTGTGTGTGTGAGAAATCAGTCTGTATCAGTTCGTGTCACAGTGCTGCCAAAGCTCCTATTCCTGGAAAAAAAATACACAGATCACCCTGCACTCTTAGTTCTCTTTATACAACTCCCCTGGCTGAATTATTTACCGGGCCAGGAAACACGCGCACTCACACAGAGAAGAGATCAGGTCCTGTTCAAGGCAGCTCCCATTCCGTACATTGCACATCTTCAGGGACACAACACGAGCTGAGGCTGGCTTGCTGTGCTGTCTGACCCATCAAACCTTTGAGGAATGAGACGGAAGAAAACAAAGAGGAGAGAGATGGCACCTGACAAGCAATACTTCTTTTTAAGAGTCAAACTGGTCAAAGTGTCATGAACTTACCTCTCAGGAAACACACAGTGGCGAGTGAATTATTGGGTAGTTATGGCCGTTTTGACTATATCGATGCTTTGCAGACACTGATATGACACAAGAGCTAAGCATTTTATTATATCACATCTTTGATGCTCAGGTTTGTGATATAATTCTGGTTTCTATCTTGGAGACATTAAAGTGCAAAGACTGTTCATCTTCGTGAGAGGTGGGAACTGTAGGATGTCCTTGTACCATTTGTATTTGTAGTTCAGCAGCTCCCCTATGTGGTCTGAAAGGGAAAGTGCAACCAACACTGCATTTTTATTCTGTTAAATGGAAATAATCCAATCATATAATAACTGCATTAAAATGTGTTTCTGTCTTCTTTACACATGAATAAGTGCAAAACTGATTTGATGTTCAAAATGTTTTTTTTATCCTTTTAGACAAAGATCGATGAATCTTTGTTGAAACCTGTGATGTAGCAAATAAACTGGCACAATATCCTCTGCAATAAAACATATCTATGTGCTAATATTTAAGAGAGCAATAACTGCTGTCAGATATGTGTTTTATAGATTGTAAATATGATAATTAAAACAGTAGCATTAAAACCTAACAATAAGCTCATCCTGAAAACTAGTTGTGCAATTCTTAATTAGGTTAGTCATTAAGGATGTCACATTTGACACTGCACAGCTTCACTGGATTACATGTTGATGTAAAAATATATACAGCAACTTTAATCTAAAAAGGTCCAAACTAAGCTTTTACTTACAGTGCGATGACCTTTCATAACAAAAAGACACAAACTATTAAAGAGAAAATTGTTTTTAATAGTTAAATATAGTCCATACTCTCAAATCAAGATTTTTACAAGGAACTATAATCATTTCACTTGGAGATTTTGAGAACAAGTGAAACAGAAGAGAGAGTAAAAATTGAGGGGAGGGGTATCAGGAAGGTGATAAGAGTGAAGCTGAGCAGAAAGAAATGACAAAAACACCAGAAAAGAGGGAAAAACCAGAGGTAGGATGCAATGAGAATCTGAACTATTCTGCTGATTCATGTAACACCAGAACATGGCCCAGTCAGCTAACAGTGGAGCAGAGATCAGCTTTCTCCACTTGCTCCTGTGGGAACCGTGCACAGCATTAAGACACAAACCAGCCTATTCAAAGAGCGTAGAACAAAAATCCCTTATCATACTTCAGATTGTTAATAAATATTTGATCACTTCTGGATGATGGAATTACCACACATTAAGACATGATCCCCCCCCCCACACACACACACACACACACACACCGGTGGCTAAAGCGCTGTTGACTTTACACACCCATTTTTTTTTAACAGCTGTAACAAATGTAGAAAACATTTCACCTGAATTCTCAAATGCTTTGTAGCAACAATCAAATAAGTAAAGATATAAACAAGTGTTTTAATTCTGACATTGACAGTCTGGATGTTGTCTGTTTAACTAGGCAGCAGAGGGTCATCAGGGTGCAGGTGTGGGCGGTTTAAAGAGACCAGTCTTTCTGAAGTAGCGCACGATGAGAGGCACCGACACCAGAGTGATGCTCATGCGAACTGGAGCAAAAAGCTTATGGACAGCGTAGGCCAGGACAAACGTGCTGGTTCCGGCTGCCATTTTAGAGCTAACCACTGCCTCGCTGAAGCCCAGTTTGCCCAGCAGAGCCACCATATCGATCCCACTGCGGAGACAAGTCGCAGAAATAGATTAGAAGTGGACTCAGTATGACTTTACATGTGTTAATCAAGTCTGGTTTTGACAGATATTACACCCCCGCCCCCAATTATCATTGTTTTTTAGTATATGATAGAAAAATAATGCAGAACTAAATGAAAAAACTAAAAACAAATAAAATGCAAAATTACAAACAATTTAAACAAATATAAATCAACATAGAAAATAAATTAATATACACAGGTAAACAATGAAATATACACAAAATGAAAAACAAATATAAAACTTAATTCAACAACTAAAACCATTAAGGAAACAGACAAACAAAGACATTAATAATATACTATAAAAAACACCAAACAAAAACCAGGATGTATAAATCCCTCAGTTCACTCATATCTCCACCTGGGGGAGCTGCGTCCTGTTCATAGTTGTAACAATAATGGTAGTAATAGCTGTTTTTAGTGTAAGCCATGTCCCCATCTTTACTCTGTAGAGGTTAAATTAATCAGCATAACAAATACTGCAAGGTGAAATTAAACATATCCAAGGTTTATCAAGCTACATGTTAACACTGAGACAGATCAGTTTTCATTGGAGCTATTTAGGGAAGAAATGCAAACAAGAATGAATCAACATGAGTCTTTGAGCTGCTCCAATCAGAGCTGACTCTCTCACATTAACAGTTCTGCTGTACTTTAGTCAGTTCAGTGTAGAGGTCCATCTGAACCTTGACTGTTTACCCAGCACATAGCACTGATTAGCAGGCCACATGCCAGGGCCCTGAGGTCACACTGTGATAATGCTCCAAGGCTGCTCAGTTTCCCTCCATGGGTCTTTAACAGCTATAGGAGGAAATGTGTAAGCTGTCAAACAATCCCTGCCAAGCCTCGTTGGTATTCCAGGCCACGGCACGGTGGCAGATAGACGAGGGCCTGGGAACTGGACGTGCTGTGACTGTTGTCTTCTCACTGTCACTGCCATCAGCAGAATGTTACTAAATGCAGTCAGAGATTTTAACTTCTGCCTGCTCTGCTGTTTGGTTATGCTTTATTTCCATCCTCAGAATGATCTTAGATTCTGTGACTGAATCAGTCAGCAGCAGTATGTCAACAGCAGCAGACCTGCTGGTACAGTGTGGCTGACGTCTATACTTGTCTTTGTCCCATAACTGGCCCCATTTGCTGCAGACACTGCCTTCCACGGTGTATAAGCAGCCCAGGGGTCAGTGATTTCATGTGCACATCTTCAGATTTTAAGGAAATAACAAACTGAATTCCAGAGGTAATCTGTGCTATTTGTGGCTGTAATGTGGTCTCGCATGTTTCTAATCGCATCCTCATTTTCTCACTCTGACAATTATTGAATTCCTCATTGTCAAGAATATTGGAAAGACTCAGATTATATGATAAAACAATATACTAAGAATAAATACTTTTTTTACTTTCTGGGGGGGGGGTCATACTATTAGTCTTAAAACGATCAATCATTATTGAAGGAGCTACTGATTGTTTTATTGATTGTTTGTACCTGGATAAAAGGAGGTAGAACATTCCCAGAGACATGAGCGAGATCCCAATGTGAAATGAAACTCCCACTGCTCCATACTCCTTGAAGACTTTCTTCAGCTGCTGCGTCTTGTTGGGTTTTCCTCCCTCAGGCTCAGGCTTCACTGGCCCCTTTTCCACAGCAGAAGCCTCCTTTAAATTCTGCTCATCCTGAATGAGGACAGGGAAAAAGTCACAGAGTGAGGAGTTGAAGAAGAGAAGTCGATGAATCTGTTTCTACAGGATGCAGAAGAAGGGGACATGAATGCCAAACAGGAGGTGAATTACAACTGGGGGGATCATTTCCACTGAGCATAGAAAATGACCCATTTCACATTAGTATCCGAGAGATTCTTCAAACTGACAAGGTTCAAGATGGAAATATCCCTTCTGCTTCAACCGGATCAAGACTTAAACACAAGGACTGAATTTTAAACCACGAGGCAGAAGAGGTGAAACAACAAAGTCCTTACAGTACTGTACTCTGCCCAGAAGCCTGGTAGCTCAATGGGTTAGGCGTCAGAATGGGTTGCAGAAGGTTGTGGGTTCGAACCCCGTCTCACTCCTAATCCATCCCCTTCCAGGTGTGTCCCTGAGCACCCTAGCTAGCTCCTTGTAAGTCGCTTTGGATAAAAGCGTCTGCCAAGCAAAGTAAAGAAGCCAAACAATGGAAGAAGCGCGAGTCCCACTGCTGGTAATTTAATAGCATTCACCTACATGCTGACCTGATCCGTTGTTGGTGCGGTAACAGCAAATCATTTATGAAAGAGTTAACACTGCATTTTTCCAATGTACAATTTCCTTATATATACACACATAGTATGACTATATAGCTTTACTGCGATTGCATTAGTTCAAAGTTGAGTTGGTCAAGAATGTCAAAGACAACTTGAGGTTTTATGTACTTCCACTATTTGAATGCAGCTGAGTCAGCTGACTAAACATAGACTGCTGCTGTTTGGTTTAGGTTATTCACATTGTCACACTCCCTTTCACACAGTCCTCACACACAAAGAGCCTCTCATAAGTGTACAAACACACAAAATTTGTCTTGTTTGTGACCTCCAGACACACCACGCTCCAAGATGAACAGCACCGAAAACAATTGAGTCATGTGCAGTGTAGCAGGGAGCGGGCGAATCACTCCAGTGTGTGTGTGTGTGTGTGTGTGTGTGTGTGTGTGTGTGTGCTGGCAGTTAAACAGTTTAGTGAAGTATACCACACAACAGCAATGCGCTCAGCACAGCAGTCGAGACGCCCATGACTAAAACAGAGAGAAGCAACTCAATGCAAATACATTCAAACTTTAACCACACTAAACCCGTCGGGGTCAGATTTTATGGGTGTAATCATGCATAATATAGTAGACGTGTGCATCACTGTGTCAAAACTTTCACAATAAAGGTTAAACTGCAGGTTATGATTCAACATTCTGGGTGAGAAATGCTAAATTTCTTCTTGCCTTCGGCTATCATGTCCAGCACCTCCACCTGTAGTGAAGTCATTAGGCCTTAGGTATGGATGTCATGTATTCTTAGACCAAATACTGACAAAGTGCCCAGGGACCAACCAACAGTGACCTTAAACAAACAGTTTATCTGTGTAAAATGTGAGCTCATGAGAAATGTGTATATAAACTTATTATTTAGAATATATTACAACGCTACTCATTTAGAAATCAAATAGTGGTTTTGAAAAAATGTATGTGTAATATTTTCAGTTGTAAAGAGCAAAAATCCTTCCATCATAATGAAACACAAATATATCGCGTTAACAATTCAAAGAGACAAATGCCAGCGTGGCTCCTCGTGCTCATGTTGATGAAAACCGTAGCAGCAAAAGAAATTGTTCAGGTTTTCTCATGCTGGTAAATATAGGTTTAAAAAATTGCCGCTGCTTTTCACAGTTCCAGCGAAGGTTTGCACCCAGGATATAACTGTTAGAAAGGAGGGTCACAGAGAGAGTGAAGGGTCTTGTTCTCCTCTCTGAACAACATCTGTCCACAAACAAGAGCTGCACATGGTTGAGTTCATTTTATAAAATATAGTTGTTGTAATGTTTTAACCTATGCTTGAATAAATCCTAATCTATCCCTTTAACTCGTCTGTGCAGTTAAATGCTGTTTTAGGCTTGGTTAGTATAGCCCACGAGGTGGCATGACTTTCAGCTACAGGTAAATGACATAAGCTGTAGATTGTATGGAATAAAAAACATTTGAGAGACCTGTGTTCAACCTGGGGAAGACTGAAACTAGAGATAAAGACTCAGGCTGTGTTTTGTTTATTACAGACAGCATGTCCAGCACATTTTGTGTGCTTAAAACATAGTTTGTATGCTGATTCCTGCAGGTTGTGCAGCATGGTTAGGCAGGTTAACTTATTTTATTAGAGAGAAAACATCAACTAAGCCTTAATGCTACACTGATTCTGCTCGCTTCAAACAGTCAGAGTCACACAATCAATAAAGTGGAAATAAAGAAGATGATGACGGGATTTTTTCTATTTGTAGTAATTTGTCTTTCTAAATCCTGGCTAGAGTCGACTGGGTGAAGCCACAGTCTCGGTGATGTATTCACTAGCCTGTCAACAATGGACAATAGGAAGGCCAGAGTGTGCGAGAGAGCAGGCCTTTGCTTTTCAGAGGCGATTCAGGGCAAGCTTAAAGTAAAGGCGGGCAGCAGTATGGGAGGGTCATGTGAGCGAGCGGCCAAAGGGAGTTGTTCCAGGGAGGGTGTATAGGAGGGAACAGTGGGACTGCTGTGTCTGATAACAGCTTTTCAGAGGCATGAAAACACATGCAGGCAGAGGCAGAGGCACAGCTGTATGAAAAGAGGCTCACATGCAAACACACAGAGCAGAAGGGAAACAAAAAATTAACTTGACAGTGCCTAATGTGTAAAGCCTCGTTTTACTTGCCACCTGAAATACTGTAAAGTCTGTTCAAAACCCAAATCTGACAGCTGTTAAAGGCAAAGGACGTTTTTTATCTTTTACAAATCTATCTAACCAGTTTGGTCCATCACTTTAGTGCCACTGTCAGAGTTGGTACAAATAATCAATAGTGCATAAATGATGTCTTTTTGATGGTCCAGCTTTTGCTCTGACACACCATCACGTGACATTTCTATATTTTCAATTATACAGTTATAAACAGTTTATAATCATCACAATCTTATATATTTGTTCTGTTTGAACTAATGTCAGCATGCAACAAGCTGCAAATCACACAACCTCGCTGTGACTCACCCCCACTGAAAAACACGTGTCCATCTGCTGATGGTGTTTACGTCTGAGTCATGACCACTGGGAGTTTACCGTCCAGTGTGAACAGGTGTCTGTGACTCAGCATGGGCTCTCTCGGCCTGCTCATTTACATTTCTGCTTTGTCGGAAGGCAGATCAATGGTTTCTAGACTCGTGGGAGTTCAGTGCGCACATCGCGCAGAGCTGTGCGCGCGCCATGCGTCGTTACACAACAGTGCGCGACGCCTGTTTACATGATCACCAAAGAAACCTGAGCGGGCAGGCTCACTTCTGGTACCACCTGGATCTGGATCTAGCAGCGCAGACGTGTGAACACAAACTCTTGTTGGTCAGACAAACACTTGAGATGAATAGTTTTATTTACCCCTTTGCTGCTGTCTGCCGTGTGCTCTTCGCTTTTCCTGCTACCTGCAGCTGTGGACGAAGCTCTGAGCTGCATAGTCCTGTTGGAGCAACTGGAAACTCCCCAGTTACCTTGAAACAAAACCTCCCCCAGCCTCTCCCCCCCGCTGATCTGGCGCCTCTTTGCGCCGACAAGCGGCTGCCTAGTGATATCTGAACATCGGCTCTCAGTCTGCGCGCTTTGGGAGAGGTGTTCAGCAATAGTGTCAGCACAGTCCAAGTGTCGCCACTCCGCGATTACGAAACCAGACGAGTCCCGTGCGTGAAAAGGCTGCGGGCGCAGACGCTGCGTCCCCAGGTGCGCAGAGGTGGAAGCGAGGCCGCGGACTGACGCGCACAAAGACGCGTGGCCTCTGCGCGGGGACAGAGCCAGGTCCCTCTGTCTGTGGGCTGTGACCTGCGCCAGGAACGAGCCCGGTGACCTGAGCGCCGCAGACAGCCTTCCCGTGCGACACAGATACGTCATCGCCGACGTCCTTCAGACGCGCCTCGCGTGTCCCACAAAGTCCAAAAAACGCCAGGAAATCGTTCACAACGCGCAATAAGGTCTGTGTTCAGCTGTAAACATGCTGCCTTGTGTCTCCCTCCGGTCCTCTGACCGATTATCACAGCCAGCCAATGAGGACTGACGCGCAAAGGCGGGGGAGGGGAGGGGGGGGGGCATTTAAAGGTGTAACCGTGTTTTATTCTCACAACCGAGTTAACGAGGGGGGTGTCATGAGGCAGAGTAAAGAGTTTTACTGCCCTTGTCTGGTGTTATTCTGTGATTTGACAAATGAAATGCATCAAATAAAATATCACCTTTCTATAATTCCTTTAAAAACATATTGGCTGATATGATTTCTCTGGAAACTGAATATATCCTGTGTGTGTGTGTGTGTGTGTACAAACCATAATTGATACCACAAAAACACATTTTTTGTCCTGCTGTCCATCTCAGGTTTTGACAGTTGGCAGTTATCTGTGTTTGTGGCTGTCACAGAGAGATAAGACCACGACCAACAGAAATGTAACTTTAATGGTAATTGCTGGAGCCGTGCTTTAGTGGAGGCCACAGGAATTTTCTGTCTTTTCCGTCTTCCTCATCTTTGTCTTCTATACGTTTGTGTCTCATATACTTTGCATGCCTGTGCAAAAGCAGATAGAAGTGCAGTCTAACCTAAAAAGGAAGTGGTGGGAAAGCACAAGATCAAAAATGTAACTTTACATTTGCTTTAATGTGGGAAAAACTAGCATAGTTCCTTAAATATTTCATTGTTGTGTGACTAAATGAAGACTCGTGTCAGTGTCACATCATGTCATATGCATTCTCGTCTTTTGCGTGTCTAAGAGAGTAATTGTTCCTGTTCTTCTCTGTTTGCGTGTTTTTCTTAACTGCGCATATTGTACAAAATGAAAGGCAGAGGAGAAAAGAGTGAGTGAGTAGGAGGTGAGATAAAGAAGTGGGTGGGATGTTTGGGCAGGAAGCCATGAAAAACGGCCGGCAGTCGGTACAGCAGGCTTATTTCTGTGGTTTCATGGTAAAAGCTTTCGCTGTATTAGCTCGTAGGGGGACAACACTGAATACAAATGTTAAAAGGTGACATTTCTATAACCGAGTATGAGTCAGATGGAAGTGTGAACCCTGCCCCCACAGGTAGACATGATGTTCACCCCAAATCACCCACGAGAATGAATTGGAAAAATTGACGTGAACATTTTCTCCAGTAACATTTTATATTTTACCCCCGAATTGATGGCTTTATAAAAAAGGTGTCACACAAACATAACAGAAGAGTAATGCCCATATGTTGCTGTTGCTTACTGCTTAGTAAACATTGACTCGGGGATACGTTTACATACCTTCAAGATGTGTGAAGAAAAGCAAAGGAGAGGTAAAAAAGAAAAAGTTTCTGTCACAATGTTTTATTTTTTATTTACAACTTGTCCACATTTAGTTTTCTTTCCTTTGTTTACCTTTAATAATTAAATGGCTCAAAAAATTACCATTGCTATAACATATGATGAAGGGTTAGGTAGGAAGCGGCTCGCTCTAACATCTTCGGGGACCACTGTGTGTACTCTACACTTTCGCTTTTCAACTAACTTTAGCCACATCTCTCTGGTGGTTTCTCATTCAGCTTTGAGATGACTCAAAACACGTGTGTTCTCTGGGGCAGATGCACTCACAGCGCGCTTAACTCATCGCTTGATTCAATGGCTTTGTGTCAATGGACACAGTCTTTGTGAATCATCAATTGTATTTTAGTGTGTTGGCTAACTATCAGCTGTGTAACTGAATTGAAGAACATGTCCTGGTTATTTTGTCCATCATTCTGTAGACGGTTTCCATTAAAAAAAAAAAGTGTTCCTAATTTGATACAGCAGATCACAGAGTAATGCACCGTATAACTAAAGCCACACAGGGCGGAGGACTTAAGGAGAAACCACACCGTGAACTTTACAGGTGGCGACGTGCTGCCCAAGTAAGGAAGTGTTGCAGCAGTTTGAAACACACTGAAAACCAGTCAGTCTGGTTTACTAAAACCAATGGGACGGTTTGTGGACTGTGGCATTTCCTTAAAGTTGGTTTATTTAAATACTGTATTTTCTACTTTCACGAATGATAAACTACATCTGGTACCTTTCAGATGTTTGCCTCCACCAGCCAGTCAAGTTCTCACATTCTCATCAGTTCATACCGTTTGTGGACATTTGTGCCAGAGGTAGTGACATTTCCCCCAGGCCTATGTGAACAGGAAAGAAAGATGGACATGGAAATGAAGTGACTCTGATATTTGATCACACAAAAATCCCTTTATCCGAGTTGTCCAAGTGGATTTTTGTGCCAGTTATGAAGAAATTCCTTTTAGTGAGATATGTTCAGGGGAATGTGATGGAGAGGCAAAATTAGATTTGCCTCCGGTTACAGCTGTTGCCAGTGCAGATGCAGAATGAAGTGCAACGCTCTGGGATACTATGATGCCACAGACAAACTTTGTCTGCTCTTGGTATAATAAATAGCTTATGACGGCACATTTGACTGTGTAATCAGCTCACTGAAAGTTGAGAAACATTTCAGTCTGGACATAAACGTCACATGGTTAGATTCATGCCTCTAGTGTGGTTATAAATAATCTCTGTAAAAATGAAGTCCACCATATGGGACGGCTTTAGAAGACATGTATTGGTTTTGGCCTGACATGCAGTGTGGGCGTGTCTGAGTGTCAATCCTTCTGTTGATACACGGCTCGGACGCACATCAACTGGTTCTCAGACTTCTTAGGTTCAAATCTAAAACAGTGCCGAAGCATCCTGGGAAGTGGGCAGACGTTCTGAGCCATTCCCCTGTTTATCTGTTCTTTTTCTAAAGCTCTTCCATCGGGCTTCTAACAAATTGGCAGGATGGTCAATAGCTGTGGTCTCCTGCAGCACAGGCCTGTTTCCTGTCCCCTCTTCCATTGCATGGTCAATGTCTGAGGAACTCCTGGCATGGATTCATTTTCCTACGGTGTCCTCTGTACTATAAAGCGTACTGTGCCTCATGTATGGATCCAGCAGAGTGGTCCGTACTTGTTAGTATGCTCTTTCTGGCACGAATCCACTTCGCCCTTCAGTGAAGAGGACTGAAGGACTGGGAGTAGAGCCAGCTGGCCTTCACTCAGTATAGCTCAGGCACAATGGCAAAGCCAGGCCACGAAGGGGAGGTTAATGCAGTCTGGATCGTTTTTCCAGCCCCATTGTCCTCCTCTCTGTCTATATGCATTGGACATACTGACTGAGCCACTGGGAGCACCCGATGAAAAGAGTGATTTCTTTTAACAGTCGCTAAAGATACAATGAGAAATGTAGCGCCGGACTGTTTCGAATCATTGAGTTGACATAAGCCAGTGGGTGCTGTTTTATGAGTAAAATGTACTCTAATTACTGATAAGGTTCACAAAACCTTATATCTAACTTTATATATATATATAACGGGCCACTCTGGGAAAAACAACAGTGATGAAACAGTGACAAGCTATTTAGACAGAGTCTAAAACTCTAATGGCTGTAAAAAATGTGCAGGTAAAAAAATAACTTTGGCTCAGACCATACATATATAGAAATCCAAACAATAGTATGACTCTTCGTCTTTACTCGTTTCTCTAACTGAGCTCCTGTCTGCAGGACGGTAAGTCAGTGGAGGAAGCAGCTGAAGCTGAGCCAAGACCCTGACAGCTGTGTGGTGAAGCACAGTCCGGCCTCTGCCTGTCATAAAGCTGAAAGGAGACAGAGAAAGACGTCTCAGGGTTAAAAACACAGTGTGCCATATGAAGGTTACTAGCGAATGTGCGTTCAGTAAAGCCAACTAACTTTAGCAGTTTCTCAAAACATTCGAGTTCTTGCTAGTTAGTTATAAGACAGTGGAAAAAGGACGCTTCAGCGGCTCAGCAATGCTAAAAAGATGAGTAATTTAATCCCTAAAATTCAGACAATATCCTGGAATTAATATGTTATCTGGGTGTTCAGCCTTAGCCATTATTTTATTTCTGCCTAAAAATACTTAAATTACTCATTCTTCTCAACATGGCAACACATCCCAGTTTGTGAAGAAACTATGCATGTGCTGTAGTTTATTTCTTCACATGTCTGCAAAACACAAAAATACCCACAAAAAAGCTTCAGTAATTCAGAAGAGATGGTGTAAAATACTTCAAAATATACACAATTTATTCAAAATATGTTAATGCAACCATCAATATATTCCAGTAATTACAAAATCAGTAGTTTTTCTTCTTTATAACCATGAGGCGTGTAATCACACACGAGCCTCGATCTATTCCAAAAGCACACAGGCAGCTGTCCCTTTCTGGCTAATACTGACAGGTCACAGTTCAAAACTCAGGATGACTTTTCTAACTAATGAAGCAGATCTGAAATTGAAAGTTGAATGCGGCAGCTGAAACTGATGTGAATTTCAGCTGACTCATAAGAAGATTGTGTCACTGATTTGGGCACTTCCTAAGAGGGAAGGAAACTAGAAATAGTGAAAATAGTCATCTCTGCGAGTTCTTTGATACATCCTCAAATCCACCAGAAGAACAAACTGATTTCTGTAAGATTGCAACATTAAAAAACAAAGAAAATTGCACAGAATAATTCCACCACACTGGGGAGGAAACACTTAGGATGATGCGATCAACGTATCCAGGCAGGTTTTACACTGCTGGACTCCTCATCGATGTGGGATATTGTATTGTCCTTCTGTTCCTCAGCACAGACATGAAATGCAGTTCCTGGGAACAGGAACAGGCAGGATACTAATACAAACATATTTACAGACACCTGTACAAATATTTCAAACTGTATTGTTGATGGTGGTAATGGTTTAGTGGCTTTTAACATTTATTGAACATTCAAATGGGCCAAAAAACCATTTTAAACACGCCTCTATATGGTAATGAATGTCCTACCCAAAGCTTTTAAACGTCTTTCATGGGTTGTTTTTCTGTCATGGAACACTCTTTGGCACTCACAAGGAGATAAACGAGTTTGTTTCACATTTAAAAAATAGTTCAAGACATTTGAGAACTCCTGTCATTTCCTTTGGAGCAGAGGATCAATACCACTCTGATACTTTGTGTTGCCTGTTGACTTATAGCTTAGTCGAAGACTAGAAACAGGCCAACTGCTGCTACCACTCTGTCTCGTAACAGCCTAAAAGCATCTGTATATTTTGTGCTGCTGTAATAAGCATAACTAGGACACTTCCCAATGCTGCATGCAGGAATACTTCCTGTTGTATACTGGACTTTCTGCTGGTTGTCAGGAGATAGTCTGACACATTGGTTTTGTGTGGATTATACAATTGAAATATGAGGATGCTACATCGGTTACCTGTGGACAGAATCTGACTCCACTGCTTAAGCTAAGCTACATGTTTACTGTATTGCACAGAGTGCAGAGAAGCAAATATGCACATATGAACTATTCTGGTAATGTCTTTGTATACTGAACCCATGATGCATCACAAGACACCTGGAATAAGCTTCTGGGATTATAGCAAAGTGAGGTCAAACAAATGTTAGTTTAAAAAAGAAAAACTAGAACAGAATCCGTGTGTGTCATCATCAGTAAACCAACACTACCCTACAGTTGTTTGTTAAGTAATGGTGCGTTAAGTCCTGCTAATAAGACAAATACAGTGAGTGGAAGAAAATAAAGCCACACAATGGCCACCAGAAAAAAACAGACACATACCAACAAATAACACTGTTAGTGACACGAATATGAATCCATCCCACAGAATGGTTGTTTGTGTTTTTAATAGATAGCAGACTGTAACCCTTAGTTTTTCCATGTCAGAAGGTGCTTTGCTGGAAGCTTCTCTAGCTCATCTTATATTCATTCACACTCTCCGCACAACATCCAAATAATAAATACACTCAACGGAAACAAAACATTTTTTTACACATTTCATAAATACAAAAAAAAGTACAGTAACTTCCAACCATGTTTGCTTAAACTCTCTATAAGAGTGGGTTATGCATAAAAAACTGATGAGAGGGGATGGTATGGTGGAGCCCAGTTGACAGAAGCTAATGAGAGTGTTACACCAGTGCAGTACTAAACTCTGTGCTGTCTCGCAGTAGAAGTACACTTCCTGAATATTTGAACGCATTCCTTCCCTTAACTCACGCAGGCAGCGTTTCAACATGATGTCAGAAGACATGTCGCATCTCTTTTGTTCCCTCCTACGTTCAGCTGTGGGATTATATGATGTAAGACACTACATCTGCCACTCTATGACGGCCTTCCTGCACAGTTTGAATGTAACGCCTGATGAAAGCAGAAGGAAATGTTTATTACATCATCATAACCCTCCATTTCTACAGTAAATTAAAAAAAAAAACATTCTCCATCTTCATCTCTGAGGGCAGGACATGCAGTACCTTAAGTTCATCCTTTCCACAGGGAAACAAAAAGGACTGTCCACACTTTCATTCTTAAAGGTGCACAGGGACAGAGAAACAACTTTTCGCACTCTTTGCATCTGCTGGCTACGTTTTGTAAAGACACTCTAAATGGGAACGGGAATGGGCGAAAACAGTTCCTTTTCCCCTCTCTGCTACCCTTGTCTCCTTCTTTGGGGAAGGTTTCTCCTTGTAGCAGAAGTCACATGACAGGGAGGTGCAAGGAAAAGTTTCTAGCTCCCATCTTCTTAGGAGTAGGGAAAGAACAGAAGGTTAAGAGACGGGAACACTTCTTCCACTCCTTCCTCCTACAACGCATTCCTTGCATCCCTCTCTCTGTGCAACCGCTCCACATGGCCACAGCGCTACGAGACACAGCAGCAGGTCCGCGCCTTTGGCTGCTCTTCTTCTATTGGCTGCTTTAGTTTGAGGAGGGGTGGGTCGCCGCTGGCGGGCGTGAAGTAAACCGTGTTGCCATTGGAGGAGACCAGCGGCATGCGGGGATCCTCGGAGTAGGTTTTGGCATCAGTGAATGTGTCTGTGGAGCCGTTACCTAAGTGACCGTTGAACAAAGGGTGATTCAACAGTTTGGCGGCAGCTCTCTGTTTCTTGAGCTCTGACAGAGTCTGAGCACGCTCTCGTGGCCAGGCCTCCTCCTGGGTGGCTTGGGCCTGGGTGGAGGTAACTCCGCCTTTATCAGGCAATGGCGTGTTGCCATTAAACGGCGGCTGCGGCGGCATGGACGTTGTCGTGGAGATGAGACCATTCGATTTGCTGCTGCCATCTTTGAGGATGGTGGGCAACTTGGGCTTGTCTGGCAGCTCCACATCTGTAACTGGCTTGACCTGCAGAACATCAACGAGCATTACTTTAATACCTATATAAGACTTCTCCTTCAGATAATAAATACACAGCGAGCTCTGTGCAGGGTTGATCTTATATCTTTAATCTGATGCTCAAGTTATCAACCTCAAATTTAATGAGATGTAAAGCCAAGTTATTTGATACATGACACAGAGAATGTGGAAAATGTACCCTCAGACTCTTGTCCCAGGAGCTTTATTGTAAAAAAAAAAGAAGCATTTTCCCACAGCCTGCCTCAGTCACAGAGCTCAGATCATGGTTTCCCACGTGTCTGTGAAAAGCTTCTGCAAACTGCAGATACTGAGCTTCACCTTGCTGCAGTCAGTGTAATCAGGCCAAATAGGGCTAAATATAGTGACTGAATAATTAGAGCAAGACAGAAATTCTTCCAGAGAAAGAAAATCTACTTGTGCACTGATCACTTCAAATACAATGAAGACACTTTGTATGACTATTCCTGAGTACTGGAGGAAGTTATTGTTCCTTAACTCTTATGCACTACACCTACACCAAATATGACATTTAGGCTGACTATTACATTAGGACACATACATTTCTGTTAAAAATTCCCCTGTATCAGTGCTTGAGTTATTAAAGTGATTTTGTAGTTGCAAGGCCATTGTTGCACAGCGTAAATAAAATATACCACCACAACCAAAATAAATAGTTCCAAGGATCATGAAAGTATGAAACCATTCATTTAATTCCAAACAAGAAAAGACAACTCACGTTAATCACTTTGTTATTCTCCTGGTCCGACTCCTTCTCCTTGTCGTCCTCCTCCTCCCTTCCTCCTCTCCAAACGATGGCCTCAGTCTCGTACTCTTTGCGACACAAGTTGTGTCTGTCTGACAGACTGGCTCGTCGCACCACTTTTCTGTAGACACAGGCAGAGATGACAATGAGACACATGCCTCCAAACAACACACATTTCTAGATTACTGTGTCTCCTATGAAATCTTTAGTGTCATTCATTGTAATTTTACAGCTTAAGGGATCTCCACGTCTCTGTGTACTGTGGGAAACATCAGTAGTAGTAGCAAACAAAACACCACCAGATGTCAGCACTTACCCACGACTGCCTGCGCTGGACGTTCGCCTACACAGTGATGTCTTGTGTTTGAGCTGTGACTTCATGATAATGTCGTGTTTGTGCTTCAGATCCAGCAGGATTGCTCTGAACTCCTCATCCTCACATAGGTCTTTTGCAAGAAGAACACAGAGTAAGTGTTTGTTCAGTGCTTTATTATATCCTAATACAACTACAAACCCGGATTTTAAAATGAATGTGTTAAGATATATTTGTTTGGACCCTGTATTCTTTGTCACTGCTGCCAAACATCTTGCTACAATAATAACAAAGTAAATAACAAAAAAGATCTAAATCAGCATTAAGTGGGAAATAATCATTTGAGTTCATGTTGCATTGACTAAACAAGGTGGAAATGAGACAATAAATCCTCCAGCAGGTGTATTGATAAGAGTGTTGAGGTGTCAATATACCAATGGGAGTCTCCTCTAGGAAAGTTTTGACATTGAGACTGGCTCCATGCGACGCCAACAGCTCTGCCACATGCATCTGAAACAACAACAGTAGCTAATCATGTTAAAGGTTTCAGAAAGCTTTTTGTGTGCTTATCTGCTTCCTGTTTCCTGTTGTTTGCCTCACCTGACCCCAACACGCTGCTGCATGAAGAGGCTGCCATCCATCTGAATCTCTCAGATCCATGCGTGCACCCCCCTCCAGCAACAGCTCCGCGGCCTGCACGTAGCCATTTGCTGCTGCGATGTGGAGCTACGAGAGCAGAGGAGAAACAATGATTAGTTTTGTTGTGCATGGGTGTTTTCTGTAAATGGTGGAGTTTCACACTAACTCGGCAGCATAAACAGTCACAGCTAAAATCTGATCCTGATGGCCTGTTCGTTCTGAATGTACCTGAAGCGCACATTTCAGTAATTTTAGCAACTTCATAGTATGTCCACTAATCAGGTGCAACATACACCACCTGCAGAGAAACAACATTTTTTACAACAATTCAACGAATTGATGGATGATGCCGAGAATCGTAGAGCATGTTCTAAAAAGTTAATTATTTCCTCACAGAAAGAAATCAGAAAAACAGCCAAGGTGGAGAAAAAGACAAGCGTCACAAGTCATAATGTATATATGTGATTATTTTCAGACACAGCATAAACGCCCCAGATGTTGTAGTTGATGGGTGTATACACCGTCAAAATAATTATGAATATGAACAATATATGTTAAATATCTCTCAAAGGTGGTTTGCTGGGTTTGGTCTTTTCTTCTTTTTCATATCCTGTAAATCTGTGTCCTTCTGTCTGTGAAACCAACACACACACGTGAATGCAGAGCTGGCTTTCATTTCACTCGAGCCAGTGATGGGCCTGATGATTTATCATGCAGGGCTGGTTGCTTTGTCAATAACCTTAGACCCCACTCAAACTCTGGCTCGTGAGGATGAATAACATCTCAGTGTGAACGTGAGGGGCCCAAAATAATAAGCAGGTTAGACAGATTTCTCTCTGTGAAGAGGATCTGGGTTGGAGCAACTGGTGATGTTGTTTGGATAAGAAGGTGATACTTTCTGTATCAAATATGTTACAATGAAGTGAGTGTTATAATGAAGATAGAGAAAAGCACACAGCATCCAACATTATTGTCCATCAAAAAATAGAGCTGATTAAACACTCTGGCAAAGCAATATGGCTAAATTAAAACTTGAACAATGCTAATGTACTTGTAATAGAGAATATGAATGTCTGTACCATATGTATAACGTTGGAATGGACCGGACCACTAGTCCATCCAAACGTCATCAAGCCCTTTTATACAAAACCATAAATGTCAGCCTCAGGATTGCAGAGGAAAGGTTAGGGGACCATCAAAGTTATTATGGAAGTATTTCAGAATCACAAAGACCAAAAATAAATCCCGTTTCATAATGTCGACATGTTCCCCGTGTTTGCTCTGGTTGCCTAAGATCATTCAGTGTTTCTACACACCGCTGACATCCTCTCCAGCGTGTACCTTGCCTCTTGCCCAAAGCGTGCTCGAGGCTAGGCTCTCTTTTCTTTACGGTCCGCTCACAGTGTAGAGACATGGAGCGTATCTGAGAGTATTTGGCACTATGTACAGTATAGAAGAACTTTGAGACAAAAGGCCAGTCCAGGATGTATCGTGTGTGTCATTCAAGACACGTGCCTGGATGAGCAGTGTGTAGCTATGTCCAATTTACATCTATGCAGTTTAAACCTTTAGTCAATACCTTTTTAGAGCGAGGTATCACATTAACATAATACAGATGTAACTTTATTAATTATTCTGTCTGTTATATTTGGTGTTGTTGTTGCATGATTTAAATGAAATATCTCTATTAAATATTGAAATATTTTACTTGGCATGTATTCACACAAGAGGGAAATCACTGTGCCCACACATCATTTTAGGGACGCCAAATGTACTCCAGTGGAAAACAAAAGATGAAACTTATATAACGAGCTACCAGTTCCAGGTCTTCTCGTCTTTAATAAGGCATGCTCTAGTTTGCTTCATCATGCTTGAATGAAGATTAGCGGGGCACGTGGAGCAAAGGGACAAGTAGCTCCATCAGACAATCTGCGGTATGACTCTAAAACTTAACAGGCTTGTTTTGGGCTACTACCGTGCAGCGTCCTCCGTCTATAGTCATCTCTGTGTGAAGACAATCTGTCATGATTCTTAAGATACATTCAGGAAATTAAATGCCAAGAATGTTGTGTGCTAGCTGACTCTTTAATGCATCACTGTTCCTATGCATTAAATGACCAGTTTACACCCTTTTTCCACAGAGGAACGTGAGCTATGAGATTTGGGACGGGTGCATGTTGGCTGCTGTAGGTGAAATATGCAAATCTGTGTCATATATAATTAAGCACAAATTTTATCATTTAAATAAGTCATTGCATTTTTCTTTGTACGCATGTTAACTGATAGCGAGCAGAAAACCTAACCCAAATCCCTGCCAACCCATAAGAATATTCTCTTTTGCTGTGCAGCTCGCGGCAATATTGTTTTGATTTTGATTTATTTTGAGTCATATTTTAATTTATAACTGTTTTATCTCTTTTTGATTCCCGGTCTAATAATGAATATCTTTTCTGTAATTGCACACTTTTTGCTTATTTATCAGTCTTAGCAGTTATGACACACAAGTTCTGATTTTAAGTAAGTTACCAATTTGATCTGGCATCAATCACTGCACTCTGAGGGAAGGTTTCTTTTGATTCTTGATGATTGATTTCTCAGTGCTCATGAGGTGATAAGTTTTATATCTGCAGCGCATTTTGAATTAGCTTTTAAGTGTCTGCGTGGCTTTGGTCTTGTGAGTCAGTGTTGCAGACAGCATTATAATTAAAAGGTGGTTCTATAATAAAAGAAGTCCTTATATTCACATTTAACATGTCCCTTTTCCTTTAGGTGCAGACCTGTGAAGAAAAAGAGCTGCATGCCTTTATGCAGCTCTTCATACTTTCATACAATCATACTTTTAGCACACTGCAGTCTTGCAGTGACTTACTCTGCTGGTTAGGAAGGAGCTGTGAAGTTACACATACTCATTTTTAGCAGACCCTTGTGATTTCACTTAAATAGCCACATTATAGTGAAAGAGATTTTAATTTTTGCTAAATAAAATGCCAGCCAAGTAATAAAATTAGTAACAGTTTGGAAAACAATTTGACAGAAATGGGACTTTATGAAAAAATTCAAACAATAGGTGAGTTGCTGCAAATGTCAGATTGTTGATTTTGTAGGTTTCCAAAGCTGACAAGTACCTGTCAGTGGATATGTGCACTTACTGGTGTGAAAGTCTGAATAAACTGCAGGAATCTTTGTCACTACAGGTTACTTGTGGCTTTGAATGACTTGGTCTTGACTAAGTGGGACCTACCTAAAAAAAGATTTTCTAAGAAAACGAAGTTATTCTGCTTAACTGTGCATCACAAATCGTTCTCACAACTCTGAGTTGGACAGACGGGAACAGTCTCGTACCAGCGTGGCCCCCTGAGAGTCCTGCTGGTTGACCTCCTCTCCCTGTCTCAGCATTTCCTGAATGTCTCCCAGCATCTTCCTTTCCGTCGATGCCCGTGTCTCGTTGATCATCTCCTGGGTGATGCCTGTCAATCAAACCCAGCAGAAGAAGAAAGTTAACCACGGGGTGTAGCTCGACTGTTCAGCTCTCCCCTGCCAGCCTGATACGCAACAGCAACATACTGTGTGTTGGCAGGACAAGTTTATTGCTTATATGAGCCACATCGGGGGCACAGAGCAGGGACACAAGATAAAACCAGCTTCAAAAGTGATACGTGGAGACAAAGTTTCATTTTCTGGATTGACAGTAACACATTTTTTAAATTACACCGGAGGTTTTCTATAAAGCAGTGGTTTGTGGTTTTCCCCAGTAGAAGCCTGTCAACAGATGGAGGAAACTTCAGATTTCAAGGAAGGCAGAAATGTGTTTTCTTCTATGACTGCAGCACCGACTTATTTTGTTGGGTAGAAGTGATGTACAGCAAGAGCCAAACAAGACAGGGGTAATCAATTATGATTAAAGAAAATCATTTGAACACCTAACTCAAGACTGTGACCAGCGCATGTCAGCAAAGAACTTATCCCCTCACAGCTCAGCAGTAAGGTACTGTTGTGTCCAGCAGATTTAAAGAAAAGTCAGACTAACACTAATGTGATTCTTATGCTTCTGCAGTATGGGACTGAATATGTGAGTTACTGTAAAGCTATGTGAGATGCATACAATTGGCTGCTTTGCTTGACCAACAGTCCAAAACGTAAAGGTACTGAACTTGAACCCCTCACACTGGAAGAGCTGGCACCTGAAGACATTTGGGAATATGTGTGTATAGAGCATATATACTGTGTATATGTGTGTGTACATGTTCAGGCCTTCTACTCCTTGCACATTGTTTTACACCCCTGTATCCATGATATTTACTGTATGTGTGTACATGGTATATAGTGTCCTATTTCATCAGATATTTTACTTTAGTTCTATTCTTTATGCTATCTGTCCAGAGCTGTGGTAACACACACATTTCCCTGCTGTGGGATCAATAAAGTTGTATCTTATCTTATCACTTGAGCAATTCAAGAAAAATGTACAATCTGTGGGATGTTTTCACCATGTCTGTGATGTTATTCCCTAACCCCTAAATCATTCTCCAGCACAGTTTAAATTTCACTCTGCATAAAAAACAATCTGACTGTGTCTGTTGTGCAGCTTGTTGGTTTGTGTAGTCTGCATTTCCCGCCCTATTTCACCAGTCAGACATTTTCAGTTAGACCCAGATAGATATTTTCCCCCTTATCACTGCAGCTCATCACAGATAAACTCGCCTCTGAAGGGGGAGGATCAAGAAAGAGTCGGATCAGTCGATGCTGCATATAAAGTTCTGTGAACAGACGTGTGTGTGTGTGTGTGTGTGTGAGTGTGTGTGTGTGTGTGTGTGTGTGAGTGTGTGTGAGTGAGAGAGAGAGAACAAGGGGGAAGAGCGTGCCCATCCCTGTGGCTTCTCTGGAGAGAGTCTTATCCAGAATTATAGTAGAGAGAACATTATGGGAGCTATTAGCTGAGCCTCGCTCCCTTCGATCGGCCTAATAATCATTCTTCTCACCTACTGTATCATTATCTGCGTTCTGTGGCTCCAGAACAATATAAACTGAGAAGTTCATTTCCAACGCGAGCGCCATTTGCACTGTTAAAACTATCAAAATGATGAACCTTTGCACTCCTTTACAAATCAGCACTTATCACGACAGGCATTTCCTGACCTTTAATTATCCAGAGAAATCTGACTGAACATTCAGGATGCACTTGAGCACCATTCTGCTTGTACTCAGTCTTGTTCTGTTTACCACTGAGCCGCTCCACTGAACCATTTGGGATTTAGTGTACCGCTGAAGGGCACCTTGACCAAGGAAGATTTTTTCAACCTTGGTGTTTCCCGATACTTCTCTAGCATGTGCACATTTTAAATAGACTCATAAATGTGAGCAAATTATTGCTTTTGCTAATTATTGTTACTCAACTGCTAATGTGGCGTAAACGAATCTGAGACAGGCACTGAAATCTTTTCTGTAAAGTGAGTGTATTTGGAAAGTTTTAGGACTGGTTGAAGTTAATATAATAGTTCTTTACTTTCCAGCTTTCGTACTGCTACACTGCTAAACACGAATGTAAAGGAGGACCTGCGTTAGTGGAAGTAGCTGTAGCAGATGAGGAAGTTGAACATGATGGACTTTTGCTTGCCTGTTGTCTGGAGATACTTCCATGGACCCAACAACTATTTAATAGGAGGTGGCAACACGAGCCATTTGCTGCACCAGCATCCACCACATCCTTCTCCGACAACCTTCTGCTGTCCAACTGTGCACTGTTGGCTACTACGGGGTATTGGTGTCTTGTCCAAGGACACCTGGACATGTAGCTTTGTGGAGACGGAGAATCAAAATGCTGACCTTTAGGTTGGAAGACGACTGCTCTACCCACTGAGCTATCATGCCGCCCCTATCACGCATATATAGGCCAAGTGGTTCTCAGAAACATTTAATAATATTACCTACCAAAACATTATTAGCACTCCCTGTGGATCCATAAAGCTGCAACTATCACAGCAGCAAGCAAACTACATAAGAAATAACCAAGTCTAATCACTTTAGTATAGGTAGTAAAACTAGTCTCCATCTCTTGGTAATAGCAGTTGGTCTACAGCACATAGGACATTTTTTCATGAAGTAAAGTTTCCCACAGCAACATGTTTTCCTGCTCTGTACACACACACACACACACACACACACACACGTCTGTAGATGTAAATATTTACTATAAAACAACACAAGCGCGTATGTTACAGCAGCAGTAGTTGGTAAATGAAGCCGTCTATCACTTTGACTCTCGGTGTGTCAGCCTTTCTTTGCATCACAGGCAGAAATGCAAACACATCAAAACAGCAAAGTTTCTCCGCTTCAGCACCGATCGCTCTCCATTCTTTCTCAGTCATGTCACACAGACAAACCATAGCGGCTGTGGATGTTTACAGCGACACACCCTCAACAGACAGTAATGCATTCTCACTCAGAAGTCAGACGGCTCCGAATTTCCCCGTGGGAGATTGAGTGCTTTCAGAGGTCACGAGCCCACTGTCCTCTTCCTCTGCAAACTGTTTCTGTGGGTAAAATACTTTCAAACTTCTAACAAACTATATCACTTGTTCAGTATGAAAACTGGTTTTAATGTGTAGTCAAAGACACATTTACTGCTAGTTTAAAGTTTAGAATAAGACTTATCCCTCTATCAGAGGTTTTTTTTTGTTTATTTCTTTTGAACTTTTTATTTACAGTGTTGTGAAAAAGTATCTGAAAAAGCTTCGTTTTGCATATTTGTCACATTTAAATGACTGAGATCATCAAACTAATTCTAATGGTAAACAAAGATAATCTGAGTTAAGTAAATGCAGTTTTATAATTATGACTTTCTTTATTATGGATCCAGTGCAAAGATGAATAAAGTATTCCTTATTTTAACATATTTGACTCCCTAAAGCTTCTGTTGGACGCTCTACCTCTGTTGGCCATCGCTGTCTCGATGATGTCCAGTGTTGGGTCATCTTCACACAGGTCATAGGGCATGTTCCCATCAGAGTTGACCGCCAGCAGGTCTGCACCACTGTGGGGCACAACAAGACAAATAATTAAATACATTACAAATGTTCATTCCCAGAAGTTGATAAATGTTCTAAATGTGCAACGTGCATTGCTAACGTGAGGGCTTCACCACTAGAACAGTAAAAGTAGTTTAATATATTATACCTAATAGCACCATCCAACTTCCCTGTAAAATCTAATTCTGTTATGTTTCCAGCAATGTTTTAATTGTGGTGAAAACAAACTGCATTTCAAAAAAAGCAGTGATCTATAACTCAAAGTCTTGGACAGGACTGACAAAATGAATGTCAGTTAAAACTCTAATTGATGATACTAATTAAGTTCTTTCAGTGCAGGACAAGTTGCTCTGCATTATTCACGGTTTTTAATCACTGTGGATAATAGGACCGAGCAACATGATGAGTGGTCTGACAGCTTCTGTGTGTCATCAGACAGCAGACGTGTCCCGTGTTGGTTCAGGCTCCAAATCATCCCCACGTGTCCACAAGGCACACAAATAAAGTTCATTTGTTGACATACGCTCTTTGATTTTCTGACACACGCTTCTTTGTGTGTGCACCTCGTCTTCTTGTTACGTCAGAGAATACAATTTAATTCTAATCTGTCTAATCAGGTTCTAATTTAATACGTCTAGAGAAAGGGATCACATGACTATATTTCTTTACCATATATACAGGTGTTTTTGTACATTATAGGCATATTTATTGCTAATTATGTATCAAAGACTGCTAACAATACCTGAACCTGTGCCATCTTATGACCTGATGCTGGGAATCTGAGGTTGTAGCAATGAAACGAGGTTCATTATGTTAAACAACTATTTGATTGTGATCCTGATTTGATCACCCAGCCCCATTATGTACGTTCCTTTCAGACAGCTGGATGAAGTATTATCACATTTGTAATTTACAGTGTTGTATGTTTTGTCTCTCCACTGCTATTAGTGTGGGCTTGGCAGGTTCATTACAGCTGGATGCATTACCATCAATTTCTGCTTCTCTGGTTCCTGCTTCCTTTGTTGGTTTTGGAGCAGAAAATCCTAATTTCTCTTGCCCAGATCTCAATTAAAAATAATTCATAGGGTTCCTCCAAATTGCCTACTGTGGCCCACTGTGGAGAGCGGTTGCATTTATACCCGAGTAACTGACAGCACAACAAAAATATGCCTGTTAATTTAATATGTGTACTGTGGTAAAGTGAAATTGTTAAGGACCAAACCCTCCGTCTGTGGATAGCGACCGAGTCCAGTGCTTACATATGAACTTTAAACCAACTTCCTCTTTGTCATACATCTGAATGTGACTCTGACGGCTCCTCCTGTTGGTATTAATGCATTTACAACCCTTTATTAAACGTGAGGCCCCTGCTGTAAGATGTTTCTGTGTTACTGAAGTTTGATGAACCTACTATTATATCAAAATCGGCAGCAGAGATAAGCCACACAACAAAAACAAACACTGTACGACCTAGTGTAGCGTATAGATAGGACTTACTGGGCAATGAGTATCTTCACCAGTCCTGCGTGGCCACAGGTCGCAGCAGCATGAAGCGGCGTCCACAGCTCGTTGTCCTGAGAATTCGCACTAGCTCCTCGGTCCAAGAGGATCTTCACCATCTCCTCGTAGTTATCGATGCAACACTGCGAGAGAGAGAAGATGGAATGTGTTTAATTTTTGCTGGTGTGATATCTCCAAAAAACAATAAGAGTGATAAAAGACAAAAAGAACGAAACAAATAGGAAAGGAGGCAGCAGCAGGGACTGAGTTGTCTGAGTGGACAAGGAGGCAGGCAGAGAAAAGATAGTGTAAGAAAGTAAGCAGAGAGACGGTTTGGTGTCTATAACCAGATCAATTAATGTGACAAACTCAGCCACACACTTTTAAAAGCATATTGCAGCACCGGACCGAGAACACTTAAAGCCAATCTGGACCGAGTCAGCCTGGTGTGTCAGCCACTGTGTGGGTTGTTCCCTGGATCCGAGGCAAAACTGGAAATGCACCCATAATTCACACCCATCCACAGAGACAGTGAGACAAAGACGCAGACGGACAGAAAGTATTTTCCTTGTTAAAGTGGGAGTGATTATAGGGTGGGGAGGAAGGAGAATGTTCCATCCTCCAAACAAACTGCTGTCAGCAACAGCGGTTTTCTTCATCAGGACTAATTGGTGCGAGTATGGCAGTGCCACGCCAGTGAACAAAGCCGTGACAGGAAAGACAGCAGACAGACAGAGAGACAGAGGCCGCGCGCATCGAAATGATTTCAGAAAATGGGATTACTTTGTCACAGAAAGAGGGACAGCTATAATCCGACATGTCAAGGATTCAGAGCAGAAAGCCGAGAGGGGAACCTCCGCTGCCTAACGCATTCTTTGTGCTGATAAAGTTGACAAAGAGTCTGAATGTGGCTCCCATCGCTGCAGTCGAGATCACATTAAAGTCACAGAAATCTGCACAGTCTCACTAAACAGCACCTGCCCCTTTGTAAAAAAAGCCACTTGAGAGTTGACAATTCTCTAATCTAATCTGAAATGAAAATTAGATGTGCTGAAGACACGTATAATCTTATCTGACAAAGCGACTGTTCCCACTATGAAGCCTGAATAAACCCTGTGAAGACATATCTATAAACAAAACTAAGGAATTAGAGAAATTATAGGATAAAAACATTCTTCTCTAGTGAGGAATCCACTTCTTCTGAAGGTTTCCTTTTCTCAAAAAGACATTTTCAGCTTTCTTTGAATTTTCCACCACATGCATATACATGCTCTCCATACAGGTCTCGACTCTGTCAAGAGTCTTTTTTTTTTTGTCACGGATTTACATAAAGTACAAGCTGATGTGCAATCTCTAGAGGTTTCCGGTATCTCAGAGAAAGAGTGAGAGCACGTCAGACAGTGATACTGAGAGGAGCAAATATGAATATAAAGCAACAGCGTGGAAATGCAGAGAGAAGAGAAAAGAGAAGGCAGATTAGACAACAACTTCCCTACAGTTTCTCATGGTCCTGCAAGCCTTATTTAGATGACAGCACCAGCTACAGAACGCTGTTACCATTTTAACTGGAACCATATTTTCAACACAGTAATAATATTCTGGCAAATGATAAATTAGCACGGATTCACTCTCGCTCCTCAATCGCTTGTTCATTATCTCCAGCAACAATAAAAACAGCCCATAGAGCACAACGACGTGAGGAGATTACTTCCTCTCCCGCATTCTCTGGAGTTTTGTAGCTTCGGCTGCCGAACCTACACAGATGAGGTGACTCTGACAGGAGTACATAAATTAATATACAACCAGAGAGAAAATGAAATTACTGCACATTTCATGTGGGAATCTGGCAACTTTTAAACTCAAAGACATAGTTCAGGAGTAATTATTACAATTAGAAGGAACAACAAGACTCTTAGACAAGCTTGTCAAAGG
>JAUMHF010000021.1:15058983-15095641 GCA_032359275.1 Microctenopoma steveboyesi
GGAGCTAGCGCTGGGTGTCTGGCTCAGGGACACACCTGGTAGGGGATGGATTGGGAGTCAGACTGGGATTCGAACCTTCTGCTTCCCAGTCTGACGCTTAACCCATTGAGCTACCAGGCCGCATGCTACCAGCCTCCACCTCAGAAGAACGCGCGCACACGTGCGCGGTCCCCGGCTCAACAACAGCTGGCATCACGTGTCAGTGACAGACTCCTGTCATGAAAAACTCAGTGAGCACAAACACAGAATCTTTATTACTCTAGGTGCATGTTCCTAATGCTTTATTATTTCCAAGCAGCATACGGATAAAGGTTTATACAACAAAACGCTCAGCAGAGAAGATTAACGGTTGATTTCTGCTTCTTTCTACTTATCTGCCCCTTATCTTATATTTCAGGTTATCATGAAATAATTTCCTGTTTTATGGAGACAGATGTACTATTTCTATAGACTCGTACAAAACGTAATATCCTGTAGTTCTGTTTTTTTTTTTTGATTGCCTCTTGTTTCTGACAGACATTGTACACAAATCGTTCCGCCTACCAGTAGGGCACAGAGCGAGCAGGAGAGTTAGAGGATCTGTTCTTTTTTCCCCCTACATTAAAGCATCTCTCTGCATGATTCACCCAAGCAATCCTCCTACTGTTTAAGATATCAGCATTAGTAAGAACACATCAGGAGTTTTTAAACGTGCAGATACTTAAAGAGTTTGAAGCCAAAACAACAAACCAATGAAGTAACGTGCAAATAATCTGAAGTCGTGGTTTGTAAAACAAGACTGTTAATAAAGCAAAAAGAAATCTATGTTACTATTATATAATAATAGAGTTTCTGATGCAATCTATATCAAGCTAAATTATTTATATTCTGATGTTGTTGTCACTGATGCTGCTGTTGAAAGACCTCTCATGTGTGTACATTCTGTTGTCCCATTGTTTGAGCCTGGAAAAGCTCCGATTCTGTATTTTTAAAATAAATACTGGATACTGCAGGCACCATAGGAACCGCCTGGTTTCCAGGCAGTCAGGCACAGAAATATATGCATAGGTGGTGAATTGCCTTTTCTGTGAGAGAGGGTCGCCAACGATGCATTAGTTAGGATGAAATGGATCCGAGTTATGGTGTGTGATGCATCTGATGATGTGAAGTAAAGACAACATAAGACAGAGAGATGTGTAAACAGCAGGAGGAAAAAACTGAGCAATGGCTGTATTTATGAATGTTTTTGTTGGTTTATTTCTTGTCTGTTTTGATGCATATTTTATGTTGTGGTTTGTTGTCTGCTTGAAATATTTGTTTTTTGTTTTCAATCTTTGGTCTGTCTGAACCAATTTGTGCAAACAGCGTTCCATAAATTGCTTATGAAATTCAATTTATCCACCTTTTATGCAGTATACTCAAGTTACAATATTGAGTTTGTGTGTGTACATCAGCATAGACATAGTGTTTATATGAAATTGCAAGTAGAAAATAGACTCCTTTATCATCTTAAAATCGGCCACATTGAAATACACAAACGAATTGGATCAATATTGAGGAAAATTCAGGGTGAATTTTTCTGTTGAAAGATCTAAAATACTCTTTATTTGTTCAAAATGGAAAAAGAATAAACTCATTATCGTACACGGCAACAAGCTGCATGTTCTCAGTAAATCTAATATTGTTTTCTGCAAACGTATTTCTACAGAAATGTAGTCAGAGCCATGATGTAAGAGTATTTCATGTATTTTTGCTGATGGGTCTGAATCAATTTGCATGTACAGTGACACTCAAAGTGGAATTCCAGCCCTTTTTGTTTGAATTTATGTAAATGTTTGGAGTATGTGATGTAAGTGACAAAATTCTGTGATATCAAAATCTCTCAATAAAATATCCAGGGACAAATCTCTGTCACTCACATAAACCCACACAACAACAAGTTCAAACATAATCCCATCCGGCTGAACATTTGGTGGCTGAAACAATTTGTCGTTGAGATTTAAAACAAACAGCACACACGTCAACATCCACAACCACAAACAAACAAACACTTTTAGAGACACATTTTAGTTTACACCAGAAGGAAACGAGATGATGTCAGAACCTCATAAATTAGACCATATAGTTACAATTACAAACACCAGTAAAATACCAATTAGCAGCTGAAATCATGTTTATGCAGAAGTGCAGCGAAAACATTTTAAAACACAATGTTGATGTTAATTAACAAGCACAAATGAGGAAAGTTGTCCAGAGGTGAGAATTCATTCTCACACCGAGAGTGAGATTGTTTTGTCCAGCCATCAAATAAATATATATATAATAACTAAGAGAAACCAAATCATTAGGTTGGTGATCTTTTTGCATTCCTGGTTGAAAAATATCTCAAACTCAGATTATAACTCATCTGTTGACTGACTGACTGATTGAACATAACTTGCATTTGGAAAAAACACTGCAAAAAACAATTTCGTATGTCAAGTAGAAACTCACCAAGCAAGACAAAAGAACATTTATCAGCAGGATGGTGAAGTGACTTACAGCACAGCAAGTGCCATTTATTTTCAAAAACTCAGAACCGCAGAGGTGCAATAAAATCACGTCTGCTGCATCTCACGAGTGCAAGTGATTAACGGTGACTAAATATTGTGCTCAAGCACAATAGTTAAAGCTGCTGATTTGCTGCTAATGTTTGGAAATGGTGTTTATAAAGCAATTTAAAAGAATTAACAATGGATTGTCAAAAGAATGAATACATTTTATGCCAATTACCTAATTGGCAAACTAATTACTGCAACTCTATAGTGATTGTGTTCACAGAATAATGCGGTGGCAAAACATTGTTATAGATTCTGCAGAATGGAGGACACCCCAGAGGACGCAGCGTAGAAAGACAGCGGAGTACAGTAGGAGCTGGGAACATGCACCACGAATGTGATTTCTATCTGTCTGTACCACAGCCCTGTGAGATCGTTAACAAAAAAATGCAATGCATCAGGGTCACCATGGTGATTATCTACAATACCACCCTACAAGCCCGTAACACAACAGGACAGAAATCTCATGCATGTCTTCCTGGGCAGGTCCCATGAATTCCCAAAGAGGGAGGAGATGTAGCTGGATGAGATGCTTCCCAAAAGATAAAAGATATATCAACAAACAACAGCACAGGAAAGGAAACCCGCCCTTCCTTCCTGTTATCTTACGGTGCCTCGACAATATTGTGTGTAAGAGATGGAAATAAATACCAAGTGAGTTGACTTAGACTGCACAAGTTATTTTGGTCCTAACTTCCCTATAAACTGATGAGTGACAGGTTTTTCACAAACCAGCATCATGAATGCTAACATTTTGTTTCTAATGTGTAAATAATCTGCAAGAATAAGTTATCGTTGGCTTGTTCATCTTAGTTTTAGAGCTAGATCAGATTAATGTTCTGCTTTCTTTATTTACCTTTGCTTAACTGCTTTTATGTACTGAAGTTCTGAACCTTTTATTTATTAAGAGGCTCTGCTCAGGCCAAACATCCCTCCGTTTTCAAAGAGCATCAATAGTTATTTATATTATCACTAAGACATGAATTAAACAAATTAGCCCCAATGCAAGATTCACGGGCCCTTTACTTTCCTTTTAACACCATTAGAAGATAATATTTTGTTTATTTTTGTGTCAAATTTAATTTAATCATCTGATTTTTGCATTATTCTGCATGACTCACTATTTTTGACATTTTGTGGCAGATTATAAAAACTTGTGTTTCGTCAAATAGCACATTTCAGAAATAAAACTGTTTTCTGCTGCTATCCACAGCACACACTAGTCGATCTGCATTTTAGGATTCACTTTTATGTGCATACCTATTCCTGTACAGGAAATCCCTGGCAGATAACTGATGAGCCTCACATCAAAGCTTGCAGAAGCAACAAACACTCTGATCTACACGAGCCAAGCCTCAAGCTGACATACAATAACAAACAGCGCATACATACTGCTACGTGCAAAATGGATATTTTCTTTGCCAAGAGAGTACAGTCCAGTTAATACCAGAGATGTTATTTTTGTCAGGATTTATCTCATGCTGGCTCAAAACGATCCCCTTGTAGGCTCATATCTCACAGCCAATGACCACTGATAACAGGGAATCGCCACTGAAATGAGGATCAAGCAGACTTGTATAAGACATGCAGCTCAGGTCCAAGTGGAGAATTGATTTTCTTTCAAAATTATCTCTCTTCGCTATAATGTATACTGTATTTGTTGTGCCTGCAAATCCCTTAAATCACACAGAGATGTCGATACCTGAGAGAGAATAGTTTATGTTACATAACCTAAAATGCCACGGCGGTTTATAATCTGTCTGAAGCGGCGATGGTCTGGTGAGGAAGCAGGTTCTAACACCCTCTGCATGTCTGTGCCCACCCAGGAGAATCCATCATCTCGGGTTTATAGCAATGCAAGTACTTTTACCTAAGCACACTAAAAGAAAACTGAGCACCATCTAAATTACTCATTACACATGTCTGGTGTGACATTTATTCTGTATTTGATGCATCTATAGACTATATATTAAAGAAACTAAGATTAGTCAAGTATGATGTTTTACTGTGTAATTAGAATTTCATGTTTTTGAAGTTTGCAGTGCCCAGGTTACTGATAGAGTTCCTGCTAGTATTCATCTCTTTCCTCATTAGGTTTGGCCATGACCCCAATTCCGTTCAGTCTTTGTGTAATTTACTGCAAATTGAAAAGACTGATGTGACAAACACACTCATTGGTCGGTGTACAAAATAGAGATACTTCAGCATTAGACCAACGAAACAAAAACCGTATATATCAATAATGCAGCAGTTTTCAGAAAACAATTAGGTTTCACATATTCCTCAGGCAAGGTGGCATTTCTGTCCTGTGGGCTGTGCAGAAAGTAGGCCACTTAGCACGTCCGTAAGTAGAAGCTGAATGACATTGGTTTTAGTAGGACGTTAGCAGAGATCACTGATAAAATTAGCATTCCACTGTGTTATAATTATCCTCCACATGACGAGCTATTAAAGGACTTTAATTGTATCTCACACTGCTTTAACAGATGTAGTTGGATAGCACAGCAGGGAAGCATTCGGAAGACACAATAAACTGAGGACGGGGATGCAGCAGGTGTTCTCTGGGTCAGTGTGAGCAAATTGAGTTTAAATGACAATAAACAAAACATTTTTTATACTTTACTTTGCTTGGCAGGCGCTTTTTATCCAAAGCGACTTACAGGGAGGTAGCGCTGTGTGTCTGGCTCAGGGACACACCTGGTAGAGGACTAGGAATCAGACGGGGGTTCGAACCCGCGACCTTCTGCATCCCAGTCTGACCCATTGAGCTACCAGGTTGATTAACAGTAATTACCAAACCTTTCCGACATCGTGGACAAATCGCAGGTGTCATTTTGAGGTTCACAAAAGTTAAAGACGACACAGCGAGATATAAATGTATCATGTCACGACAAACGCATCAGATGAAGCCCAAGTCCATCAACGTCCATCTCAAATAATGGGTCCTATTCACAGTTTATCACCATATAACACTCTAAACTCAGTGAGCAACCGTTCTCTCTCACCCTTAATGTGGCATGTTTAAACTAATTAAAGCAAAGATGACTCATGCGATGACTCGTGAGCCTCGTTTTTGTGGTAGTAATAAATACGGACATTGTGCTTGTAAACAAGCCTGAGAAGCCACAGCCATGCTAGCGTCCACGAGAGGCGGTGCAGTGGCATGTTAATCCATCGTACAGCTGTTAAAGTATTTCACTGAATAAGTCAAAAGGTCTAAGAGAAAGTTCAACGGTTCAACTTTTACTGACATCTGCTGTGGCAGACCTCATGCTGCGTGATGTGCCGATAGAGGAACCAAGCCAGGCTTCATAATTAGTCATATCAGTGCAGAGTCACGTCACGTGAGATCCAGAGACAGATGGGGAGGCAAAAAAAAAAATCATACATTTTATTAAACATTTCAATTGACCCCCTCTTCCTGAATTCAAGCTACTAAACAACATATTACCTATGATTTACAACAGCTCCCTGCAGTTGTATGTTGTATTACGAGTGTCTCGCTGATATAACCACCACACTGTCATTTTACAAATGGACTTGATTATGATTTTCAGGAATAAAGTAAAGACAGGAGAATGTGACAAATTTACAGACAAACCTCATCATAGTCTGTCTCAGCGGCGTCCTGTCCAATTAGCTCCAGCATGCTTTCTAAAAGGCATCAAGATAACACGATCTTACCGATTAGAGAGGAAGAGATGCAGGGATAAAAAGGAAAACAAAGTACTGGGGGACACTGCAGGAGTCACCAAACGGATCATCTACTCGTACCTCATACAGCCACCATCTGATCGGGCCTCCAAAGCTAGAGATCAAGTGTCCTGGGATGTAAGATCCACGTAAGTGAAAGGAAAAGGTATCATTTCTTTACAGTTATTTGAACGTTGAAGAAATTTTTACCGTTTATTTCTTAGCCTTGTCTGCAGAGTTTGACATTTACTCATCCCAGCCCAGCTCAGCTCTACTCCATTGCCCTAATTTAGATTTTAAGGCTATGAGAACATCTGGTAGAGATGACAGAGAGCAGCACTGGCCTAGTATTACATGGAGGTATAAAAACCTTAAGTTTTTTCAAACACCTTCTCAAATCCTCGTGATGTGGTGTTAAAGAGGTACAACTACAACAAAAGTAAGGCAGCAGCAGTTCATAGTAGAATCAGTTCAAATGTACACGAATATTTATTCATTCACTCGTTTGCCAAACATGATGCTTCCTCCTGTCGTTCCAAAATCTCTGGCACAGTGTTTGAGAGCCCTCGATAGTCCGTAACAAATTCTAAATCTCTCTATATGCAACTTTTGGATTGTATCGACTCAGGGTGATTTTACACCCAAGTCTTTTCAGGTTAATTATAACACTTGAACCTTTACTCCCCCTCACCCTCATTAAACACATCCTTCCAGATTCATGAGTGTTCCCGATGCTTCGACACAATAAAAGGTCACTCGGTGTGATTCTAGAGTTTAACATTATCAATGTGAGAGTTGTTACCGACGATGCTGCGCCTGCCTAATCCACACTGGATCACCATAAGTCATATGTCAGGACTTACGGTGGAGGGCTGTTTATTCAGATAGGGAATCACTCGGAGACGTTTTACTTTTGGTTTAGAACGAGAGAGGGAACAGCAGGGCGCTGAACAGGGCAACGGGAGATTAGACGCGCTGGATCGAGCCCAACTCACGCTGCCACCCTATTGCTTGCAGCAGATCAGCGTGCAGGCAGGTGGGCATCACTCAGTCGCTGACAGGGATATGGGAAACCTGAGACGCTGTGCGACATGTAGTCAAAGCAACCGGTGAAATTTTCAGAGGACCTGATTAGTGATGGTTGTATCATTGTAACAAAGCTGTCCCCTGTTCTCCGTTTTAAATCTGTCTTTGCACAATAATGAATGATGCCGTTAGCAAAATCTGATTTGGGAAATATATGAACAGTTTATCCTTTTGTCAGTTTATTTATAGTTGTCAGTTGTGAATGAATCTCACTATTCATATTAAACAGACAGTTCAACTTGAGGACCAGTTAGCTCAGCAGCCACAACCACAGCCCACAGTCTCCCAAATTCTATCCTATAAAGCAGGAGCAGCAGCAGTGATGATGCACAATTTGTGCCTTTGCAGCTGAGCAGCTCTGGGCCATGGCTGCCTGGACCTCTGTCTGCCTCAGTTACCATGGAAATAGGAGTTAACTTGTGAGTCAGGGCTCTCCCCAAAGATTTGACTGATGTGGAGGAGAGGAGGGAGAAGGAGATGTCAGCCAGCTTGTTGGCAAACTGCTGCTTAGCGTAAAATGGTTCGATAAGGACTACACCTAAAGCAGCCATTGATAATGGAGGTTTCTGTGTTAGCAGTTTGAAAAGAGGCGAATGCATCAAAAAGACGTGCATTTGAAAAATAGCGTGAGGCTGAAGCGACAACAGAAGCGCGGTCAGCTCATTAAATGGCCCTTTGTTGTGTGACAGTTACAAGGCCAAGAATTGTTCAATTATGAAGCTAAATAAGCCAAAGTTCAGATAATTCCACAGACCGGTGCACAAACTGACACAAAACCACAAAGATTCCTACTCCACACAACACTGTATGTACTAGTACAACCAACAAAGCTGCTTTCACTTTTGTATTTGTACTTTTCGTTCCAAAACTGTTAATCCTAAATGATGTTACATGACCAGGATGAGTCAGTCCCCTCTGCGCAGGCACGTGAACTAGTATAGTATGGCAGGGAGGAGACAGCAGTGCCAGGGTGTACGAGGCAGAGCGGCAACGCCTGGAGGAGCCAAGTCTGACAAGCCCATAGAGGAATGTTATTTAGAGAGACAGAGCAGGAGAAGGGCAGCAAACGAGATTGACAGAGCAGCGATAAATAGAGTTGTGTTGACCTTAAGGTTGCCCGAGGCTCAGTGAAAACGGCCCTAATTACAAAGGTTCGACAGGGAAGAAAAGACTGGAGAAAAGGCCCGATTCTCACGAACTAGCAGTAGCGAGACAGGCTGTAAAAAAAAGAGTTAGACTGGTATCTCCTAATCAAAGAAGCACTTAATAGATGACTGGTGCACGAAGATACATTTTTTAACCCAGTCATTGTAGCAGCTCCACTCGGGGCATGAAATGCCAAATCCCACTACAGTAATCAGCCGCTCATAAATGTCACAGAAAATCAGCAGTGCTGGAACAAGAGGAAGACAAAGAAATTCAAAGAGCTGGTTGTGAAGGAGCCTCGACGTGGACTTAAGTGAAGCAGTATCATTTCTGTCACCAGCAAAGATGCAGAGTGGTAAAAATGTATAGCATATCTGATGCACTGAATGCAGATCAGCTTAAACTGGGATTATTTAATTCTTTGGATAGTGGTTAAAGTCTTTTTTAGATAAATTACGTCCTGCACGTCTTAGACTGTGAAAGCAAGATTGCACATTGTCCCGACTCACCCTTGTGTTACAACACATAATGAAAAACAGATCAGCCAGCTTACACTATGGTTCTCAAAGGTCAGAGGTCACGTCCAGCTTAGTAAACAACTGCCTGCTGTGGATCATCAGTTAGTGCTGAGCAACAAAATGCCCCAAACTAAAACCCTTCACGAAAGATTTACTTTGTAAAAGACTTCAATATAGCGAAAGTTGATTATGTGGTTGTGTATTTTTAGATGCATGGTTGCGCAAAAAAAGGTTAATCCATAAAACTCATTTTCAGGAGGCATAGGAGGCTTTGTAACCCAAAGAAAAATAGTATAACGGACAAGGTTCACCTTCAAATCTAAAATGAGTCCCTGAAATGTTGAAAACATTTAAAATGAGTTGTGTGCTTTAACAAGATCCAGGTGGATTTTACGGGATGGAAAAGCTGGTTCAAAAGTTCATCCTTTTAATGTGTGAGTGCACACCTTTTGAAGTATACCAGTTCTCTTTGGTCTTGATCTGAGATGATCGATTCAGCCCAACACGGACAGCAGCGGCGCTGAGTGACCTACTGCACGACATCACAAAACAACACCGTTTATCTGAAGTATAGTTCATGTGCTCACTTATCTTGACAATCCACTGATTATAATTAAACATAATCATTAGCACCACCTCCGTCCCCCTAAAAGGACTAAAGTTCCTCCATTCAACCTTTGCTTCAACAAGACCAAACCGTATGATTTACTAAGACCCTAATAGTGAGCAGGACACTGTGTGTTCATCTTGGAAACTGCACATTTGCTCATTTTGCTTTTTTGTGGGCGTTATCAGGTGTGCACACCATTTGGTGCAAACTTTAGTAAACTATACTGACTATATTATTTTTATCCTTTCATTCTACAAAGTATTGCACCAAATTAGATTCCATTTCCACACCCAGACCTGATTAGAAAATGCCTGTATTTAGTGTTACTATGTTAGAATCTCTGTGACGCTAGTGTGATGAACAAAATATTCAAAGTGACCAAATTAACATGTCTTTATTAGGCAGGTATAATATTTATGCAAACATGGTAATAAGAACTAAACGGAGCAACAGACCCAGGGGGTGGTTATTAGTTTTGCAGGTATTTGCTCATAAAATAAAAGTACTGAACAACTACTCTCCCTTTCACAAAGAGTGAAGGTCACCGACTGTAAAGATCCAACCAAAAGGTCATACTGTCAGTTTTAGCGTTTCGTTTTAATTTGCTCTCAAACTCCACGAGGGGAGTTGTTTAAATCGCCTCACATTTCAAACCAAGAGAATAAAAGGTTAACTAACTTACAAGATGTTGGTGTGTTTCCTTTAGAAGGAAATAAAGAGCGTGAGAGAAAGAGGCAGAGGAGACAGCTCTGCCAATGTTTTTTCTTGAGAACTACACATTTGGTGTGATGCATTTTGGTTTTTGTTGTCCTCGCCTCCATGTCGTTCTGTTCTTGTGTGTCTTTTTAGTAGCACACACTGTTGCTGCCATATGCCTGGGAGTAGCTAAGCCTAACTAAGGCCTCTGAGGGGAAGACCCTAGTACTCTAATAAGGCAACAGGAGAAGACAAAAGCTCATCTGAGACCTAATTTGCACACAAATAACTAGAAAGAGAAAAAAAGGGACAAAACCAGAAGTGAATTCTAGTTGCAGGAGTTGTTATTCACCGCTAGAGTACATTACAAATGTGAAATGTAGAACTGTTCCTCCTCTGTACTGTCATGGTGATGATATGGCAGAAAAAGAAGGTGGTGAACTGAAAGCAAAAAGCCACATGAACAAAAATGAAGTGTATATTTTAAGTGTATCTTAAGTGTGGCTTCTCCAACATTATCATGCAAGTTATGATTTTCAGTGGTGAATAAGTAGTAATTATTGCGCTGGGTGTTGCCATGTGAGTGAAAAAATAGTCCAGGGTTGAGAAACACACAGAGCTTTAGAATACTGACTGGGTTAAAGAACTGATTCTGTTAATGCTGATCATCAAATTATCACAGTTTTACAACAAATATTTTTACTAAACTCTACTAAATTGATCACAGCCAAAAAATTATCATTTATTTATTAAAATAAAGAACTCTATTGAGACACCATAGGTGAGACATTGTTCTTTTTATTTGGCCCTGATGCCCTTGCATTTTACACATTTGATTTTTATTTTATGAAGGTTGGGCTCAAAATAAAAACATTTGCTATAGAGCTGATACCAATGATCTTCTCTTAACCTCTGACAGCAGACTTCTCTCTACATTCATCTTATTAGATCTTAGTGCAGCTTTTGAGACTATAGAATAACATCTAATTGCACAGGCGGGAACGTGTCATTAGGGTTAGAAGAACAGCACCAGTTAATGCTGGTTTAAACCTTAGATATAGATCACAATTTGTTCATGTTAATGATGAATCTTCAATTCATAAACAAGTTAAATACGGAGTTCCACAGGGGTCTTTTCTTGAACCAATTTCATTATACATAACTCCTTTAGGCATTATTATAAGGAAACACTGTTGATTTCCACTGCTATGCAGATGATACCTAACTGTATTTATCTATAGAACCAGATGAAAGCAATAGTTTACTTAACTTAATAAAAGGCTTGGATGTCATGTAATTGTCTACTTCTTACCTCAGGCAAGACTGAGGTTATATTATATTTTGAGGCATGTTAAGTGGTCAGATTGCTACACACTTTATATTGGCCTCAAGTACTACTGTGAGGAATCTTGGAGTCATCTTTGACCAAGATATATTTAGTTCCTATATAAAAGAAATATCTAGAACGTCCTCCTTCTACCGAGGGAAAAATGCTACAATTATATCCCGTCTCAAAGTGATGCTGAGAAACTAGTCCATGCATTCGTTACTTCTAGACTGGACTGCTGTAATTCATTGCTAATAGGATGTCCCAGGAACTCACTCAAAAGCCTCAAATTGATCCAGAATGCTGCAGCCCGAGTTCTGACGGGAATTAACAAGAGAGATCCTATTTCTCATACATTAGCTTCTCCCCATTGGCTTCCTGTTAGATCCAGAGTAGAGTTTCATTTTTTATTCATTCTCACATATAAAGCCCTGAATGTTCAGGCCCCATCATATCCTAAAGACCATATAGAACCTTAATATCCCAGCAGAGCACTTAACTCTCGGAGTACAAGTCTACTTGTGGTTCCTAGCTATGTAAATAAAGTTGAATTAAATCCGTTTATTTACCTCACTCTTTGAAGTTTTGTGCTTTGTCATTTATCTCTTTGCATTATTTATATATACTAAAAAAACATGCTAATTTTTACAGTAGCTTGCTTTAAGTTTTGTTTTGGACCATTATGAACTGGTCTGGCTAATAAACCACTGAAAATAGACAACTAAACATTGTTAGCAGTAGTTTTTCCAATTGTTACATGTCAAATCTAACCTAAGTTTTAATGTCCTAGCTTACACCACCAGAACTAATGCTGGATTAAAAGAGCTGTGTCCAATTAACTATTATCTTACTATTAACAACTATTTGAAACCGACGCCTTCGCGCTGCGATCGCTCAACTGTGTGGAGATGAGAAAGCGTGCCAGTTTTTAGCTGCACTGTCCAACTCTCTGTTTCATGGCAAAACGATTTATGTCCCTGGGTGAGTGCTACACTATGGGTAGCCTCCAGGAGAAAGGCTTTTCACTCAGTCTTAAAGTGTGACCAGTCAGAGAAGCTATGAAGCGACCAACACTTTTGCCTTTGGAAGTAGAATGAACAAGCACTTTTTTTACTATAGTCTGACCCTTTCAATATACACTCACACACAAAGACAGCGGAGCCTGCCTCATCGGGAACAGCTTGGGGTTAAGTGTGTTGTTCAAGGACACTTCGAAAATCAGATAGGATTACTGAACGACCTGATCACCCACGCCACTTTCACTCACTTACAGTCAGCTAATCAGTGGAATGGTTTGATTGCCACCAGACAGCACCAGATTTACATTTGCCTAATGTATTCATGGTGTTATGTTCACTTTGACATCACCAACATTTTAGCTCACAGAAATTGTTCAAGGTATTCCCCTTTTCCATTGCAAAAGTTTTACCATCATATGAGTTGTTTGACAACTTTAACAGCTGCGCAAGGAGAAAATGTCAGTTTATGGTTTGTGATTGTGGCCTTTCCGACCCCACTGTTTACTCCTCTGCATGATAGCAGGTCTCTGAAGAGGAGAAAGACATTCAGTCGCAACAGCCAGAGAGCTGCAGATACAGATGCTGAGGTGCTTTGCAGCAATTTCACAGCTATCCACCATCATTATCGTGAGGGGGCAGAGGGTTCAGGACACTGGCGGCCAGAGGGTGAAGAAATGGGATCAGACATGGGCTTCACGCTACTATTCTCTCCTTTCTTATCCCCTCTCTCCAAGGGGGGGGAGCACACACACACAGACACACTTTCCCTACGACTGGAGCACACATTTAAAAGTTTATTTTCATTTTTGCAATGTCAAATGTTCATATGAAGGTTCCCTCCCTGTCACCCCACAGAAGTTCACACTGTGTCCCCTGCAACTTTAGTATAACTGAGGAGGTTATGATGGACACTGCAGTTTGGAGACACAGCTACAAGTGCACACACACACAATATATTCACACTGAATCTGTAAAGACAAAGTTCCAAAAGCATAATCCAGCGTTCAATATATAGTACAGCTTACAAAACCAGCAGGTACTTCATCTAGAAGTGACCACACACAGACACACTCATGCCTTCAGGCCATCAACATAATGCTCTGAGTGTAACCGCACACGGGAAAAAAAGAATAGCAAAAGAATCACAGGAAGCATCTGACCCACTCCAACCAATCAGTGATACAACAGGGGTCAGTCCAGCCAATCCAGGCTCTCATCTTATGTTGGCCTCCAGGCCGGGGGGGTCAGCCTCAGGTCGAAGTCAATCTCAGTCTCTCTCTGCTGTTGTTTCTACACCTCCCTTCCCTTCTATTTATAAAACACAAGCTGACTGGTGGCTTATTTTATTTTCTGCCCCAATCTTCAACTTCACTAGTCACTGCCCCACAGATGTAAAACGTGAAAAACTAAACAATCATCCTCTTTATGTAAACGCTGTATTTTAATTGTAGACAACCTCCTTAACAGTAACTGAATAGGAAGAGAAGAATGAATAAGATACTATGCGGCACAGTCAAACTGTATTTTAGTAAAAGAAGCCCAGAGCATGTGAACAGTGCTGGAGCAGCATAGCGTGTGGAGTCATGACGCTTGATAGAGCATTTAGTAAACAGAGGGAAAGGAGAGGAGATTATGAGGCTCCTGAGCCAGCCAGCTGCCACTGAAGCTGTGTGGCCAACACTACATCCTGTCTCCCTTCCTTTTTATCTCTCTGCCTCTTTCATGGTCACCCTCATTAAACAGTACTGATGAAGCAAATGTTACTGTGCCCGGGCACCGTTAGCACTAAGTGGAACCCATAAGGCTCCTGCACATCAGAGAAGCACAAAACAAAGCAAATCTGCTCTCTGTGTGCTCAGAAGGGGAGGTAGATTTATTTAAAGGTTAGTAAAAATAGATAAATGTCAAGACACTAGGCCACTAACAATTTAATATAAAGGTATCATTTATATTTTCGCATAAAACAGCTTTCAAACTACTTTACTACTCTTAACATTACACAAACGTCCACTACTACAGAGGTCTGAAATATAATTAGTATAGGATATCATACATTACAGTATTATATGTGTTAATATATACAGTACATAAAAGTATCTGCATAAAAACAAGTTATGTACAAGTACACGTATGTTTGCACCTCTACTCGAGTAAAGTAAAGGTAATGTATGCTAACATGCTAACAATGGCAACATATTGGACTTTGTTGTTCACTATGGTATCATCTTATTTCAGTGAATTGCACATTTTTGCTAACTAGCACTAAATACAGACTGAATTTGTACGGGTTTTATTATATATATATATATATATATATATATATATATATATTTGGTAATTTAGCATTACACAAACTAAAAATCAAGCGAGAGCAGGGCAACGACAAAGTTATTGCAATTCATCCTTCACGGTAAAACTCACACATATACTGAAAGTGTGGTTTAACCATGAAAATATTGTTCTTTTACCACACACACACCAACTACTTGACCATGCCAATGCTAAACTGACGTTAAATGTTCATGTTGCTTCAGTATATTGAACTGTAATGCTAACTCCTGTTGTGGATAATGACAAATCATGCTTGAATGGGAAAATACGTAATTGTTAAATACACAGTTCCTGGAACTAAATGAGTAGATGCTGCATATTCCCGGTCATCTCATGTGGTTTTCAGACCAAACTACAAGACTGTACAGGAACAGCCACGGCATCCCGGTTCAAAGTCTAATTGGCTAAAGTCTCTTTCTGGGAATCGCACGCAGCAAAGCAGTGAACAACAAAAAGCTTTGAATGCTGTTTCAACTATTCCCAACAGCAGCAACATAACTGATGTCAGTGCGTTTCCTTTCCACCCAGTTACACAACATCTTTGTATCACCTGCTAGTTCCATTCAAATCTATATTAGGTTACACCTGATGGCAAAAATCCAATAGGCCAAACAATAATATCCAAGACCGCCACTCAGCCTCACCACAGGTGGAGGTTACACACGCAAATTTCTGTCCATGTGTATTCGCCGAGCTACTTCTGTTCACTTGAAAATGAGTCAACCTTGTGGCAGTTTCCATATCTGTAAATACAGCCTGCGCAAGCAAAGACGGAACAGTACAAGTCACAGGCTGTAATTGTTGAGATATAGAGAGTTCAAATGAATTTCAAGTTAAAGTGAAGTGATATTAGATGTCATATCTGAACGATAAGAGGCCCGTTATCACTCCCACATCACTGACACACTGTTAGCGGCACAGGATTGTGGGACTGTTTGAACTGCAAGAAAACAATTATTATCTCTAAATAGGGAAGCACCATCCGTAGAAATTTTAATTAAAAGACTGGCAGAGTTTCATCTCAGTGTGACAACTCCATTATTTCCCCATGATAAATCAGTCTGCTAGCAGAACAAATTCAGTTCATATGGAGTGACTTGGGCAGGCCCAGCTAATCGTTTTCTGACCTTGGCATTTTGATATCCAGCTGAAGCAGTAAGGTGAGGCTGAAATTAAAGCAATTATTTAAAACCGGCGTCACCGAGCTGGGTTTCACTCTGAGCTCACGAACAAAAACCAGCATATATTTTTAGATAGATGCCTTCTTACAACAAGAATAAAACCACTGTAGTTGCATTTTTGTGCCCATTTCTTGTGTGTCACACTCACACTTGTGCGCCTCGCGTCCTCATTTTAAATACACTGAGCACATTTCCCCATGAACCTAAAACATTCTTCGGTGCGCTTACCTTCGTCTGGATCATTCCTGGCCGATGCCTCGAGCAGCGCCACGCTGGCAGCAAACGACACGTGCTTCCTGTACTCTATCTGCTGGAGGTTGTTGGTGTTGCGTCCCTTCTTGTCAGCCTTTCGCTTCTTGTTCTGCATCTCCTTCTCATACACGGCCCATCGCTTCAGCTGCTGCGTACGCCTCTTCTGGGCCGCTCGCAGTCTCTCCATACTGGGCACCTTGTCCAGCTGCTGCAGCTCCTGGATCAGCTCCACGTGGCTGGCCATGATGCCGGTGGACAAGGCAGCAGAGGTGGATGATGGTGGGGTGAAGTGTAGGGGGGTATGGGTATGATTCTAGCGAGGGATTGCCCTTCGTCCGTGGCCTTCTCCCATCATCGTCATCATCATGCCAGCAGTAAACCCTAAAAAACAAAAGTAGAGAAGCTGAAAAAAGTGACACTGCCCCTAATTTTAATAGATAGGTCAGTAGATACTGTGAAGTGCAGAAGTCGTCTCCTGAGGTGTCACACTTCTAATGACAAAGTGAGCATGGTGTGAAAGAGATGCATTTTGGTGGCCTAGTTTGAGAGACCCAGGTTCAAGCTACCACGCAAGCATGTGCTGAAAAACGGTTTTCTTTAGACTGCACCGGGAAGCCAAGGGGTAAATAAAATCATATGTCTGTTCCAAAAACTGTCTGAGGAGGACATCAAAGAGAAACCAAAATGAAAGCAATCCTTTTTTGTCCGCTCCATCACCTCCTATTAATTTGCATGTTTTTTAAATCACCCGTTCAGAGCTCAGGTACGGTGACAAATGTAAATCTACGAACAACAAAGCGTCATTTCTCAGTTTGTACCTAAATGACTGAGGATAACTTGCAGTCTCAATTTTCCATTTGCTTTGTGAGCCGTTATAGACATTTATCTAGCATCCTACAAGGTTAACCACTTCCTGGAGACTTTAAGTAGACATCAGTGTGATGAGAGACTGATAGAAAAAAGTGCTGTGTTGGTGAGCTGAAGCGGGGATTTTACACGTCACCTGTCCTGTGATGTAGCCCGAGTTATTTTAAACACGAACAAAAAGATCTTTTGTCTGCCTGAAAACCAAAAGCTTTAATGTCAGCGAGACAAACTTGAGTTTCTTGACATTCTTAAACATCAACAAAGAAAGCAGCAAACATGCATGATCTGTGTAGGTCTCTGCAGATACATCTATGGGGGAAGAATTACACAAAAGCAGAACCGTACACATTGACGGACTTTAACAGAGTTACTCGCAGTACATGCGGACTAACTTCAAACTTACAGGATTTTGTTGTGTGTGTGCATGAGTGTAGTCAGACCACTTCCTTTGAACAGCACGGTTAACAATGTACGGACATCTTAACACTGCAGCCAGAAAACATTCTCCTAATAAAAGTCCAGCCCTTCCTAATCACTCACAAACACAAAACGCCAACTACTAGGATGACGGAGAATCCTCACAGACACACAACGCTAAAGCAGATCAAAGAACACTTTTTCCACACATTTAAATATGCTCACAACATGTTCTCACTTACTGTCACACACACACACAGATGAATATTTCCCATGTTCGCCACCCTTCAGTAATAAACACCCTGGAGACCGGCAGCATCACCCGACGTCTAAAAAAGCTCAGCCGTGCAAGGTGCCGCGCCACATACCGTCTCTCACCAAACGTACACCACATTTCCTGATCTACAACACCTACTCAACTGCTAAAACGTGGACAGGAAACAGCAGTATAATCACTTCCTACAGCCTTACTCTCAGTCCTCTGTTTGCCAGCGCAGCATGCGTCTGTTTATGTGCAAATGAGTAGATGTCACATTTGAAAAATCACATCATCGACTACCCTGTCCAATTATATAAAACAGATTTAGACACAAGCTGAGGGAGCTCTGTAGAAACATCAAATTGGTTCAGAGCAAATGAATTGTAAAGAGTGGGTCGCGATCCAAAGGTCGATCACAAGAGGATTAGCAGCATGGTGTTCAATTATTATGGAGGAATTTCAAACTAAAGCCGTCAGCAATTTTTCTTTCCGCCTGCAAGTGTTTCAAGAAAGACAGGCGGCTGACGGAGACGGTCACAGCAGCAAGTCCTCCAACGTTAACACTCGTGTGGGTTGTTTGTTCCAGGCCTGGTTTGTTTGTTCACACAACTCACGAGTATTTTTTTGTCCACATTTGGACACTGGCATCTCTTGATACTGCACCCATTTTGGTGTCAGGCACCATGGCAGATGACGTAATGCTTGTTTGTTACCTTAGCCTCCCAGGACACATATGTGAACATCACATTTTGGTCGTCTAGACCAAAATAAAGAATGTTGCTCTACAAGGTCCTGATATACGTACGAGGACATCATACTTTTACTGTTTGTACTTTGTTACAGACAAACATCTTTCAGCAACTATTAGCAGCACTTCAAATGAGCAGTTGCTCAAAGCGGCACAATTGTTGTTTCTCATTTTGTTTTTGTTCTCAGGACAAATGTTGAGTTTTGCATCATTACTCAATTGTGACTTTATAGTTTTTTCTCCAAATTTTAAACAAATGTTATCATATGTGAACACAATTTTTCAGAAACTACATCAGGTAAAAAAACCGAATCAGGTCACAATTAGGCCAAATAAAGAGAAACTCAAATGCATGCTATGAAAGAGTTCGGGTCAAAAACTGTGGATTAGGCACAAACACATCTGGATTAGGTTCAGGAACTAAACAAACATAGCTATCGTCAATAAAAGTGAATGTTAGCTTTGAGAATCATAGCTTGCTTAACTTCACATGACATTACTATTTCTGTTCTTTTAATGCTGTAGAAATCAACCACAATTACCATAACACATTTTATATGACTATGCTTTAATGAAAAATGCACCAACAGTGTTGTCTTGCAGGCAACACTACAGTACATGTTTTTCTAAAAAAAACCTACTTCAAACACACCATTAGTTATGTCCAGAATAGATTAACATTATCCTCAAATGAGGTCATAAACAATGTTATGTCAGTGTCACCTGCTCCTGACACACTGCACCTACTGATAGAGGCACATCCATTTAAGTAATGACATGAAACAGACCCTTCAGCTCATCTTAATGCACCATCAGTGCTCAAACCACTATTGCGTTGTGCTGGGAGGATAGACAACCTGCTTAGGTGATGTGTAAACCTGAGGGAAAGGTTGTAAACAAGGCTTGTGTGCATGTGTCTATCCATTAGATGTTTAATTTTAATCTTGGACAGGACCATTAAACACATTCATGAATCTGTAGTGGTGGCTCCACACACTGAAAAGCTGCAGGCAGAAAAAAGATCTGGTTTGCAATAATACTCTGATGTACACCAACATATTTTTAATATCACAGAGGCAGACAAACCTTCAACACACAGTGGAGAAACATTTTCTCTGAAATGCTTTACTTTACCAGCATGTAGCTGTATCCTCTAATGCGCCATGAATGGGCACAGACAATCTTACCCCTCTCTCTGTCTTTTGTTTCCTCTCAGATGTAACTGCAGCAGGCAAACTGAATTAACTCCAGACAGGATGTGTGACAAACAAGGAACGCCCACTGTTTTCTTTAGCCGTCTTTGATGGTATATGGAGTTGGAGTAGCAAACCCAGGAGCTAGCAATGATCAAATCTGGGGAATCAAAGCACCGTTAACGCTATTACTCACTCACACACAGGAGCACAGGTGACAGTAAAGAACAAATAAAGCGACTAGTGAAAAGAACATCTGCATTAATCAACAAGTGACAACCAAGCTGATTCAATCATCTAGATTTCACTGTTCTTTTTAAAGACGGCCTCACAGTGCTGACAGATAATGAACCAAAGCCTAATTTTCACTGAGCTTCATTCAGTCCGAGATAAACTACACAGTTCGACCACTACAAATGCGTACAAACCCTTCATCCTTAAACAACCTTAACCCATAATTTAATGGAGTTACTGACTATTGTCCAATCAACAGTATAAACTCACAAAAAAACGTAACAAAATATCAGAGCCAAAGGAGACACATTAACTTTACATATCAGCCAATCAGTCTAAAACCAAAGTAATTCATTTTAAATATCAGTAAATATACTGAGAAACGGATGAAATATAGAGATTATTTCTATATTTTCCGGATAACAGTTGGTGCCCAGGACTATTGAGTTGCTGAACTTTAGTTGCTGCCCTACTTTAACTTTGTGATTATGGCCCACTCGTGGAAAATAAAACTCTTCTGTTGGAGGGGGTGCAGCCAAAATAATTCTTTCAAAGAATACCACGGGTTTTTAAACATATCTATTTTCACCAGAATGTCCCCCCAAAAAACGCCTGAGCAAACAGACGTTTCACTGTTGCTAAAATGCCAACTTCAGCTTTTATGGTGCATTATACTGTACCGATACTGGAGGTATAACAAGTTTTAATTTGACTTCTGACTCTCAGAGATGAGATAAATCACGACGTATAAGGTGACAGACCTTACCCATTAAAAGCTTCGGCAGTGCTGTTCTAGCTTGATGTACTGTACTTTCTATGATGTCCTAGCAGGAGGCAGAAGACCATCTCAAGATATGTAAAACTCTGGGCAACTGTAAGCTCTCTGGTGATATCACAGCCGGTCCCGGGGCCAAGGCAGCAAATCACAGATTGACCTCAATCAGCTCTCTGGCTTCAGATAAGAATGTTGCACTGCTCTCACACTTTGCATTTCACATTTGTATGGAAAATGTGCAGCCTAAATTTCATTTTATTATTCGAAAAAAGCAGGTCAGACAATAAACATAAAACAGAAGGGGTTCCTACAACTGACAAAGAAATGATGCCAAAAGCAAACCACCAGCACAGTAACAATCCCTGACAACACTGCCTCCAGCTTTGTCCCAGACTTTTATTCAGGTTGCCATTTTCATAATAATTACAAAACCACTGTTTTTACTGTAACAAAAATGCAAACCATGCCATTCACAGCTTGAAAGAAATAGGGGTCTGAACTCTTCTTTAAAAGAAAGCTGAAAAGCAAAAGCATCTCTCTGCGTCACTTCATGGTTGAATCCTTTGTTAAAAGTCTTGCTGAACCTACCAGATTTAACCATTAAGAAACTATGTATGATCTTTGAGTATGATCAAAGACAGAGGTATAAATCCAAAATACAATATGCTATGTAAAGAATCGGGCCTCATTTTCCTCGGTAATTAGCTGAACAATGTTATGGTACTAGCTTGGAGCCATCTATCTCACCGGGCTACAGCAGTGAGCAGATGGAGAAAAGAGTGGAGCTTGAACATTTTGCCTGTCATGACCACCTGATGGATCCGTACACAGGCTCTTTCACATCCAGGTTATAGTGTTCCATTTTTTTCTTTTCATTACAGAGAACTCTAATGCCGCCATGTGTGTTGACAGGTTTCCATACATACGACTGTCCCCCCCAAGGCAGAAAAGATAAATGTTGAGCTGTTAGGGTACAACAACATGTATATCAGCTGTTAGTGAGGCATAAAGCTGTGGTAAAATACAGCAAAACAATGCTTTCTGTGTATGTGTGTGTGTGTGTGCGCTGTAGTGCAGTTCTGACATCCGCTTTAATTCACTAATATCTCCACAAATCGTGTGGATTGAGGTCATTCTGGATTCATCATCATTATTAAAGTGACACAGAAGGCATTATACTATGTATACATACTGCATACAGTACACATACTGTATACTTTAGATGAACGGGTGGCGTCAGACACCTACAGTATCAATCTATACTCAATAGCACATAAAGGCAAAGAAGAAACCAAGACTAACATTTGCTATTTAAAAACATATCAGTCACTTTATATATACATTTGTAGAAATTTCTTTGACTTCTCAGAATTCAGTTTCCTGTGTAAAGTCTCATCGTCTGTGTGACAACAGAGACCGAGTCCTAGAGAACATAAAGTCAAACAACAAAGGAGCAGCAGCTGGAGATACAGGTTTTAAATCTTCTGGAGGAGTAACTACATTTAATTCATTTTTTTCTTTTATCCAGTGTATTTAAAGAGGTGAGAACATGAACGAAGGAAACGTAGTATAATTCAGCTTAAATGGACATTGACTGACTACAAAAGAGTCAAATCCACGGCTCACAAGAACAGGATGATGTTCAGCGGCTAATCAAAGACTTTAATTACGTCCCAAAATGAAGGCCAAATCTCTTTAAACACCTCCCATTTAAACATTTTATTACACAGTGTCTGATATCTTTGCTTTTTTAAATTCAAATTGTTCACTAAATATTATCATTTTACTTCACCTGTTTAACTCCTCCTGTCTGCAGTAAAGTTTCACGGTGCTCTCTCTCTCTCTCTCTCTCAGCTATAACTTCACCAGTTGGAGTAAGTTGCCAAAATAAGAAAACTCCACCCACTGAGGCTGTGACCCTGTCAATCAGCAGCGGCGTGCCGTGTCTTCAGTTCTTGTTCAAAAATGATCAGGCAAAAAGGCAAAGAGGCAGAAGTGTAGAAGGCTTATTGTCAAACAGCAGTCAGACAAACCAACTGAGCCAGAGGTCCGGACCCTAAGACTGAAGTTTTGGGGTAATACATGACGCCTCCCCTGGGCCTGTCCTAAATCAACATCCTATACCTGGTCCTTATTTCCCAAAGACCACCCCTGCTGTGCCACATGTGTTATCTAAAAATACATCAATTTAACCCTTTCCCTTGTCCCACTTGGCGTCCTCACTCTGGCTTTCATCCAACTCCTCCGTGTGTTTAGTATGGCATTACATAAGCCAACTCGGGGTCCAGTGAGGCCATATAAACACGAGGGAAAGCTTCACATACACTTGCTTTGCTCTTGCCGTGCTGTGGATGGGGCTGCATAAATTAAAGCAACATACTGAGGGTCTAACACGAACAAACTAATATAGTAAAGAATGGAAACAGAGTAATACAGCCTATAGAATTAAGTAATATAATGTTAAATTGTAATGGAGTACTGTAGCCTACACGACTGCTTAAAATACGACAGGCGCCATAAAGAGAAAAAAAAAACAGTGTTCCTGTGCCAAGGTCCTGTCTCCAACAGAGAGTCATGAAACATGAATCATCTTAACTATTACCTTAAGTTTAAAAATGACAAATGAAATGTTTTAAAAGAAAGTCACCTAAGGGTTCTGCTAAACTGTGACTGCAACTAATAATTATTTATAATCACACCATCATTAAAATGTTTACCTCACTTTTCCTGCTTTGAGTGACAAACTGAGTCAATCCCCAAAAATGCTCAGTTTGCTTTGACAGAACAGTGGCCGCCAATCACTAAGTGTTTTGATTAAAGGTGACTCAAATGTGTTTGCACACACAACCACATCTCCACATCAGTGCATGACGTTTTGCAGCAAGGAGACGCGTGCCGCGTCAGGACGCCCATGCACGGAGACACAGTAGCAGCAGAGTCGCACACAAAGGGGCCCAGTGTGTCAGTCTCTTACATGTGTCATGTGACTTACAAACCCCTGTGTCATGAGAGAGAGTATGGTAAACACTGTTCACATGTCCATGTGTGAAACTGTGGCCATCATTTGCTACACACATACAACAACTTGCTTTCAAGGTCCTTGATGTTCTGACTTAGTTTCATGATTGCAAGTCGTATTGTAGGGGACACTCTCACTGTCAATTACTGTAAAATGTGAGGAGTTTATTAAAGGACTTCGCGGCCCTGATGTGAAATAGAGGCTGCTCTTTCCATCTGTGGGATTATTTTGTAAGGACATTTGCACTGAAAGAGCTCGATCCAATTTCATGTTTGAAATTAGCACTATAGCCTCTTGGAATGAAATGAAATGACTTTTATATTTCATGATTTAGCTGAAAATCTGTTGCAAGTGTTGAGGACATCAGAGGTGAACCGTGTATACCAGGTGACCTGCCACTGGTGCTGGTAAGGCTGACAGCATCAACCTAGGCGACAAAGAGATGCTCAGCTGATTAGCTGTACCTCAGCAATAAAAGAGGCCACCAGTGTAGTCAGATTAAACCACTTCATTAAGACGTAAATTCAACAGCAAATGCATCTGAAATATTTTAAAAAGATGAGCATTTGATTCTGCCACAGATCGTTGAGGAAATGGTTTTGTTCCCAGATTTCAGCTTTCATAAAGCAGTAATAAATCTGAATTATTCATACAGTGGTTGCAACACAGTTCACAGTATTTTTTTAGAAACTTAACTTTTGCCCTGAAGTCCTCATTACGTCCTAATGATGATACACAAGCAACTGTGCGAGACTCTGAGCCACTACTGAATAAATATTCTAATAGAGGAAAATAATGGCGAAGCAGGCAGCAATTAAAGCAGGATGGAGTCAGGTTCCCGTGTTACGCTCTGATTTGACACCTGACCTTTCTGACAACTGCAGCCATTAGCTGAAACACAACCCCTGGCGATGTCAAGCTGAAGTGACTGAATTCAAACGGACAGAACGCAGGTCTGTTTGGAGACACGGTACACTCTGAGGGCAGTTTGTTAGACGCACTGCAGACGACCCAGCGTTTACGCCTCTCTTTATGAAGGTGATAATGCTGCTGTGTCTTTTATTTTGTTCATATCAGGGAGACAGTGCCAATTAACAGAAGCAGCTTTTTGTTTAATTCAGGACTGTTTACCTAATAAACTTAAAACGCTCTCTCCCCTTTAACTACTGATGAGGATTATCCGTGGATGTGATTGCTGTCATCTCTCCTGATCTTTTTCCTCTTAATTCGTCCCAGTCCTCTGCATTTAACGGCACTCGAATACCTATAAAACATGATTTGCATAATGCATTAATGCTATATCACGTACATACCCTTTCCACAGATAAACTATTCTGTCTGTTAATCCAGCTCTGGCTGTATGTTTAATCTATCATCTGGACTGTTTTTATGTTTTGCTCCCAAAACACATTTTTGGATCCTCTTAAAAATGTGCCTTTACTTCTGCACAGTGAAACACACATGTCGTCCCACTACGCTCTGAACATTTAGTTCATAGAGATATATCTTGCATGTTACTTTCTCAGTGTTTTATGTTTTGTCACGCTATGGGCATCTGTCTCTGCCTCCTCACTATGAAGAGTAGCAGTCTTCCTCAGTGGCACATGAGAGCAGACAAGTGGAAAGAAAAATCAGAGCAGCAGCTGCTGCTGCGTGTAAACAGATAAATAACAGAGGAGCCTTTCACTGGGCCACGGAGCTCCTCGCAGAGAAACACGCACACGCTTGATTTGAAACATGGATCTTAAACCTTGAAGAAAATGTTGCATCAACTAACACATGCAGATGTTTTCAATCATAGGGGGCATCAGGTGGCTGGTTGGTTACGTTGGGTGACGAGCTCTGAGTTCTTATGATAAAGGTAAAACCTACAGAACGAGTGTAGACATTCCTCTCACACCCACACACATATCACTTTGTCAATTGCACTACACCAACAGTGCTTCTTTAGTCTAACTCACCTTTATTCTTTCACACAGTAACAGAGTCACTATCACTGATAAGAACGTCACCCCTCCACATTTCAGCCTCTTCTCTGAGCTTGTTTTCCTACAGAAAAGCACTTCATTAACGATTTTCATTTTGTGGTTCCCCACATTGTTGCTGATACTGTAAAACAATCATTGAGCTGCCCTGCTCAGTCGTTAGCAGTAACGTCTGCAGACATCCAACCGCTCCCAGACGTTCTGGGAGAATCTTGTCGTCAAGATTGGCCCTTTCGTTTGCCTTCGAGCATCGGTTTTACTTTAAGAAGGGAGCACCGTGAACTGCAGCTTTAACGGCAGCTCTGTTGCATTGAGCGCGAGGCATTCAGAGACAGAGTGTTGGACAAATCTGAGCAAATGTTCCAGTGATTGGACGAAATTGCAAAGTCACACAGAATTCACAGGGATCGGTTGAACTGCATAAACTACTGCAATCGTGAAACCCACGAGGGACCGCCAAACACACATTATACATAATAACATTCAAGTCAATCAGTCACCATTTCCTTTGTATAGTTGTTGATGACATCAGCTGACAAAATATTCTCAAACTCCATACTCAGGTCCAACTTTTATGACCTACATATTGGGGTTAACTCCAATCAGCTGGTAGATAAGACCAAGGTAAATATTTGTGCTCATATTTATATACACATCTCTATACTTTACAGAACGACAACTGGAATGTACAATAGGATCAGCTCTGTCTTGCAGCCCCACAGCATCACTTCTCTATCTATCCAGCCAAACAAACTCCTCTCTCTCTCTTTCTCCGTTTACCGTGCCACCACACCATCCGTCTCTCCCTTGGCGTCGTCCAACAGGACCTTTTTTTTTTTGCTGTCCTAGTTGGCGCCGTTTGCTGGTGGGGGGAGAATTTATTTCCTCTGGTGAAGCCTTGATCTAAAGCACTCAGGTCAACCTGATTTTGGGTCACTCTCTCCCCTGTTGTAACGATCCAGTGCAGCGGTAAACAGCTCACTGTAGACCGACAAAAGCCAGGTGCTGAGGTGCTACCGGAGGCCAGCTGCATTCTCAAATGTGCTAAGAAGCATGAACACTTTTTGGCTGGCTTCAGTTTCTGTGCACTAACCTAATTCAATATTCTACAGAGGAAAACCAAGAAGCAATAGGCTGAACTTTATCAGCACCAAAGTTACACTAGCTTATGTCCACATGATGCTTAGCCACCAAGTCAACAATCTTGCATTAAATTCGTGTTTCTCTCAGACTGATCCTGCAGGGCCTACTGACCAGCATGTTAGTGACCAACATATTAATCACTGAAACAGCCCTGCAGTCATGCGCAGTGCACTTCCCATTATCCTGATTCATTATTGTACTTTGTCCCAGCTGACACAGCCAGGTCAACTCTGCACTAACAGTACCACCATTGTACTGTCTTATTGCAGGACTTGGACTAGCTGGACACAACCAGGCATCGCTGCAGCTCAGACAGACTCCAGCAGCAGGTCAGAGACAGATCAACATAAAGTGTTATGCTACTCACTTGTTGTAGCCTGTTTCAACGTTTGTGTCTATTTTCAGTTTCTCTTGATGATGTGGTTTTCCCCATCTGTTTTTTTGTTGTTTTGGATCAAGAGAGAGAGAGTGCCACAGCAAAATAATGCTAAAAATACTACCTGCTAAAAAAAGGTCTCAGCAAGACGGCAGAAAGTGGAATTCCACTTTCAACCATCTCTGGTGGTTTGACAGCCTCATCTGAGGACACATGCACCCATCAGCACTTGGGCGTGCATCCAACGCTGCACCTTAACTGTCACTAAAACAGCAGCAAAAACCATTCGACACTTTCACTTCCAGATCCTATTGTCCCATTACAGGTGAATCACAGAGCAATCACCGTGTTTTAGTGGGATGAATCCATAAACTCAAGGAGGATAAAGGGGTGAATTTGCAATATGTTGGTTAATAAAACGCACAACAACATCTATACTAGCAAAAGAATTCAAACTAAAAACTACCTGTCCATAACTATCAATGGCCTACAATGATGTTGGGAGAATAGAAATGAAGGTGCACCACGTGGACATTCAACAGATGATATTATTACAGTTTAGACCCCAAACTGATTCTTTTTCATTGCACAATCTGTCCAGAATGGAAATAATGTGATGTACCACACGTGCAAGACACTATTAAAGGTTTGGCAGGCGTTCAGAACTGCAGCAAACCCCAATGTGGCATTTTGCCCATTTCATCTGCATACTGCTAACACCGAGTCTTATAAAAATCACTGCCACAGACTTTACAAGAAGGTGTAGACTTTGTTTTGTCTTTGTTTTTAATATAGACGCACAGAGCAGTTGTTAAATGCATAATCACAAGCATTACTGTGAACAAATGTGTAGCAAAACATTTGACATCTCTGCACACAAGGCCACCAAAGTGTCAGCAGCAGGTCAGATGGACGCCAAAGCCTCAGATTACCCAGCAGTGTGTAAACTGCAGGATTTAGAGCACTCCTACTGTACACCTCGTATGCTTCTCGTTTATTTGCTCGTGTAGACTGAAGTTTCTCTTTGGAAAAGCGCGTTGTGCAATAAAAGCCTCACAGATAAATTCAACTTGTATCTTACATAATGTTTCAAAGAGACTTAAAGTTTAATAAATACATAAATTCTGCCAAGTGTTGAGGTGATTTCCATTCTTTCCTACTTGCATCTTAACCTGTAAGTGTTTTTTATTTCCATTTCCACTTCATGAGAAAACACAAGCTCAACTTTAGTTATTTATTGTTAATACTAAAGCCATGAATCTCGCAGGTCTAGTGAGGACATTGAGAGGCAAAATATGATATTTCTTTCTAAGTGGAACAAAAGAGCTGATGAGAAGTGATTACAACTTCCAACCAAAAAATGCAATGTTGTTCAGAAAAAGTTAATAAAAGTATGAGAATGAGAAGAAAGAATGAAGAATGAGGGAACAATTGGCTTTAAAAACATTACTCACAGTGTCACAGTGTTGCTTTCAAATGCTACAACACAGCATGAGTGACAACCTGAGACAAGTCCTGTGAATTCCTCATTTTCCCAGATCATTTAAGCAGGAATGTTACAGCTTCCATGTGTGTGCGCAGCTTAAGCCTTCTCATCTAGACTCATTTGTATTCATGTCTTACATCCCATTGTGACAGAACTATGAAGGAATATAATTCACCTTTTCTCACCAGCAGACACTTAGCAACAGTAAGTAAGCAAAGATTCATGTCCTGCACAGTTTAACCACTCTTCTTACGCTTGCTGTTTTAACACTTGTAGGCTCCATTTGCTTCTCAATTTCATTACTATGTAATGGCTCCTTGATATGCTTCTGGTTGTTATTAATGTAGAGATTTCACCTGCCGACAGCAAGCCTGTTGCTTTTTATTACATCAGTAGCAGAGGTCTCCGGTGGCAGTGGGACGACCAGGTTTACAGTTTTCAAAAGAAGATCCAGAACTCTTTTCCTCTGTTCACTGCACTGATCCCATTTCCCACATCTACATTTTAAAATTGATAAATGTCTGAACTGGCTGTTTTATGGAAATGTCAACAGGAGGCTCTACAAAAGGCCTCCAACCTTAAAGCTCAGAAAATCTGGCTTGCAGCTTCTCTGCACAGCAGCAGCAGCCCGTGTTTAAGGCTCACTGTCCTGCCCTGGTCCTAGGTGGGGTTATTTGTCCATCTGCTCCACACTGACATGAGCAAAGTGTTTATTTTAGACCAATCTGTCTGTTTATTTAGAAAAGGGTTTGACCACAGCACGCCCTGGCCTCTAGGTTCTAACTACCCCCTGGCTGCAGTCATCCGATTCAGGAAAATTCAGCAATATCCTCTCCTTTGTGATTCTTTCCTCAATTGTTCCTCCTACTCTTTTTCCATCTTCAGTTTTGCCTCCATCTTTAGCCCTATCCCATTGTTGAGTCATTTCACCGCCTAATGATAGTTTAGAGTCCCAAGCTAAGACCCAGCCAGAGTAAATAATGCTGAGACTGAGCCAGCCTGCAGTAAGTGTCACTTCTAATCCACTACTAAACCAAGATGGGTGCACAGTGAGCCTGCTCTGCCCCAGTAGCTGTGGGCATGGGCAGAGTAGGAGCTGCGCATACTGATTTCTCATTTTGCTGTGCTAAAACGCAAAGATGCGTCTTTGTTTGTTAGAGCAGGAAAAAGCAGATCAAGACAGAAAGGATGAGAGTTCGGCTCATCTCGGGAGTGTTGAATTGGTATACGTGTCACTCTGAGATGGAAGCAAGCTCAAAAAAAAGAAAAGTGACTGTCAGACACTGGATATTACAAGAACATAAAACTAATTTGCAATAGCAAGTGTGTAATTCCAACTATTAACATATGTCAAATGTTTTTACTAATGTATTTGATGAGTTGTGAAAATGTTAAAATTGAAGTTACTGTTAGATAAAGAATGGGGTCTGGTGCTTAACTTTTGTTGCCTAAAACTAATCTAATTAGTGTACTTTCAGTAGATAAACAGTATGTGCTCATCATGACAACATTATTAGTTACACTGCAAAATACAAAAGTCCCTCGCTGAGCTTAGGATAACATGCAAGTCCATCAACATTCACCTTTAGTCATGGTCACATCTCTCCGTCCACTCAGCCGTACAAAAACACAATCTTCCTCAGTGGAGTTAATTAGATTAAACTGCAACAGTGAGGAACTGACCTGTGCTGGAACTAGTGCAGCACACGGACACAAAGGTGTGTGCCACGCGTACAGTAAGCCTTCTGGAAAGTAATACTAGAACAGCGATCACCAGCACCATATCCAGAAACCAACACACTAAAAACAGTTCTTCTCTTATGAGGATTCATAAAAAGGAAGCTTTTAGACAAACTCATTCTCACTCATCAATATTTAAATAGATACAGCTGGTAAACTTTTGGAGGCATCCTGCTGTAAATACATCCGAGCTGGTTATCTCTACTTTCTAAGTTTATTTGACTATAAGCCCCTTTATGGGTATCAGTGGTTAACAACGTGTGTGCACATGTGCATTTTTCAATCAGTGAACCATGCGATCTTTGTTCATACTCAAACATATGAAAAAGGCCAAAAGAAAAGGAATAACACAAACCACAAGATGCTGACACACACACACACATACACACACACACACACAGTCAGCTGCAGCCTTGGCACGGCCAGGCACTACCAAGCACCAAAGTGAGTGGTTGATTTTAGAGCAATGCAGGGAGCACACAGAGACAGAGGACAGAGCAAACCAGACATTAAAGGGCTCATCTCAAACAGTACAGGGAGAATTTAGAAAAACAGCCTTCAAAAAGCATGCGCAAACATACACACACACCACGATGTTTCAACAACACTTTCAATGTTGGCTGTTCTTTTGAAGTTCAACAGCTGTGTTCGTCTCATCTAAGAGGCATTTTGCTCATCAGGAGAGCAGAATAAAAGCACAGCACAACTCTGAAGACAGTTAGAGGCTTTAAACAGGCCTCTCAATTGTTTGAAAAACTACAACACGCCTTCGACACATTATGAAGACTTTCGTGTGCATCTATACGACCATGTTCTGAAGTTAAACTAGACCACAGAGGCTTGCTGAGCATTCCACAACAATGTGAGGAAAAAAACCTTCACAACGCCCCCCCCCCTCCGTGAAACGCCTTCCTGAACACTGTGTGCAGGCTACAACCTCTGTGAGCTCACTTCCGGTTGAGTGTTCCACTGGCACCGGTTGGTTGGTCAGCCTCTAAAAACACAGCAAGCAATGCTCAGCTTTAACACAGATACATGCAATGAGCTAAAAATACAGCGTCAACCCAGTAAAGGGTGCAAAAACTGAAAGAAAAACACGGGTGAGGGGGGTGGGGGGTTTGCTCCAAATAATCCTACAGGTTTGTTGTACACCAAAGACATTTGAGTTTAACATCACCGGATGAATATCAGACAGGGGTTGTGGTGGTATTTCCACTTAAAAACATTAAGTAGAAAAAGTGAGGTTAAAAGAAAGGATGTGAAACCATACGAGCTCAGCTGTGAAACGCGGTGGTGGAAGTGTCATGGCTCGGGTTTACATGGCTGCTACTGGCACACGTTCACTGATCTCATCATACAGCAAGGAAACGACCTAAAATACACAAAGGACATAATCTAGGGCAGGGGTAGGCAAGTTCGGTCCTAGGGAGCCACAGCCCTGCTTGTTTTCCAACCATCTCTGCACTGGCTAAACACACCTGATCCAGGTAATCAGCAGCTCCTGCTCTTGGTTAACAGCTGGAGGGTTGGAAAACAAGCAGGGCTGCGGCTCCCTAGGACCCAACTTGCCTACCCCTGGTCTATGGGGAAAAGTGAAAATGTTTTTGACTGGCCAAGTGAATCGCCAGACCTTAACCCACCTGATCATACATCCCACTTGCTGAGTAAGAGACTAAAAGGAGAAGGTATCAAAAACAACCGTAAGAGGCTGTAGTAAAAGTGTGGGAAAACAAAAGAAACAAAGCGATTTGGTCACGTCAGCGAGGTACACGCTTGTTGCAGTTAGGTTAGGTACTGTCTCATAGCACTAACACTTACTTAAAAAAAAATAACTGTGCTGCACGACAAACATCCGAGAGCTGAAACAAGTCCTCTATTAACCATGGAGTTGATTGACAGAATATTTATCACATATTCGGATTCTAGGTTCCCATTTTGAGATATTTCCCAATTGGATTTTGAATTGTTAGTTTGGAATAAACAATGATATTTGAACGTATCATCTATCAAAAGATTGATGCATTTTTACTGTTGCATGAAACCAGGAAGTGACCTCAAAATCACATAGAAGCTGAATTGATTGTCCAGACAAACCTAATTTGTAATTTAAAAGTAAAGTATTAGAAGCATAAATTCAACAAGTGTGCTTCAGAACTAAAAACGACTGTGGAGCCTGAGTAGCCTCGATAGCTGCCCTGAGATTTGCCTGTCTCAGTATTAAGACCACAGATTAGCAGGCAGTGCCCGGTTGCTTGCTGTAATCAGAACGCTGATCTAGTATAATCGCTTTTCGATAGTAAGCAAGCGCAACGGTCTGAGACACAGCTCAAAGAAGACGTCTTAAGCAGCAGGAGGTCAAGCAGCAGATTCTCCATCCACATACAAGAAACTGACTTCATGTGCAAATTTGAACCTAAAACGTCCTCGAACAGCTGATTTGTGCTTGTATGTCTGTGCTGACTTGCTCTGATGTCAGTCACAGACAGTGCCAGGCTCCACTCCAAGACACTGTCTACTACTGTGTCTCCTGGCTGTTTCAGTTTCAATATTTGATAAGCAACAAAATCACCCTGTCGGAACAATTACATATTAGTTAGGGTACAAAACCAAAGAAAATGTATCACTGCGGCAGCTCATCAGTGAAGATGGAGAACTGAAGGAGAGCAGTGAGGCTTCTCAAGAGATCAGAGACGAGACGTTTAGACACTCAGAGGAATCTAATTTTGCCGTTGCACTGTACACAACCTAGTGATTTATCATCTGAAATACCAGAGGAGCTGATGATGTGTGTTGGTGCTTCAGATCTGAACAACTGCAAGAAGACACTTCTAAGATTAAAGATTTTAAATGTATGAAGAAAGAATCTGTTGCTGGATACTATTTCATCAAATATGCAGCTGTTAGGGAGCATTGCCACTGACTGGTGGTTCATCTTGAATCACAGGGGAAAAGCAGGAAGTACAAAGAACAGAGAAGCTGCAGTTAGAGAGTGTGAGTCTGTGAGTTAATCAGTACCTGTACAAATCACTTATTTGCTGATTAGATAAAATACTTTCACATAAATAGTTCCCCAGAATTTAATAGTACTGTGTTTTTGTATCTGTTGGTCCCAATTTCCTTATCAGCGTTATTAAAAAGAAAGCGTGATCCGTGATATAAAACCTGTTCCTATCGAGAAGGTGGATGGATTTTAAACCTTATGAAGTGCTCGAGTGACTTTTCAGTTTGACCGTGTTCTGTTTGTGAAGCAGTGAGGTCACAGCTAAAAAGGATTAATGTGCCCAACCCTGTCTTCATCAACCTGAGAGGACTGGATTCTAAGCAAAACTGTGTTTGCTGACAAAAAACAACATAAATAATTCGTAAATGTACACTTAGCCACAGAGCTACAGTAGAAGGGACTGGTGGGTTTGTCGTCTTTACAGTGCAAGAGCATCACGTAAAAGCTGAGACAAAGCTCTACACTGCACCTTTCAGCCCTGAGCCTAAAAGAGAAGATGCATGATCACAACACAATCAGCATCGATGTGATCTGTGGTGCCGGTTTAAAGTTTCTGCATGTTTGCGTGTCTATATGTAATGTGTGCGTCTACAAAGCAGATAGAAGATACCGCCTCTCTGAAACAGCCCATATTCAACACGAGCCGACAGCCGGTGCCGATGCTGAGAGAAACATCAGGAGAAAGCACTTAGGTGGTCTCAACCCATCAAACATTTAAAGACCAACAAACAGCCAGGCGGGGATACCACCTACTAGGGCTGGGCGATATGGACCAAAACCCATATCCCGATATATTTAGGGCTGAATCGCGATATACGATATATATCTCGATAGTTTTTGGTCCCATAAAGTAGTTACAAAAAGACAACTTTGGGACAAATGTTCATGTTCCAAAGGTAGTTATGGACACATAAATGGGTTTTGTAAAAAAAGATACATTGCTGATTGCCATTGAAGTGTCCTTTAATGCACCGTATGAAGCCTCTTGCTGCACTGTTAAGGTAGCGATTATGTATTTAGTGATATGGTTAGGGTTTGTGTTTGTGAGATGGAGAGAAACCAGACATCAGAGACCAGAATCAAAGACAACGAGAAACAGAGCCTTAAAGGTCTGTCTGTCTGAAGGGCTGATGAGTGGTCACAAAATAAATCCCAGAGCAAAATGAAAATCAATTAGTCAGTCTGGTCACAGGTTCAAGCTTCTCCAACAGTGTCTCTGTGTCGTATGATTGTTGAATATCTTTAGGTTTTTCACTACTGCTGGGACCAAAACCTCAACTTGGACATAAGGATTGAATTTTTTGAGTAATTTAACAAAACCTTTGGGTGCAGCCCCATCCTCAGTGAGATGTGATCTAATCTAAATATAAGTGGCAAGAACAGAGAGTAGTTCAAACACTAAAAATGTCACAACTATCAATCTTCCCTCATCAACTTAACATTCACAGTGCTGATGGAAAAATGAAGGAAACCCTTGGATTTAATAACTGGTCTAACTTCCTTTGGCACCAATCACCTCAGCCAAGCACTTCTGGTAGCTGCACATCTGACCTGCACAATGTTTTGGAGGAATTCTGTCTCCTTGTCCTCCTCACAGAGCTTCCCTCCTGCAGCCGTGTGTCTGCTGGGAGCTTTTCTCTGACCGAGCCCCTCCAAAAAGGAGTCTTTTCTCCTTCCTCTGTTGCAGCAACCTCATAAACATGGCAATGTGTTTTCCCCTTCGATGATGGAAAGATGTACAGGCCTTAAAACACGTCTCTGCCTCTACAGCGCAGCCAAGAAACTCCACCATCTCCGTCTATTCCATTCAAAAGTTTAAAAAAAGGCACTGCTCCTCCCTCCAAACTTCAGCTCCCAGACCCTGGAAGCGCACAGCCCCGCGGAGCTCCCTTCGCCCGTGTTGCATAGACTAAACCAACCCTGTGAGCGTGTCCCGGCGGTGGAAGTGGCGCAGAAACGCTGTTCGTGGGGAAGGAGCCATGTGTAGCGTTGCAGCGCTGTAATGGCAACATCCCGGGGAGGATGTTGGAGACTCAATTCACATGCGCCAGCAGCGGAAACCGCGGCTCTCGCCGGTTTAAATTTAGGGTAGCAATGCGTTTGGCGAGCCGTAAAATGCGTAAAGGGGGCCGGCTAGAGGCGCTCCAGCAGGAGTTGGACATGCGTCTCCTGCTGCCTGTGTGTGCCGCTTTTTGCTTCACTGAGAAAAATCCCCGTCTTCCCCTCTTTTAGTTTGAACCAGTCCACAGCTCAACCCCACCAAAAGCTGGCAACATGTTTGACTCCCTGTACTCACCTTACTCCGGGTCGAGATGTTCACACGGAGGCGACGCGGAAATCCCGGAGGTTTCAACTTGTCCCGTTAGTAACGACACAGCGGAGCCGCTGAGGAAAGCTTAGTGTGTAAGTGTGTGTGTGTGTGTGTCTGCAGTGTCCCTCTCTCTTCTCTCCGGCACCAAGTCACTCCTCGGGGGCGGGGCTGAGAGAGAGGAGGAGACTGGAGCGTGGATGCAGCCCCGGTGTGCATGACAGGAGCGCACATCGGGGGGCCCCTACACCACTAAGTCCCCCCCACCCCACCCCACAACCACAACTTAGAGTTTCTTGATTCCGTCTTTACGCATTCCACTGACTCTGATGAAATATGAAACAGTGCATTCATTGACGGGTCTGTATTTTCCAGATCATTTTGCCAGTTTACAGTTTTAGCCCCACGTTTGTTCATTTCTAAATTGCCCCTCAAAAAAGAGGTATGTGGTGCAGTGTTTGAAATAGTGTAGGGGGTGAGAGGGATTGTCCATGATTGAGAGGAGTTTGGAGAGCGTCCTCTTCTCAGCTACTACATGTAGAGGGTCCAGCTCCACCCCCAGAACAGAACCAGCCCTTCTGATTAATTTTCTCCCTCAAGCTGCTGCCCCAGCAAACCACAGCAAAGAAGATGACACTGGACACCACAGACTCATAGAACATCCGCAGCATG
>JAUMHF010000021.1:15097769-15140301 GCA_032359275.1 Microctenopoma steveboyesi
TGCATCACCTCTCTGGTGAGACAGTATACGTTGGAAGAAATGAAAAATTAATACAATCTTTGTAGAGATTTCTCTTCCACTCTTTGGGATTTCCCCTTTTATGCCTGTAACCTTTGTCTGACTATTCACATCTCTTTTCCTTTTCAGTTTTTACTCCTTGCTTTACTCCCTTGTTTCCCAAGCACCCAAACACCATAAGGGTTCATCAAGTGTGATTTTCATTTATTTTCTTTACTAGAAAACCAGTGAGAAACAGGAAAATACACACAATCATAATTACTATTATTTCTCAAATATATGTAATGCAGATTTTCAATTATTCTTTGAGAGTTGAGTTTTTGAACAAAAACCACAACGCTTTAAAACCCCTGTTCAAATGCCTACACCCTGTGGTACACCACTCTGTGAGCCTCAGACCAGTTCCTGATGTGTCCTGTTAGAATGCATTTCATAGCATCTGCTAGGAAGTAGAAGGTCTTTAAAACCCCCAGAGAGACTCCCTGACTTTCAGAAGCTGTTTGAGGGGGTAAATTGGCTGCCTTACTTTTCTTTTCTTTGACTTCAATTATTAATCACTCAGCGATTCAATTATTACTGGTATCCAGTAAAGAACTCAGACTCCAGGGGGTTTCTTAGGGATATAATAATTCATTTGTTATCATTATATTATGATCATCATTAGCTTTAAAATGTCAGCTGCGGTATGTCTCAAAGCACTCTGGGTAGGAGCAAAATGGGATCAATACGAAAAGAGTACAATGCTGTTGAAACACAACAGGTTAATGCGTTATGTTGATAATAAATAGGTCCCATGGGAAACATAATACAAAGAGCCTTTTATACAGTGTAATTTATTTAAGTAACATAACCCATTCATCTTAAAAGCATAGGATCCAGTCATGACCTAGAAAAGAAATTCAATTCAATTCAATTCATTTTTATTTGTATAGCGACAAATCATGACAAAAGTCATTTCAGGGCAGTTTACATAGCAAGGTCTAGGACCTTGCAAAATATAAGTGTATATATAAGTGTATAAAGTTCCATTTGAGCAGCACTAGCCAACAGTGGAGAGGAAAAACTCTCTTTAAGAGGAAGAAACCTCCAGCAGAACCAGGCTCAGGGTGGACGACCATCTGCCTCGACCGGTTGGGGTTAGTGGACAGAGGAGAGAGAAAAGAACAGCAGGTAACAGAGATCATAACAACAACAAGGAGCAGCAGACGAAGCACTGGGCAGGTTGGTAGGACCAGCAACCACAAATCACTCCAAGGTCAGAGACACCTGCAGAAAGGTACAGAGAGAAAGAGAGACAGAAGGACGAAGCACAACTAGGGGAAAGACAAGTCACAATGGTAACAACATGTAATGATGTCATGATGAGCGAGAGAGATAGGTAAGAAAGGTTATATGAATTTATGCATAAAAAGTCAACTATAAATTGAACAAGTTTAGTGATTTAACATCAGTTGAAACACAGACATTACATAGTGCTTTAGTTTTACATTTCTCAGTGCAAAGAGTAGGTTCTGCCTTCACCATGAAGAACATAAAGCTGCAGCTGTGGAAGCCGCCTTGTACAGAAGTCACAGCAACAGGAACATTTGACAGTTAAACAGATACTGAGTGTACAAATATGTGTCAGAGTAAAGGCTGAATTTAGTATTGACCTGCATGGTAGTTCCTGTGTATGAGAAACAGGGGGTTCTTCAAACTATAAAGGAATCTCGGAACAGTTTCTGTCTTCCCAGCAATGCATGCTGGGACGTCTGTTAATATTGTAATGTTGTTTCTGAAGTGTGAAAATAAGAAAATAACAGTTTAATTAAAATTAAATTAACACAATCTATGTATTTAAAGTCCTTTAAATTCATGCATGATGTTTTACAGTGTAATATATATTGATATCAAAAACACATGTTGGCATTTGACAATAGATACAAATAGGAATATTAAGGTTTAGCACCCAAACAATCCGTGTGTTGTGAGAATCTAGGTCAGCAGAAATGCTAGATGTAGTTAAGTATTTGTTAATGTACTCCCTCATTCTCCTCTTAACCCCAATCTTCCAGGTCTCGGCTACAAATGGCAGGCCGGCTTAAGACTTCACTCTTTACATATTTTATGGATTTGCACATGCCCCACTTCTCCCAATAAGCGGAGAGGGGTGGCTTTTTTTGCAGGGAGTGACGTGACTAAACAAAGACCTCAAGTAATAGTTAAGAAGGACGATTTGGTCTTTCCCAGTGTCTCCCAAGTTGGTGCATTTTAACTCTGTCCAGAGACTGTAGATGCTGCCTGGAGGTAAATTCAAATGATAAATCTCGGCGAGTGCTACATTTAAAAGTGAGTCAAAAGCCTTAAATCATCATTTTCATATGGTTCAAACGAGGAGACAGACAAAGATATTCACTGCTGTCAATGAATGAGACAAGAACAGATACAGAAAACACTCAATGATACAACAACCCCCTTCCTGAAGGAACATTTTAGGAAAGACAATATTTCATTGTGTGAGGCTATTAAAAACCTTATTATACCATACAGAGCGTGTCTTTCAGGCTTACATTGATCCACCCTCTCCTTTATGCATCTATCCAAGTCCCTTTCTTCTGTCTGCGGTGAGGAGTTAATGACTGCCAAGTAGTTTGTGTGAGCAATGAGTCCATGTTGTCAAATCCCACCCATTAAGATATTAGCACTACGAAGATGAAGTAGGCTCTTATTATAAACTGCTTTGATCTTTGTTTTTGTTATGAATCAGACCAGACAGTTATTCATCACACTTGTGTTTAAGTTTTCATGCTCTGCTGTTTAATTTTAAGGGCACTACAGCTATTATTGACCCGTGTCCTGCGGTTAAAAGTAGTGAATGAACAGACTGAACTGTCGATAACTAATAGGCTTTACACCGAGGATCCTGAAAGGATTGGGTGAAATTTCTCTCCCATTTACACACTTTTCTGTTGACAAGGGTAGTACAGCAGTACAGTTACTGCAGCTACTGGTTACTCTGAAGGTTTTTGGGTTTTGTTACATTAAACATGATTCGTTTATTGAATCTATTATGACAGACTAAAGAGTAAAACAGGACACAGTAGTTACAGTATTATAATAATATTTTACATAATAATATAACACAGTGAGGGGCTATTCTATAGTTTTATTATTTGTATTACTTCTAACACCTGAAGAACATTTTAGTGAATTTTTGGTTTGGTAATTCTGGGCACGTCTTCCACCACAGGTAAGGTAAGATAGGTTTATTTATATAGCACTGTTGATGCAAGCAGGCCACTCAAGGTGCTTCACAACAACAAACAACCTAAACAAAAGCCTCGTTCAGTCATCCTGTGTGACAGCGTTGGCAGTTATTTTTTTGTCAGCTACGCCCGTTCTGTCTGTAATTCATATTTCAGAGATGAGCTGATTCAAAATAGGCGGAATTTGCGCCATTACCCAAGAGTAATCATTTTCAATTTCACTAAAGAAAATAAAGGCTTCCTGGCAGGCATGAAGAGAACAACAATAATTTGTGACTTGTGAAAATGTTATTTAAGACACCTCATCCCAAACACAGCATCAAATTGTTTTAATAACTATTCAAAATGTCAAGAAGAAACAAGCAAATAAAAAAGGTCATATTTATTAAGATTGCAACACTCAAAAACTCATCAGTATGTGCACTGTGCTTTGATCGGATGAATCTGTTTTAACCTTAGTGCAAATTTCATGGAAGATCCCATGACTCACAGTGACAAGTTGATTATTAACATGCAAGATTTCAGGGCTTCTGAAGTTTCATCTTTGGAGTTTGTATGTGTGCTGGCAGCTTCACTGTTTCATGACACAGTCATTTGCATACTGGATCATGCCTTTCCTAAAAATCGTCCTAAAAACTCTAATATAAGGTGAACTTTCCTTTTTTATCAGATTAATGTCAAAATAGTCATCCTGTATGGTCAATGTCAAACATCCAAGTGAAGTACAAATAAGCAACACAACTTTTCTGTGGAGAGGTATTTTTGTGTTGTTACGGGCGCTTAACTGCATGTGCGTTATCGAGATGCAAACATGACAGCCTTATGTGACACACGTTGTTTCGCAGTTCATTCAAATACATGGTCGGTTTGGGCAATAAAAAGAGTGTCTGCGGTTAAAATGCCACTAGGGTTTTTCTAAATGTGGATCATTTTGATTGATACTTTACAATCCAATTGTTGATGTATCTCCTGAGTGTAGTGCTTTTTCAAAAGCAGGCAAACTCAGGGGTTTGATTTACTGTGAAAACACTACATCCAGTACGAGGATAAATGAAAGAGGAGATAGCTTTCACACTCACTTTATTCTCTTCTCTCTAGCAACTCCCCAGATCCAGTGGTGGAGAATATGTCTTATTACTTGTCACATCTAGACTCCTCTGGAATAATCTAAATTAATGGCTAAAAGACAGCAAACTGCTCAGTGCAAAGGAAATTCATTCCACAGTGTTTCTATAAATAAACTCAAAAAGAGAAATTCAATCAAAGACCTGAGAGTGTGAACTCTTAAGTTCGGTTGTGCAACAGATTGTCCTGAGAAGAACAGTCATCAGTCTAAGGAAATAAAACTCACAAACTGGTGTTTCCTGAGAGAACTGTTTCAGTTGCCAAATTCAGCAGCAACAAAAAAAGAGTGAGTTCAGAAAAAAAGATTTATACGTGCATCAGTAATGTAAAAATAATGATAGCGAAGACTTTATTAATGCCCTTGGGGAACATAAGCTGGCTGCCGCTGAGGGGTCTTGTCTATAGACACTTTGACCTGTGTCCAGGAATGGCTGGAAGTGAACAGTCAACTCTGGGGTTTATAAACTCCTGCTGACCGCTTTACCAACTGTGTCACAGTCAACATGTATTTCTATGAATTTCTTGTTGTTAGCAGAATTTGGTGCACTGCTATCTAGATCATTTCTTATCAATAAAGTTTGGGAACATATTTTACATTCCATTATCAGATGTATTAATGTAAACACTATAGCACTGAGTGGACCAGAAGAAGAAAGCGGCATGCAATGCAAATCAGTAAGGTACACGTACATCAATAACCATAATACTCGAGTGTACTCACGTTATTTTCTACCACTGGCTGCAGACAGGATATTCAATCTGCGTCAGTCAGATTCTGTCACATCTACAGTGTATTAAATCCTTCTCCATCCTGTCATAGCAGCCAATGATTACCACACACATGAAACGCTGAAATGAACAATAATCCAGCTGTAAAGTATGACCTGATGGTGTTACTGTGGAGGATTTGACAGTAAACCAAATTATTCAGTGAATCCGCATTTTCAATTCCTTTCATCTGCACTGGCAACAACAACAAAAGACAACACAATTCTCTTATGGCACCTTTCTTGTCTCAGCGTTGTCCCATATATATTCTGCCAGCAGCTGTAGATGCCTAAAATGTAAAGTATGGGGATGTCCTGGCAAATACTGAAAGAAAGTTGCCATTCTAATTTCACTGTGCGCATAAATGACACAGCGGCTTTCCAAATCTGCAATCACCAACCTACAATAACAGCAGAGGGATAATTCACTCTCTACCGGAGGCATGCTGCGGTCAGACTCTGCAGCAAAGCTTCTGGGGGAGTTCAACTGGGGTTTAGGATGAAGCGCGGAGGCACTGACAGTGCAGTTTTAGACGTTTTTGCAAACTTTCTTACAACTCTGAAATGCCACAAAAACACCACCGAAAACATGATGAGATGAGTGGGATGAATGGGAGGATCACCTTTTCACCACTTTTACCACCCAACTCTTTATTTTTCCACACAAGGCAGCTGCTGTAACTTCAAGCTACTAAAACACATGCTCCGACTATCCCTCCAAGTCAGAGCTACACCCCAAAACATGTTTGCAGTCAAGTGCCTGAAATAAGCATTTTATGTGGTAAGGTAACCGCCAACTCAAGAATGTAAACAGCTGCACCTGGAAAAAGTAAAAAATGTCAACAAAATTAAAGTAACCACGAAGTCTTTTAGAAGTCTAAGAGCGCACTCTAGTGAAGGAATTGCACAAGCACACATGAAGAAATACTTAGAACAGTGAAATTCCAGCTGTTTAGTGTTAAACAAAAGCTCAAATATTAATGCTGTTAGTTTATGTTATGAAATGACATTAGCTCACAATGAATGTCTGTCTTTATGTCTCGAAGGACTTTTATCACTGATGTTTAAGTGTTGCTGAGTTCTGTGTAGTATGCGCAATGTGACACAAGGGGGCATCAGTGTGGTGTTTTATATCTATTTATATACTGTATATGCAGTCCCACTACAGCTAATCAACAAAGCAGCAGTGTGGACGTTTCATGCCTGCTCACACTGTTCAGTTTCTACTTACCACTGTTCAGCTTACAACAGCACCCACAGGCTGCTGAGTACGAGAGAAGAAGGCAGCACTGTAGCACTGCCGCTGCCTGCACAATGTGCCATAGTGTATAAAGGGAATAGAGGAAAAGAGATAGCACATGCTGAATGTATTGTATACCAGACCTAAAGCAGGACTATCCTGACCAGTTAACACAATCAACCAACAGCACTGTGACTCATTGTGCATCAAGTCTGTTCCTGTCCTCCATCTGGTGAACACGTCGGCAATGCTAAATATTCCATTTCAATCAAGTTGTGCAAAACACTGGCGAGGTTTTGCATGTGTCTGAATGTCTGGTATATAATAATATGGTTTTTACCTTACTATTAAAATAAAAGAATAATAAACTATTCTGATTGCTCACTTACACTATATGCAATAGTACAGGCTTTGTGTGTGCATGTGTGTAGAGGAAAAGAAGTTGCCACAGGCTGGTGCCTGTTTCACAATTTGCATATTTTACAGAAAAACCAACCTGTTTTACAACTATGTTTCATTTGATATGATAAGGGCTGTGTTTGAAAGAATTGCTCTTCACTGTGTAGTTTATCTTGAGTTATGTGGTCTGACAAATTGATAATAATGTAATTTGGATATAGCTTCATTTCTTTTTTTATCACTTTCCTTTTAGTGACATTTATCAACTGCCTTCACAACCCATGCTACTGAGCTCCTATTCCCCCTCTTTTATTTTTTTAAAATCAGGGTTAATCCTAAAGCAGGATAATGTTTTGAATGAAAGAGAGGTGGTTAAATATAGAAAGCATTTCAAGCCCTCTTTGAATAGTGCCCATTGTTCCCAAATTTATGTACCCACGCCATTCATTCTTCTTTGTAAACTAACGTAAGAAGAAATCCTGAGCTAGGTTGTGACTGACTATACGAGTATATTGAATGACAAATATTGACTCAAAATAAATAATAATGAATAAATCTGATGAATGAAACTTTTTAATCTTTTCTACTGCACACTTTACAACTGGAAATGGTCAGGAAAAACTTATCTTCATAATAACACTCATCATAATGACTGGCTATACTTGAGAAAACGAACAGGAGCTGTGGCAGTGCATCCACAGGAGAATCCATTTAGACTTCACGTGCTGTCGTGATGTCATGCAGAGTGAGCAAGACAGCAGATGTCTGGCCCTTTTCCAAAGTCTACTACAGCAAAGCAGCTGAGCAGCCTTAAGGCACTTAGCAATCCAGCTTAATGCACACATGTCAGAATGTAAGCCAGTGAAAAACAACTGTAGAAATAAATCAGTGTTTATGTGTTTCTGTCATCTATCAACAACAAGTTATTAACAAGTTTAATACCTCAGTGAAGGATATTTGGATGTGTGAAAGGTGCAGACAGACTTCCAAAGTGTCACATGTCACACCATGTTACGAGGTAATGCATGCACGAGCATTGACATACTCACATGCAGGTGAAAACATACATTCACCTGCCAAATACATTCAAATACACTAATATTAACTAATATTAAGGGAAGTATCAAGGACCTGTGCAGAACGGAGTATATGGTGATGAAGAATAACAAATGTGTTTCTGTATAGGACCACATGTTTTGTATATCTTACACAAGTCATATATCAAATATCATATGTTAAAACCATGCATCTTCTAGGGGTACAATCAAACTCAAGATTATTCATCCACTGTAGCCATTGCTGTAGCATTTATTATGACCCCACAGTTATGTTTATGTCACCCTTTTAAATTTTGGGCTGCGCTGTCTTGTTGTTTCCATGAATACCTTACAGCAGGGGATGCAATCATCTGCAGGCATAATCTCCATCTCCATGGAAACACAGAGCAGCTGTAGGAGGAACAGGCAAACACAGGGGGTGGGGGAAGTGAGCTGATGTCCAGGAGGCGTAGCCCAGGCAAGCCTCATGAGGGTCTGAAATGAAACAATGGCAGGAAGAGAGTGGGATGCTTTACTGGCCCTCTGCACCCTCTATCACAATCTCTCACTCTTTTTCTGTTTGATTCTGTCTAGCTGTGCATTTTCCCCCCTCTCTCTCTCTCTCTCTCTCTCTCTCTCTCTCTCTCTCTGTCTCTCTTCCTGTGACACACAGACACAGTCTTGTGCAAACACACACATGTGCAGCCCTGGAATGAACTGGACTGTCTGCAAGAAAGCTCAGAGGATCATGAAAACAAAAACAGGACGCCAGAGAGAATGTATCTATCCAGGAGGAATGATCTTTCCACCTAAAAGCTGCAACCTCACACATTGCAAGGGTGGAGTGAGTGAGAAAGGCTGGTTTCAAGTATATTACAAATAAAGCACTCTGCATTGATGGGCTCACATTAAGAGTGAATTATTGTTCAGAGGAACACAGGAGCCGTGAGAACAAAAGAGAAACGATGATCGGTTGATTAACTGGTGAAAGATATTCATGGGTTATAAACACACCTCATAACAACACAATGGATAAAAGAACCAGTGATAACAATCACGTATTAATCGTATTAATCTCCTTTCCAAAACCAATCCAAAGCCAAATTCGTAACCAATATATTATCATATGTATAATATATCATGTCATATATTCATATCCTAGAGACCAAAACAGTGATATTAGATAGGCATCTCTCTAACTAAGCATATGCATCATTAAAGCTTGTTCAGATATAATGAAGGCTTTCTTTGCTTCTTTCAGAATTGCCTTTATTACGCTCCTGAATGTCAAGATATATATTCTTCGTGTTGCCTGTGCTGAAGCTCTGTTCTTTTAATTTTGGCTAAAGAAATCTATTCAAAAATCAGTCTCATCTACAATCGAACCAAAGTGCTCCATTATTAAAAATGCATGCAATGTACTTGAAAATCTATCTATAGAAATCTGTCTTATAATGAAAAGCTACTTTAAAGGAATTAAATATTTAAAAGATTATAATACCAATAAATTAATGCAGAAAAGATGATTAAAACGAAAATTGCAATAAAATGTATGTGCTCTCCTCAGATCTATTTAAGTCAGTCACGGAGACAGAGATAGAGAGAAATTTTAATTTCCAAATTCAGCTATGAATATGGAACATGTAAATTAACAATACATTAACTTAGTATTGTATAAATTGTATTTTATAAACAAAATAATCCTGCAGAGAGCGATAATATGTGAACTATAACAAAATATACTATTGCGTGCTTTAAAAGAAAGATGATCGACAAGATGAGTTGGTGAGAAAAAAGCAGACCTTTATTATAAATTCGAGGTCTTACAGCAGGTTTGGGGTAATGAGTTTGACGGATAAATCCCACAGAAACATGCCGCGGCTCCAGAACGTGTCACGCGGCTTTGTTGTCGAGGAGCGCGGCGTGATGACGTCTGCCGCAAGGTGAGACGGAGAACGTGGCCGGTTAACGCACGAGAGCAGCCTCACATCTTCTGAACAGCTTCTCCGGTACCATCGGTTTGTTTTCACCGTTCACAGCAAAACTCGCCTACATGGAAAAATCCTCTTTTCACGCCGAGTCGAGCCTTCGGGAGCCGGAGGTGTCGGCGGTGTTTTCCCAGGTGAGTAGCCGGCTCCGGCTTTGTGTCTGTCAACTGCTGCCGCTCATTCTTTGTTTAGCTTGGTGAAACCGGTGAATTATCAAATTTGCCAGTGAGGATTGTGTGTGGACTAAAACAGGAGCAATTAAGCGTCTTGAGGAAAAGAAATGAATGTGTTTTGATTGTAATTTTTCCGCTTGGCTTTGTGTTTCTCATCTCCGGTGGACAAGCGTTTGTGGTTACTATGGTACTAGAACTTGTTGCTATGGGCGTTTTTTTCTCCCTGCACACACAACGGCAGCACATGTCATCATCCAACATCATTTTCTTTAATACATTACTTTTATGTGAATATCCAGTACTGGTTAGTGCATTCACTTAACAAAATGTATATTTGCTATAGAATATATATGCTGACCTGCTTTATTAGTGATGCAGATACAAAACAGACAAATCAAAAGGTGTGTCTGCTTCCAAGTCAACAGTCAACAGTAAGAGTCAAAGTACAAAGTAGGATTGCTCCTGTAATCTACTTTCGCTCCATATGGCAAGAGAGGAGAAGGTATTGCAGCTTTCACTGTCAGTTAAACCCTAAACAGCTCAGGTAAGCAGATGCTGGAAGTAAGTTTGCAAGAGGATTGTTTAGGTTAAAGAGAAAGCAAATTCCCCCTCACACACACATAAATATATACATGTACACACACACACACATAATCCATGATTTGAATTTCTAGTTTTAGTCAGGCATGCATCTCCTCTGTGAAGTACAGGCTCATCACCTGTTTTTCATTGTCAGTAATTAATAAAATTAAAAGTCATTCTAGAAATTATATGTTTGGTGATGTGCTGCACGTGTGCTGCATGGTATGAAGAGCTCACGTTACAGTGTCTGCACAAACTGCTTCAATCAGACCAAAGGTGCTTATTGTCTTTTTAAACTGGCCAAGCCTGCATGTTTTCCATACCGACTATAGTCTCTGAAACAAACGAGTTGAATCTGTTGATGTGGAGGTGACAACTGAATATGCTGAGAATTTAGCACATATTTTAATGTATTTTTCTCCAGATTTTTCCATCTTTAATAGCTACTTTCTTTGCTTAAAACAAACAAGACTGTTGTCACTGATGTCATTTCTTTGTGTTTTTGCATTTCGTTTTTGTGTCCTGCTCAGGGAAGTTCTTTGAGTAAGGCATTCTTAAATGTATATGTCCAGATGATAAAAATGTTTCTCCACGACACTTGCTATCTGTGGTTACAGAACAAGTTCAGCAACTTCGCCCAGATGCATTAATGTGCCAAACTCGGTGCAGGAATTCAGTCACTGCAGCACAGTTCTGCCTGTGTGTAGGTATACAATGCAAATCAAACATGCATGACTCATTTCTTGTCCTATAAACGTCTTTTGCACTCGTGATTCTGCTGTTTGTCACTGGTTTGTGTAAAGTAGTCTTGTGGCCATTTTATTGAAATCCAACTACATCAAATGAACCTGAGCATTTGATGGCACTATGTGCATTACTGCACATTTTCTCTGTGTGTTTTTGTGTCTGAACACATTTGCTGCACCCTTAACAGAATGCAACTGCGTTTTTAACTCTGTGTTAGTGGCATTCTGTGTCATTCAGGCTGTGTCACAGTTTTAGCCAAACACCTGTTTGTATGGAATTGAGACTTTCTGTTCCACTCATCAATCCTAAACTGATTCTCTTATTTGGCCTTTTAGGTTATTTGTTTACCAACAAATTAAGAGACAAAGTAGATAAACAATAATAATAATGAATACTTTATTGATCCCCTTGGGGAAATTGTTGTTTGGACAGCTGCTAGACCTGTGTCTTCGCTACTACTGGGTATCGGTGTCTTGTCCAAAGACACCTTGACATGTGGGACTGGGAAAACTAGCTTCCCCTTGGGTTTGAAGACGACTGCTCTACCCACTGAGCTATAATGCCGCCTCAATTTGAATGAAATGAAACATGGCAATAGAATTTTTGGTCATTGCTCCTACACACCTATCACCCCCTCCCCCCTCCTCTTCTGTTACCATCCTCTGCTCCACTTTTCTGTCCTCCATTCCTTTACGCGGCACGCCACCCTGGCGTTGCTTGCCAAAAGGTGGATGAGCAGAGCACGAGGCTGAGCTGGCTGTCACATGCTGTCTGCAGGGTCACACAGAGGCAGGCCATCATATTCTACGCTCTGCTTTTCCTCAAAGGCAAACTGTGAACTAAGGGGGAGCAAAAGAGACAGTGAGTGAGAAAAAATCAACAAGTCTCAGTCTTTGGTTTCAGTAAACTTTGTTGATCTGGAAAGAGACTAACTGAATCTAAGATGTGACTGGACACTGCCGGGGAGCTGAGACACCAGCATCACTGGGCAGTGCTGTCACCAGATGTAACAGGGTACAACACAAAGCTAATTTCATTCCAGTCACACCAAATGTTAATGAAGTCTGTATTTAGTTTTCTAGTCCAGCACTATAGCATTGGCTCTGTTCACCAGTTTGCCTTTTGACATGGGAGAATTTTTATGGAGAAACAATGATGTAAAAAAACAAATATGCAATAGAAATACAGCTGAATAACATGATAGAAGACATGGTCAAAAGCCTTAAAATTCTTTAAGAAGACACTGACCTTTTTTAAAAGGAGGGTATCAGTGTTTTGTCCAAGGACACCACGACATGTCGCAACTGCTCCACCCACTGAGCTATCGAGGCTTTAAACCTCTAGCTGGATCTTGTCTAACACCACTAGAGAGGACACAGAGAACACACTAACTGTGTCTTGATACAGTCTTCCATATGCCCAGCGATAAAAGACCACTGTGTAACTTGTGTTTCTCCATCCTGAATGACTTCTCCTGTGGAAACAAGCAGACTGTCAGTCAGTCCTGCTGCTATCTGTTGATGCCCAGTCCTGTTGTAGATAAGAATAATTTGGATCATGAAAACATGATGGCTCTAGTACACAGGATAATGGAAATGACGTAGACCCAGTGTAACTTTACTCAGTTTGTCAAGCCATCCAGCCAGAAGGCCAGAAATGCATGCAGCTGTTGTATCCTCTGTCTCATCCATTCTGCTCCGAGCTCCAGCTACATCCATCCAGCCAATATCTTCCCTCTCTCTCTCTCTGTTTCTCAGTCTATCTCTCGGCTCTCTCTCCCCCTCCCCGCCATGCAAACCTCCTTTCCTGTCCCAGGATGCGATGTAGTGACGTGCCCGCCAGTGCAATGAGAGTGTCCTTGTTCTTATGTGTTTGTGGACTGAAGAGGTTACAAGGAAACAGCTTGCCAGGGGCAGGCAGCTGCTGTTTCCTACAGCTCTCAGCAGTTGCTGTAGGATGCCGTGGGGAAGAAGTGGCTCGGCGGCTTTGCTGCTGCTGTCGGGCAGAACCATCGGGCGTGCGAAGGCCAGGTAGGACTAGATTCAACTGCCACACGCTGTGGACTCGCGGTTCACTGGATGGATGGATTCGGCTCCTCTGCTGCTATTAGACAAAAATTGATTTTGTTCCTGGGGAAAGTTGTTGAAACAGTGGTCTGAGGTGATTGAAATATTTCTGCATGTCTGGATATTTGTGTTTTTGGTTGACTCCTGTATTTTTAGCTTACTGTGATTCAAAACTGCCTGTAACTGTATTTAGAGTTTTCCATACATGTGACAAGATGTGAGATCCTGCCGTGACGAACCTTGAACATTTTAAGATTGTATGATCTAACTGTTGCACTCTGTGCACAATAAGAAGCTTGCAGTGGAATTCAGTCACAGGGATTAGACGCTGTGTTGCTTTCCAACACAAGGTACTTTTTCAAATTTTGTGACCTGTGCATTTTATGACCCAAGCCGTTGGTTGGGGTTACCTTGTGTTATTTCACACAATTCAGAGCATAAACATAAGACAACACATTGGCATTTAGCCAATTCTCTTGCAGTGGATGTTTTCCTGTTGATTCTCTCTGGGAGCCCCATTCAACAAAAAAACAATCCCAGCACCTTGACCTTTTTTCTAATCCTTCATTTAATTGTCTGATTACATAAGTAGCATGGAGCAAGTGCTTTGTTTTATTTTTCTGCCACTGTCAAGATTATTATCAGGTTTAAAAATAAGACAATGTTACTCTGTTTGAATAGATTCTCAAAAGCTTTCACTCCTCTGTATAACCTCTGAATTCCATATTGAGCATGTTATCATTTTATAGCTTGAGATGAAAAGTCATACGTACATATTCAGATATAGGGAAAAATAGAAATCTGTTACAAACTGTGAAGTTTGAGGTAGCTGATTAGGCTCTTCCTTATACGCCATATAACAGACTTCAGTTGATCGTTCACGTAAATTCATAGCCAAAATAGTTCTGTCAAGCTCAAACAGAAAATAAATTTCTTTCTATGTTAGAAGACTTATGAAAAGGACACATCTGTATTTTAGATAGATATATTATTATGGCAAAATAATGTTGTCAAACTGCTGGAATGTTTTTCTTACCTATCTTTTCACCTGTGTTTACATCCTCCAGTGAGATATGCAGTGATCATTATGACAAGACAGGGTGAAAAATGCTGATGCGTTAATTTATGGAGGGTTTTTTTTTGGGGGGGGGGGTGCTGCTCACAGGTAATGCTGTCAAACCTGCTACTCTTGAGTAACTTGATTTTTGCTCTCTCTCTATCTCTCACACTTAACACATGCAGCCACAGTTATTTTTATCGACAAGTTCTTCTAGTTTTACCAATGCTTGTGTGCGGTGTGCAACAGGTAACTGTCTTCTAGAAAAAGGGCATGGTATGATTGAGCACACCCCATCACTGATGCAACCCAAGTAATTGTCTTACTGTGATTCAAAACTGTGTATTTATGATGTTCCGTACTACGATTTTCCATTTCCTGTTGAAATGAATGCTTAACTCTAGAGTTTAAGGGAGGAAACTTCTTCATGCTTTGGTCCATTTGATTAACTTAATTCTGGGCTCCTACGGTGACAGCAAAGCAAAACAGTGATAACATGTCTTAGCATTTTAACAAAGAATCCTTGATTAATTAGCCTTTCATTAAAAGGCCTGAGTGGACACCTGGGTCAGCTTTCACTCATGTAGCTGGATTTGTGAAGTCATCCATTAGATTACAAGGAATATCACTCTGGTGTATTTGGGTGAAATGTCATCCAGGTCAAATGAGAGGAGAAATGTCTCCAACAGTTTAAAGCATCTCCAGTTTCCACTGAACATCAGCTTTGGGTTTTTAGGTAAAGACGGCATTAAATAGATTCCTGTTAGAACCAGATAGGACAGTGATGGCTGTCAGGCACGCAGCGCGGGCGTGTCACCTCACCTTGAGGGAGGAGTCAGGTGTGAATGATGTGTTGATGTTCAGGGAATTGTTACTCCCTCCTGTATTCCAGCTCTATTCAGCTTACAACCATGCCACACAGCTCCAAGGCCCAGTAAAGACTTCCAGCAACACTTCCTGACACCACACAGGGAAACTGGAGCAGTGAATAGGTTTACATTGCACTCACATGGTGTCTAACCACTAGGACTGGATAAAGCTAGATGTTATGCCTGACTGTAATTCCTGGATTCCGTTAGCACTGTGGATATGGGAAGCAGAGAGGAAATAATGGTGACCAGGCTGGGGTCCAACATGGAATTAACCCGCACCAGGTTGAGCCGTTTCAGGTTTCGTCCTGTCCAACGCCAAGTGAGGCTCAAGGAAGCAAATTTATCCTTCAAGAAAAAAGACAGGTATGTGTGAAGAGACGGCAGCATTTAAGCTCCTTCAACAGGACAAAATGAGCTAATTGTTTGTTGTTGACTGTTGTTGTGAAGTTGTTTGGCTGACTCGAAGTAAAAAAATAAAACTGCAACATTAGAATATTAACATGTCATTCAAAACCGTGCAGTTAGAGTAGATGTGGTTTATGCGGTGTCAGCCTCTCAATGTTTAAAAGGTTTTAACATCCGATACGTGTGACGCATAACTTATGGTTTTAGACTTTATCCGTGAGAAAGAATCTTGTACCTCTAATGAGCTTGTAAAGGTCAATGGCAAATCAATCATTTCAATAAATTTTGAATCGTATTCACTACAATGAATGTGATTCCTGAGCTGGAGTTTATTGCTGCGAGTCAGCTGCTTGCAGACCACTGATCTATCAGGTTACGTGTGCTTTATCGACAAAAGGGGGCAGTTTGCGGACACGTGTGGCTTTAGACCATGATGTTAGTTCGTGAATACAGACCTCCTATGTATTTATTGATTATAGAGAATAGCCTTAGCTTTAAGAACTGATTGGACAGTTTAAATGCTTTACTTTTCTCTACTATTTATTTGAAAGTTTATTGTTAAAATATGTAATTGATTATTCTGAAAGATAATCAACACATATGTCTTGCTTGGCCAACACCTAATTCCTACAGTGATGCTAGTAGCATTGCTGCGGTTCACTACAGGGTGACCCGTTGGAAAAAGCTGTAGAATTGCAGGAACGCTTCAGGTGTTTTCAGTGAAATGGATGGTTGGACTGAATGGCTCAGTCACATTCGAACATGTGTTGCTGTGCTCCGTGATGGAATGTAACCAGACAGGTTTAGAGAATGTAGTAAAGCTTAGCAGTAAATCTTGGCCTGTTCTTTGTAACATTGAAGACAAATCAAAAGTCAGAATTCATTGTGTCCTACTTTACAGTGCCCCAGTTTGAGTATGATCCAATATAAGTCGTGTGTTAACAAAATACATTTATTAGCTTTTATTAAAACGAGTGTCCATTGAGCCTCAAAGCTCCTGATGTTGCAGCTGCCCCCCACCCCCCTGACCCCAGTTTCACACTCCTTGAAACAGGTTTAAGGCACCAAAGCATTGACTTAGAGCAAACCTGGTCAGATCTGGCTTTACTGACGTCTTGAGATCGCTAATTCACAATGATGGATATTTTGAACTCTGACACATCAGGCAACTATTTCTTTACTTTCTTTACGTTTCATTTGCATCAGAGCAATAAGCCACATGACATTCCTCAGAAGTGGACTAGTATAGTTCGGTATGTCTCGGTATGTTATGCTGACTGAAAGAATGTGACTGATTGAAACACCAGTGGAGTGAATCACTCTGTACTCCGTGATCACCGGGTCACATTTAGTACTTGGGGGTATGTGTTCCAGCTGAGTGTCCCATTGTTGCTTGAGAACAGAGGATCTGTTGTTAAGTCCTACACAGGAAAATAAGACTATTTTCTTTGCTTGTTCTAAGGAAATCAAGAGTAGATTTAGATGAGTTATTATTATTTTTAAGTGTTGACTGCTTGTTTTATCTCACATTTTTAGTGTGTCTGCCTCATACAGCCTTGTCAGTTTATAGAGGGGGCGGAAACCTAAGGAAAACGTAATTCACATTGTTACAGTGACACCTAGTGGTTCCACAGTGTACTTTGCCTGCAGGCCACATTTTGCAAGAACAATAGAGAACCCCCTTTGTGTCCGCCGTCGCCATCTCTCTCCTCCCTCCGTCCTTCTCTCCATCTCTCTGGGCTCTGCCGGCTGATTCATCCTTCCTGCATCACCTCAGTCTTCATTCCATCTCTTTTTGTATGTGTCTTTGTGTTTCTGCTCATTTGTTTGCATGCATGCATGTGATTTCTTTACGTGTATGTATGTCTGCACCAGAGATCCCAGCCCCACCGAGATGAGCGTGGAGCCCTGGGCCAGCCCAAAGGATCGGACGGTTGCTGAACACGCACCCAGCACCCACTCTCCCCCCTCCCAGGATCAGGAGCAGCACCCTGACAAACTCTGTCTGGACTCGTTCTGGAGTGAGGTGGAGACCATCCAACAGGGGAGTGGCTACGCAGACCTCGATAGCACCAGGAGAGACTCTAGACACTCAGAAGGTAAATACTGCTAATCTTATACACGTGGGTTAAAAATGGACAGAAAGAGCTTAGAAAGATTCTGTGATAGTGTTACAAGCCTTTAATGTTTACCTCAGCTGCTGCAGAGCTCCTCCATGAAATTTTGCCATAATAACATATCGGGTTTCCATCATGCAGCAAAGTAGCACTCATCACCATGACAACACTGTGAAACACTTTGGAACGAGTGCACACGCCAAATAGCCATTTCGATATTCAATTCAGTGTATTTGTACTTGAAGAAGATGAAGAGTGTTTAAAGAAATCATCTAGGTTATCATGTGCAGACCTCTCTCCAACTCTAATACACGTCTCTATTTATGGATATGTAAATACATTTACATCTTGCTGCTGGGGGTCTACCCATGCCTGCTGTCTGTGTGTGTTCAGAAGGTGAACAGGAGGAGCAGTGGTTGGCCGATGCTGGTTTGTCGAACCTCATTAGCGAGGACAGTGAAGATGTAGACAACACACTGCTGCTGTCCACACTGACCCGGACCCAGGCTGAGGCCGTCCAGCGCCGACTGGATTCCTACACACTGTCCCTCCGCAAGAAGAACAAACCGGCACCTCGAGACGTTCGCGACATCTTTCACACACCAATTTCTCAGGTTAGGACTTTTTAAACAATCTAAAACCTTTCAAACTGTTTAACTCTGTCTAAAGAGCAAAGGAAAGCATCACAACCTATTCGTGTAGAATCTCCTTTTCAATACACCAGCATGCTGTGAGAATAAAATAACAAATAAAAAGCTGTATTTCATTGAACATAGTATAAACATAAACATATTAAATATATATAAAATATTTGCTTATAATGATGTCAGTCACACATTTCTGAAAACACATGTGAATGTCCACCACATCTTTACTGGGAAACTGATTTTGACAGTTTTTGACAGTAATGTTTTTTTTCTCGTTGCTTGATATACAGTAAACATGTTGTCGGTAACACTCGGACTGTTTTACCACTGAGCTATGTTGTAATATATTAGGAATGTGATTTGGCACCTGTAACCTGTAAGCAAGCTTTTTCCAGTATAAGAACCTGTTCATGTCACTCAGCAGTGATGACGCCTTCATAGATGTGTTTGTCATGCATTCCTATCCAATCATTGATAACAATTTAGTGTCATCCATGAATTCTAAAAAGAATTTCAAAATTTTGTCTCATCAAACAACAGGACCAGTTTTCTAATTTGCCTCAGGCTATTTCAGATGAGACTGTTTTTAATACAGTGCACATCCGTGTGGAATCACCAATCCGGTTCTTGAGTTGTTGATCTATTTGCCCGCACAGTCTTTGAAAACAGTGAAACTGAAAACTTGATAATAAGTTAATAAGTTGTTTGCATGTTTACACCAGTACTGAACCTTTGTCATTCTTGCCTGCAGTAAAATATGAAATACCAATTTCCCAGGTGAATTATTAGATTCAGGCTTTCAGTTTTGTGCTGTCTTGGTCCATGCAGAGGAGCTGACCTGTAACAATAAAGGAAAGTCACATGTAAAGGCCATGCTTTGTCTCCCTGTCTCTCCGGCACCCTTAAAGGGGAATAGAGACACCGTTAATCTGATGCTTATCAGTCCTAAATCCCCAGAAACACTCTGTCTTCATGTTCATCTGCTCTGTGGACAAAATAAAACACCACGTACATTCCCAGTGGTGCAGAACATAGTACCGAACTGACATTTTCAACAGTATTTGCTCTTCATAGAAGGAGTTGTAGACAGATTTGTGATCTGACGATGTTCTCTTTCACCAGACCCTACTGCCTGAGTCTAAGCATAGTGAAGAAGCTGGCCAAACCAGCATGGCAGCAGTTGGAAAAACACCACTATCAGGTAAGAGATAAACCATTTAAATAAAGTAAACCAAAATCAAAGATAAAATCTAACTTAAGTTAACTAGAAAGAAGTATAGACAGACCCATAAACCTATAATCAACTGTTACATTTTATAAATTATTCATAGCTTTAATCACAAATAAACTGTTTAGTCTAAAGGTCAGGTGAGCAGCAGCTCTGCTTGCATCTGTCATGGTTCGAATCCCGAAACACAATGTCTCCACAAGCTGCCAGCAGACAAAGTCGCTGTACTCAAAGCACTGTGTTCGCATGCAAAATGTCAATGTTTTGTAACAATAGGTTCATGTTGAAGAGATGAGCACGGACACAAAATGTGCCTCATGTGAGTGCTTTGGTAATTCACTCAAAGTTTGAAGAATAGTTCTGACTGCCAGGCAAGATTCACAGCAAATACCTCTGCTGAAGCCTTTTTCAGATACCTTGTACATGTGTAATAGAAAAATTAGGTGACAGACAAAGGGAGTGTGTGAGTGCATTCGTTTTTTATATTTGTAGACACTTCTGTCACTTTACTTCTTCCCAATTCTGCTTGTAGCGTGCATTTGAATTATGTGGTCTGTGATATCTTTACAGCAAACAGCCATAAGTCAGCTAATTGACTTATTTGTGCATTGCTTGTATCTGTGGACGTGTTTTCCATTCAGTTGTGATGTCAGAACATCAGCGAGGTGCTACTAAAGATGAAATCTTCATCACTGATGTGGCTTACTGCGAACAGGCTGTCATCTTCCTCAAGCAGGCCAAGCTGCCACAGAACAATGGCCAACGCAGGAAAGAGGATGGCACACTGCCTGTAAGCATTTACACAGTCCTACTGTTTTACAAAACGTGTAAATTAGGTATCAAAGGGAAAGGTTGAAATGTTTCGTTTCCTACATTCCTTTTCTATGGTGGGTGTGAAAGTGTATGTGTAATATAGAAAAGATCTGAGACACTGAAGGTAAAATGGCAGGAGAAGGAATGTGTGCCACACGGGGAGTATAGATTTAACTAGATAATAATAAGCTACTGAAGCCTTTGTTTGTTCGACCTTAAACTCACATTCATTCATTGGTTTCACCCACCTAGTCTTTAGACAGTCACGGAGGTCTGGATCAGTGATTTTTCTACATAAGTATTTCAGTGTTTGGACCTAAATATTTTCCATTTTGGGTTCGAGTATTCATTTTCATGTAAAGCTTAATAATATGTACACATGGCAGTTGTATCCAGCGGTGCTGCGGGCTAGATAACATGGTCGGGCAGAACAAGTTAATGAAGGGCTTACTTCAAAACAAAAGGAGGGTTGTGGTATCACAGTTCAGTAGATTTATGTTTTTATCAGGCATATCACATTTCTTTTGCATAATAGATGCATTAGAGGATTTTTAAATGTGTTCATTGATGCACTGATACTGTTGCCACATTTTCGTGTGTTCACCTTTTCTTCCTTTTGTTTCTACATTGAATGTTTTTTTTTTCACCTCCTCATCTCCTCTTTCCACTTCTCAACTCCAATCCCCTTATCCTCGCTTTTCTCTCACCTCCTCAGCGGGTGATCTGCCCCAAGTGCCGTCTAGGAGTGACTCGTATTCAAGATCTCTCCCACACTGACATGAAGAAAGTGCGTCAGCTGGCTCTCATCGACATGACAGCACTGTGCGACCTCTTAGAGCTTGAGGTCAAAAGGCATAAAACCAGCAAAAGGAAAATGCCAGGTACAGTGGCAGTCAGTGGCACGTACACACACACACTCATGCTTAGTGTAGCTGTGTTAAGATCTAAACTATGTGCAGTAACAATTTGCATACTTTGCCTCTGATTGTGAGTCAGTCACAGCAAAGCAAAACACTGACTCCCACTGGCGCTTGACTGGTTCCTGCTGCAGCAGTGGTTTTAAATAACCACCAGACAATTTTCCTTCTTCTTCCTGTAGACAAGGCAGTTAGCACTTAAAACGTGACCATGTTTTGATTCTATAGATGATCACGCCTCGCTACTAAATGTTTCACTGCATAAACTACTACTGAAAGATACTAATACAGTGAGTCATTAATAATAGGTGTAAGCCACAGTTCAACCATTTAATACAATTACACACAGCTGTGCTGATGTAAACACACTACAACATCTACTCCATGGTATTTTTGGCGAAACGTTAAAATCAGGCAGAGCAGTGTTGACAAGTAAATCCCACTTTGGTCTTTTCTTAGAGAGCTCGCTCTTTGGAGTGCCGCTGGCCACACTGCTGGAGAACGACCAGAAAGTGAAGCCCCACTCCTCGACTCCTCTTATCCTGCAGACAGTAAGAACCTCAAATACATCACATCTTACATGAGCTCAAAGACCTCTCTCCTTAACTTCCATGTGTGAAGAAGTTACAGCTAAATAAAGCCTGCATACACGTTTCACATGTAGCTGGTGTGTGTACAAATGTCTTGTTATGCCCACTGTTCACATGTACTGTGACACAATATGGCTGCTTGCATCATATTTTGCTGAGGATGTTTTCAGATAAAGCGTGAATCACAGTCTGAGTGTAGATGTGAAATGCTCTGACCACGCCCTGCATGCAGCAGCAGTTGCTGAGAATATCCAGCAGAGGCGAGCAAGAGATTCGTATCTGTCCTGACTGACTCTCTCCCTCTTTTTCTCTTCTTCCTCTCTCTCTCTTTTTGCAGTTGTTGACATTTTTAGAAAAGAAAGGAGTTGATTCAGAAGGGATCCTTCGGGTTCCAGGGTCTCAGCCCAGAATCAAGGTACGAAATCTGGATCCGTGCTTATTTCAGTAACTCAATGCTGAAAGTGATCCAAATGGTTCAGTCACAAAATGTGCTTCTTGATGTTCCAAGTAAAGAAAAGAAAAATATTGTGACCTTAGGGGAAAGCAGTATATTGATACTGTAAATGTCAGAAATACTTCAACAGTGGCAATGAAAATCAAACTGTTCTGAGATTAACTACAGCTGACATTTAGAAAAACAAGGTTCAGACAAAATCAATGATTTCTGAGCTGCCAGATAGCCTGTTACTGTAGATATGTGACGTTGATGAAATCTATTCCACCAGAAGGTGGCGCCATTCAACACTGATCAAAATCAAAGCTATTATATAATTATATATAAATAATATAATTCGAATTATTATAATTTTGGGGTAATTTTTTATTGTACTTCTTGTTCAAAACGATTTTTACTCTGTCAATATAGAACTAACATGTCAGTCTACCATTACTGCTAAATAACACCTCAAGGATCTTCTGCCCTCAGTATTTTGAGCCACTTTGTGAGAACTCAACTTATTAGACAAAGAAAACACACACACACAGACACATATCATTTTTACTGATGTGCTTCTACAGCTGCTGCAGCAGAACTTGGAGGCCAATTTCTACTCCGGGCATTTCACCTGGGATGAAGTGAGTCCAAACGACGCTGCAGCGCTGCTGAAGAAGTTCATCCGGGAACTTCCTGCTCCTTTGCTCACTGCAGAGTACCTCAACACATTTAGCGCTGTCAGAGGTCAGTGGACAGTACTTGCCAAATCTTGTTTGCCTTGTAAAATCACTGAACAGAAAATGCATCCTCATCTACTACATCTCTTTTTATGCACAAAAGGCAAAAAATTGTAACTTGCAGCAAAGACCTGTCAGTTTCAAGACCGAGTGAAATCAAGCATTACAAATAACCGCGCTCCCCCACAGTTACGTAATGACCGACTCATAGTACGTGACAGTGTAGGTGGACAACACAGCAGTGTTCACATCATAATTACTCAAATGCTTTTTAACATGAGTACAGTGCGATTATCTCTTCTGACTCGGCCGTGAAGATTAAAATCAAGATGAGCTAGTTGATAGCCTTTTAAGAATCATCCTGCACCCTGAGAGAACAGAGTAGACAATTGTCTCTTTTGACATTAGTTTCACCTCAAAACAATCGATTGATAATAATATAATCTGAATGATGATTCACTGATGTGTAATTTGTGAGAAGTGATAAACGACGTGTGACCACAGAGACACAAGCAAACAAATCCAATGGTCGCCTGTCACATTGCCATAAATCTTCAGACATCCCATTATCCCTAGCAAACAGAGGAAATGAAGTTTGTGTGTGTGTGTGTAACCTGTCTTACATTTTCCTCCCCCTCCCCTCTTCCTCCAGACATCACTGAGCTGAAGCAGAAACTCCACATGTTGAACCTGCTCATCTTGCTTCTGCCTGAGCCCAACAGAAACACACTGAAGGTACAAACTAAGACAACACATTTTGGATTAGTGACAGTAACGTAATATAATATATATATATATGTGTGGCTTTTATACTCTAAATGTTTGAGTAACTTAACTTTTCATGCATTTGATGCATTATGGTTAATAATAATCTATATGTACTAGTACTCTCATGTAGGACTCGTCATTGTTTGACACTATTTTTACTGGTGTCAAATTCTTCTTTTACCAAGTCTGCATGTGATCGCGAGACAAGTAATCGCGAGACACAGCATTAATTGAGCTTTGACAAACAACTACATGTCCAAACAGAACAGTATGACCTAGCTAAGACTCTTCACCACACTCTACATGCTTATCTTAGGGTTATCAGAAGTGTGTATTAAATGAGTCTTTAATGAACCAGGACAATCCGAAACACAGTTTGATAAAACATTCCTATAATGTTGCGTTCCTAATCCACATTTTAAACTTGCTGCTCTGTTATATAATGTCCAGCATTAACCGCGACTGTGCAGTCAGCGCCGTTTATAGCACCCAGATGTATAAAACCCACCTGAACTAATTACTTTGACTCCAGTGGAGGCAGCTAAAACTTACTGTGCATTCTCAGTGGAGGTGTTAAGTATGATTCAAGCACTGTGATGATTCATTTCACTCCCTTTTGTGCTTCAATATAAGTGCTTTTCTTTCTCTCTTCAAAAACATTTACACATTGTTCAATTAAAAGTATCTTTCACCTCTGTGGAACCTGGAACAGTACGCGCAACCTCTGCACTGCACTGCTGGATCAAGATCATTTCTAAAATAGCAGATCTTTACTGATGTTTATGCAATGCTCTGCCTGTCTGTCTTTCAGGTCCTCCTTGAATTCCTCAGTAAGGTGGTGTCCAGGGAGAAGAGAAACAGGATGAACTTGTGGGCTGTAGCAACCATCATGGCTCCCAACCTCTTCCTCCATAAGGCTGTTCCCAGCAGACTGACCGAGGGGACAGAGAAAGGACAGGCGGAGAAGGCAGCTGATGTTATGAGGCTCCTTATCCGATACCAGGACCTGCTTTGGACGGTGGGTTATAGAGGATAAATACCAGCTTCCAGATTTCATTACACCTATGAAAAAAGTATACAGACACAACCTAAGTAATGTTCAAGTCCAAGGAGTATTCATGACATAAAAAAAGCATAATATGACAATGTCATGTTCACGCAATGTTATTGGTGCACTTTTTAATACTTTGAAACAAAGAATTAATACTCATTTGGAGTAAATTTGTCCTATTTTTAGTTTCCGAACCTTTATTTTGAAATATATTGTTAATAAAAATGGACTACCCACAGGTATACTTCTTGTTTGCTTCTTATCAAATACTCTACTCTATACTTATCTACTTTTTATCACTTTTTAGTTGATCAACAGAGACTTTCAAGAGTTTCTTTCCCAATATGTCATATATTTGTCTCATAACAGTGTGACACAGCACAGCTATGATGCATCAGTCAGCATAGTGCTAGAAGTACTCAGAACTCTTCTGAGATGGAACCCCTACTGACTACTTATCTGCTTCTTATTCAAGTTTATTACACAATAATTACCTACATTTTACTTACTAAAACCTTTCTATATAACTGTACACTTATTGTGTAAGTATACTTAAACATAATTTAGTTGAGGGTATCTCTGCAAAGTAATTTACTAAGAACTTATTTTTAGTTTACAATAACTATACTAATGATATTTTTTAATATACTCATTTATTTCTTATAATCTACACTCATTACAAAACATCATCATTTCATACTTTAAGGATAGCACATATTTTACATTGGAAATCTGATGTGGTTTAATTTTTCCACAGATCCCTAATTTCCTAATGAGTCAGGTGCGTAAGATGAACGAGAACAGTAACCGGCGTTACCAGTTCTACGATCGTCGCTTCAAGAATCTGCTGAGGAAGATTCACACAGACAGTCGGGAAAAACCGGGGAAAAACGCCTCAGAGGTGAGCTATTTTAAAAAGCCTGCACTGCACAGACCATATCTGATTTTGAAACTCTAAAAATACACTATTAAGAATCACAGTCATCGGTGATAACATTATTCCCGTAGTAATTTTGTGTCACGTCGATCATTGACCATTAGAGTTACTCTACACTGAAAAACACAATAACTACATTGCCCTCGATTCTGTTCTGCTTTTTTCCCACTTTTAAAAATGTAACCACACAATGTTTACATTAGAAGATATAATAATGTTTGTAGTAGAAGAATTCCTAGCGTTGTAGCTTTCTGCAACAATATAACTGTTTACATTGTGTAACTTTAAACAAATTTATGGTGTAATTTGGGGAGATGTCATTGTTTCTTATTTAATACTATTACAATAAATAATAATATTCCGTAACTGTCTTGTTTCCTGCAGCCCAGCCGTACTGTGAAGATCCAGGTCCGGGATCTGTTGAGCAGCACCATGGAGTTCCAGCTCAGTGTCAACTCACAAGCCTCGGATCTGCTCGCCCAGTTTCAGCGGCAGAACGTCCACAGCCCTGATAATGGAAAGGGCAAAATGCGAAGGTACCGTGCAGAATTTAAAAAACTATTTATCCTGTTTGTAGCGTCATAAAAATATTACGTTACCCTAACCTTACCCAAGCAGTTATATTTTCTACCAACCTACTTGTGATGATAAAACAAAGTTTGGTATATCTTCCCTTATAGACACATTAAATATGTGATGTGTCTCTCCACAGAAACGGCTCTGTAGCATATCCAGACTGTGCCCTCTACGAAGTCGGAGGAAATATCGGTAAGTTTTTCTCTGTTTTATCTGATAAGAGCAGCACTGACGTTTTCACATCTTTCTGCTCATTGAGCTGATGAGGGTAGCAAGGTCTTACATAATGAAATGTGCACGTGCCAAAGAAACACGAGTGGAGTGGTACATCTGCAATTATCAGAGCAGACAAATGCTTATTACACACGTGTCTCTCTCACAAAAGACGCAGTCCACAGTAAAACTTCTTCAGTTAGTTCGACTTTGGGTTTTGTTTCGAGTAGAATCACATAACGTCGTGTCCAGCAACTAGAAATCTGTGTGTTCTTTGTAGGTGAGCGTTGTCTGGATATGGACACACACCTTCTGGATTTGTACAACAGTAATCCTGGAGGAGAGTGGGTCATCAAGCTGAAACCCAACGGCAGCAGAGGGCTGTGACACAGAAGCTATAGATACAGTAGACTGAAGGATGGACAGATTGGGGCTGATGACAAATGCCGAGCCTCCTCTCCACTTCCTGTCCCGTTTGACCTCTGAGCAACAAGGGATGAGACAGATGGAGAAAGCAGTAACAGAAAAATGGAGAATCTGCCAGGAGCAGAGCCTAAAGAGTCTATGAACATACGCTGGCCTCTTTCTCTTTCTCCTCTTCTCCCTTAACTCCATCATTCCTCTCCGCACTGCAACACTAGAAGCAAAAAGCTGCTGACGTTACTCATTACTTCCGTCAGAGAACCTGCTGCACAGAACCCGGGGAGAGAGGGAGAACGCGCGGAGCTGGACAGTTTGTTTGCCATCTTTCCTCTGAAGCAATCATGAGCGAGCAGATGGGAAAGCAGAGCACCTCTGGCTATAGAGAGCTCGAGTCCCTCCCTGCTTCTCCAGCCTGTTCATGTGTTTTCCTATTATGGGTTGTGGGTCTTTTTTGAAAAGGTAAAACATGTTACAAGGGGTCGTATTCTTTGCTAAGCTTGTTACTTATTGTGCACAGGACAATGAAATGCGAGACAGAAAGTTCATTCCAAACCTTAGAAACAAACGGTAGTTGTTGGCACGATGTCCATTCAGCCAACAGATGCATCGCCACATGCGGTAGACAGATTATTATATAATGTTAATCTCAGCCTGTTCATGTGCACTTAAATGAACAGGTTACACTGCAGCCGCACCAAAATCCACCTGGTGGTACGTACTTGTGGCATTGCTGTATCATTTTCACGATGCACTTATAAAACAAAAATATAAATGAACAATATAAAATGAATGAGTGCCAAGAAACATGAACTGCAGCAGGTTGGTCTTTATACTTTTTTCCCTATGACCAGTCTTATTTTAAAACTAGTTTTAGTAGTTTTCTTTTTTCCCTTTCTGCTGTATTTTGTCCTGCACATGCACACTTGCAAACCTTGATTAGAATTTGAGTTCAGTTTTTACCTTTTCTCCAAGAGAATTACATAAATCAGGTTTATTTCCAACTCTGATTATTGAAACAAAAATTCTCTAAGGAGATAGCTCATAGGTAAAAGCTGCTTTAGCTTTGAATATGAAAAGACCAAAACCCTTGTTTTATGTTTTTTAATGAAATATCTCGTGAAGAAGACCTGAACATGGAGTGGAACTTTTGTAAACATAGTTACCGACTGACCGATGAATCGCCTGACTGAACCTTCTTACTTCTTTCTCTCCTGCTCTTAACCTCCTCATATTGACCATTTTGTAAGTAAACAGAGATGCGGATGATCCACATCAGCTCTTTTGTCTGTCTGTGAGCTTCAAAGAGAGAGAGAGAGAGACCCCGATGAACTGATATCCCCGTGATGTGTGAAAACCTGCAATCTCCTGGGCATTATGAAAATCCACGGACCCCTGCCCTTTACAGAACAGCGCTCAAAGAGACTTTTCTTTGATACCAGGGGAGTTGGTGTCACAACCTCGAGGACAGTAACTGTCCCTCTAAAGGGAGTTGTTAAGGATACACAGTGAAGCTGGTCTTCAGTTCTCGTTTTTTTACCACATGAATGGAGCCAAAAGTGCTGCAGTGACTCTCGGGCTAAAGTGGGATTAATATTATTTATATGAATGTAATAACACTGTTGCTTCTGTAGTTCTGAGTATTTTGTCAGCTAGAGAGACTTTAGGATAACGTGGAGTAACAGTGTGTTGTGTTAAGATGCCCATCACAGTGTGGGAATTTGCAGCGTTCTTGTACATACTTCTTCATGATCCGTTTTTTATGGATGTCTTTAAATCTGTTTCAGCTATGAGAGAAATTTCCTGTGTAAATATTTTCCCTTCGTGCACTCTGCTGTGAGGAGGCACGGAAGTCAGTGGTGTAGGCCTGTTGTGATTGTGTTGCTACTCAAAGCCAGTTTCTTTCCAAACATACGCGCGCAGCAAGTGAATGTTTAACATTTTGTACTGATCAACAGATGTGAGCCATGTTGGTGCTCTGCCGCCATTTTGTGCGAAGTGTGTCGTACACTGCGCTCGAAAGACAGAGTAATGACAGCCAGCCTGACACCAAGATCTATCAACACCCTCTGTTCCGTCTCTGTCACCTCCCCATAATGGGTCATAATGGCAGTGTGGCGCATGCATCAGAAACACACTGAGGAGTCACGTTTCCTTGATAAAGGACAAGGTAATAAACGGCTGTTATAAATTCTGCTCCCCTGGACCTGACGACAACAGCAGGACCGTGCATGCATGTGTGTGTGCGTGTGTGTGTGTGTGTGTGTGTGTGTGTGATGAGCTTCATTACACAAGTCCAATTGGCCTGTCCCAGGGTTCCAGGCACAGCTCAGTGCCCCGGCACAAAGCGAGCTGATGAAACTGCCTTCTGCTGACAATCAGGAGAACTAGGTCACCTCTGAAGCAGCCTCCCAGAGGACAAGCTGTGTGGGTCCAAACACCCCGAGGAGCTGAGCGCACAGACTCGTATTGTCTAAACACACACACGGACATGATGTGGAGTCAGCAAAACCGTAAACAAGTTCACACACCACACCGGCTTTCTGTATTTGTTTGTATTTGTAGATATGTGAATGTGTTTGCATGTGAGGCAGAAACATGACGCATCCTTTGGGGTAAAACAGTGTTATCTATATAATTACACAAGACTAAGTGACAGACAGTTAGGAGAACCTTTGTTTCCTGTTGTCGTCAAAGTTTGGCTGTGGACCTCTTATTGTCTTCGTCAGTGTCCAGATGTTATTGTGGAGTTCAGTCTGCAGAATGTGCATCAGAATGTATATTTATGCCCTTTAAAGAAGTCATTGTTTTTAATACATCTGTGAAAATATTTTAGACTTTAGGAAGAAAAACATTAGAAATATGTTCCTTTTTTTCAATAAATGTGAATCTAATGTGCTGACCTTGATTTATTTGTTCAATATGTAGTAATGGGTGTGGTAGGAAGATGATATCGAGAAAGGCATCATTCATCAACTCAGCTGCATTTGCTGCTGCTGCCACATTTACGGTCACATAGAAATATGCAGGCAGACACACACACACACATGAAAGGAGAAGAAATCTTTGGTGAAGTACTAGTTTATTCTGCTGCGATAATCAATAGAGATTAGCTTTGTAATCTGTGTGGGCGGAGAGGCCACTGCTGCTCAATTCCTTGATTAATCATCGTCTTCTCTCCCCGAAAAACCATTTCCAACTAACCGCCTCATCAACACTGATTATTCAAGGTTTTGGCGTGTCCACACAGGTGCTGGGAAGACAAAGGGAACAAAACTGATGCGTCATATAACATTCATTGCATTTACATTTCATTCAATGGCTTATGTTACAATTCAGAACCAGATATTCCTTATTTATATATAATCATTTCTGGAAGATTGGATTAATCTTTGTAAACGTTTTGATCATCTCATTGTCTGTTTTTCTAAAATATGTGCTGTATATGAAGCATAAGTGGTGTAGGATAAAACATCCGCCCAATGACCAAAAAGTATTTGGAAAATAATACATTTTCTCTCAGATCACAGAACATAATGTTTTTCTTGATAAATATACCTTAGGTTTTGATATTTTTACAGCCTCATACTATCATCTCTGAGAACAACAACACTAAGCAAACCAGACTGCACCCCCCCAGACACTGCAGCAGCAGCCAGCCTGCCAGACACAGGCCCCTTTGGCCTGCTGCAGATCTAAATTACTGTAATCGGTGGATGAATAGCAATCAGCAGCCTTGTATGAGCTGCTGGCAGAACGCCTGACCCCCGCTCTCTCTACCAATCAGAATGCTGCTTCCCATTCACAACTAATAACGGCGTGCACTTAGAGCTCACCACTTCCTTCACATTTGATGGAGGAAGTACTCTTCTCGTCCTTTTGTTTTTCTGTGCTGCACTGACCCGGGTGATGAGGGATGACGGACTGAGATGAAGCTCTTTTTTTGTGCTTGCATGGTGGCAGCCGTGCTTTTCCTCCAGGCACCAGCTCCTCCATCACTGATGAGACCATTTGCACAAAAGTTTCACATTCAAATTTACACTCTAATTTCTGATGCTGCTGATGTGTTCCAGAGAGGCAGGAAACTGGTGGGAAAAAACGTTCTGGACTGTACTGAAGTGATCGCTGATGGAAATCATTGGAATGAAAGTTTGATTTCCATTTTAAACCTGAACCAGGGCCGTAGCTGCCACTGTGTTGGTTGCACTAATGCTGAGGCTTTCATTTGCTGAGCTGGGTTTTACAACACACAAATTACACAAGACAATTCTGACAAGTTCTATGACGATGTTTTTTCTGTCTGACAATATTTTTGTCCTTTTATTGTTGTAGATTTAGACAATTTCACCAAACAAAGCATAAATTAAAATGAGTCATCGTGTGATTTGGTGCTATATAAACAAAGTTAAATTGAATTCAAGAGATAAAACTTCATCCACTGATGATTTGCTCATTGTTTGCTTGAATTTTTGAGCTTCATTGTGCCAAATGATCAGCTTGACACTCAAAGGCTGTCTTGACATTGTTCTGCTGAAGACGGAAAACTTGACAAAGACTGACAAATAATTGTTGTGAATCTGGAAACCTACTCTGCCCAGCTGCACTTTTAACAACGGCCTACCTGTTCAGGGTAGGAAAGATCAATTAGGGCGCAATTGACATAAGACAAAAATGATAGAGCAGTCGTCTTCAAAGCCAAGGGTGAGCGAGTTCGATTCCCAGTCCCACCAGGTCACATGTGTCCTTGGACAAGACACAGATATACCGTAGTGGTGCAGACACGGGTCTGGCAGCTGTCCAAACCACACCCCAAGGGGATGAATAAATATCATTCTTAAAAAGCGCTAGTGAAGGTTGGAAGAAAGAAACAGGTTCTAGTCAACTTTATTTAGAATAACAGAACACAAGACAAAAATGGAGAAATGAATAGAGGGAGAAAGGGAAGCTTATCTGCCATGTGCCTTTGTCATATGACTCACCCCCTCTGCTCCACGCTCCCTTTCTTACCCTCTGCCTCCTCCCTCACTCTTTCCCACCCTCCGCTCACCGCCAGGGGTGGATCCCAACGTTTATCTCTACTATCCAGCCCCAGTGTCTCCTAGCAACGGAGCTCAGATCATTTAACTGCCCCTACATTTTATCCATCCAGTAGTTGCACACGACGCAGAGCAGCTGCCTGTATTCACATTTTCCGTGCTGTTACTCATCCCACTCAGGCCCTGAAACTGACCTGTGTGCCTGGATGTTGGTGCTGTTTTTTGTGTGTAGTACTTGTGTCTCAGGTTTGGAGCACTTAAACCATATCAGTGCCCCACTTGAGGCAGACAGACAGGCAGGAGAGGCTGTTCTGTCAGGACGTGTCACTCCAGCTTCCAGCAGGTGCACCAAACACACACACACACACACAATCAACGGGGGAAGACTTGGCCCTCAGTCTGAAAGGCCCTCGCAGAATCAATTAGCATTTAAATTAATGAAGCGCGTAATGAAGAGAGCGCTATCTCTCCTGCATTAAGCCGACAGACCGGCGGAGAGCTGATTGTGAATCTGCATCAGGAAGATGCACTGAAAGGAGCATCAAAGATATTCAAATAGCCACTTTGTCCCTTATTTTTTCTGAGGATAAAGGGTCGAATTTAAAAGCAGAGCAGCTTTAAATAAACCCACCATATGTATGTAGTGTTAATAGAATAACATTTTCATATAAAAAGTGACATTAATAAAACGCATAATTAAAGATAAAATGATTGCATGGAAAAGACCGTCTTTATCGTTCAACGTCCATCAGTACTAATAAGCACAAAGAAGGCGGCTTCCGGTGCAGATAAGTATAACTGATTTACTCAGGAGCATGTGAATTTGAGTTTATTTAAAATATTTCTCCATTTAGAATAGATCATATCACAGTGTGATGAGGAGGTACTGAAGCAGACTGGAGTGAAGGCCCGAGACTGACAAAAATCTAATACAAATCAGAGAAGAAACTTCCAGTAGAACTGATCTGCAATAATGTTTAATGACAAACACACACAACTCTTTGTTTTCTTTCACAAAAAATGTATATTTAATGTATTTAATTTCATTTACTCCAGCCAGCTTATACAGTTGCATCTGATTTTCATCATAGAGTTATACCCATTAATGGTGGCCGGGTTAATAATTCATATTCTCTGTACTGGTGCAATAATAATACTGGTGGTGTGCAACTAAAGCATTTTGTACACTGACAAAGTTAGCTGTGAGTATTTACTAGTATCCTTTTTCAACCTTTCTACATTACTTTTGTCCACCTCAGCTAAGCCTTGCAGTGGGTGTGTTCACTGGCTGCATGTGCTGCCAAACACTGGACCAGTCCTGCTCTGGCCTCCATAAACACATAAACTGAAGTTAATTGATCAGAGGTTAAAGGTCAATTGTTACTTATCTGATACCATTTCCCTGCCCTTTCTTCATTTTCAGGCTGCAAACATTTAGATTAAGTTGTGGCAGAAAATGCTAATGATGTTTGCGACACACACACACACACACACACACACACACACACACACTGTCAGTGCTTGTCTGTGTGACTGACAACATGCCTCGTGCTGGACAAATGCGAACGCATGCTCACACAAACGGATGCATTCACAGTTCAAAGAAGAAAAGGGGTGGATCTGTGTGTCTGCACGCCTTTGCGCTCACGCTGAGTGGCACACGAACCTTATCGCTTCAATGTGGTGACAAAGGGGAGCTTTTAGCCTGAAGCTGTATGTTGCTGCTGAGTTCTTCAGTTCAAAAACCCCACTGAGGAAAAGAGCGAGGTAGGAGCGGTAGTGGGACTGTGTTTTCCCTCCTCAGTGGGACTCATGTGTCACTGGCATCCAAAACCAATGTCTACACCCACAGACGAGAAATGAAGACAGGAGAAAGGGAAAAGGGATGAACAGGAATGACGAAAAGCAATGAAGAGATAAGAGGAATTGGGAAAAGCGAGGATGGGGAAAGAAAAGAGGATGAGAAGAGGAGAGAAACAAGGAGGACAGACGAACGTACAGCTCTGTCCTTCAGGTGTGCCCTCAGACATCTTTGCACCACAGTCGTGACTAAGCACAAGCACATTCAAGATCCAATGAGGTGTCTCAAGCTCAGCACACACCCACCCACCCACACACCACGTCATCACCGCATTGTTCTGGCGGGTGGCTGTTTCACTTCACGGCGTGTAGCACAGAGAAGCACCCACGCTGCACCGCTCCCTCCAGGGGGCTTTTCCTGAGCCCAGCACGAGGACTGGGGGGGGGAGGGGACGATGGTGCACAGTAGTAATGATGACAGTGGGATGCCAGAGGTTAGCAAGCCATGCACAAATCTGTGTGTGAGTGTGTGTGTGTGTGTGTGTGTGTGTCACGGCGGGGGGGGGGACAACTGTGATATCGTTGTGTCAGAGGATGATGCTGCTGTGTTGTGACAGAGAGACGGGACAGAGCACTTCATTCAGCTGCAGACAGACGGCAAAACAAGCCCGACGTGCACAGAGTTACACACACAACACTGTTATGATTGATGACCGGGGAGATGTGCGTGCTGCACATTTTGTGTTTTACAATAATACATTTAAGTACCGTATGTTCTTTACGTGTGGTTTTGTGTTCACGGTCTCCAGATATTTGATATTTCCTGTTTGCTTGGATAGTAAAAAAATCCAAAAGAGATTGCATAACGAATGAAATGTAAAATGAATAAATACAGGCACAATGATTAAACTTAAATCAAATAAATGGACACAGAGTAACCAAAACCCAGAATAGAAAAGTGTCTGTGAGATTGTTTTGACTGTTCAGCTGAATTGCAATACAGCGACGTGTTCCTATTTTTCTGGCCTGGCCTTGCAGTGGGCTGTGTAGTACCTCGTCCTGTTGCTAGTCTGCAGTGTTGCCTCAAGCCTCCTTTTCTCAAAGTCATTCATTCTCTCATTGTCTTTTCCCTTTGTCTCGCTCTGTTGGTCTGTTTGCAGACACACAGCTTTGAGTCTTACTATACCTGTAAAGACACTCGTTCACATGACATATTTCTTATCACCATACCATAACAAATAAACTAAATAAACTCTAATCTTAACCCAAAAAACTGTTCTTGACTCACAAAAAGCTCTTGGAGGTTGTGAGGACCATCCAAAATGTCCTCACAACAATGGCCCTGCAATACAATTTGTCCCCACAGCGTAATAAAGACACACACTCACACACTCATTCACTTCTCTCTCGTTTCTCTGCCTGCCAATTATTGTGGCCATGGCAACTATCTTGGAGTATGGCCTGTGGATACATTCACCATTACCAGGTCACTGCCTTGCAGCCTATCTGTCCCTCCACAGACACACACACACACACACACACAGGCCCCCACACCCAGACTCTTTCTAGTCGCTGTCGGGTCTAATCATCGGCCGCTGAGGAGGCACAAAGCTTAAAAAAAAGAGCAGAGGAAAAAAAATAACCATGGCAACAAAATTTGCTGCAATTTCAGTAATAATACGAATTAGACGCCAAGCTGTATTATGTTGGGCAGAGAAGAAAAAGCTCTCAGCTCTCTCTTTTGATGTGACAAGGAAATGCTGCAGTGCCCGAGCTCACATTCACAGCTTTACCAGTGCTAAAAGTGAGTTTTGTGTAGTTTTCCAAGAGGTTCTGATCATGATGATGATGATGACACAGTTTCTATTTTAAGCTGGATGTCACATTATGCCAGCCAAATTAGGACACACACACACACACACACACATATACACACACATATACAGTCACTCATACAGAATGAACGTCGGAACATAAATGGCAGCTGGCAAAACAGGTTTAGCCAAGCATGTAAATCAACATGAATTCCCACTCGACTGGAGCTCGAAGCCCTGATGCGGCGCTGCCTGCGACCTGTGTCCGCGTCCCCAGACACCCCTTCACACAGTGGAGTGGAGAGCTGTGTCACTCCATGAGGCGGAAATCATCTCGGCGGATTGAAGAACAGAGCGGATCCTCACGTGTGTCAGTGACATACAGAGATAATTCCATTTGCTGACAGAGATCTTCGTAAACTAATTCATGAATCAGCTGTCTTACGTTATTTGAAATGATTTAAGGTCACAGTTGAAAAGAAGACAAACTTTAGTGCCTGTGACTCTTTTCCAGATCTCTTGTTTTAATCCCATGCCTCACTGCTGCAACATTGCAACGGTTCAGTAACAACTTTGTATTGAGGACAACTCTCAGGACACAATCTGTGCTGCAAATCTGTTCACGATGCCGCACACTGCAAACACACCAATGTTTCACTGCCCTGATGTTCCATGAGGCAGGTGCATTGTGGGTTTAAGTAAACTGGAAAAGCTGATTCCCACGAGCAGGAACTCATCCGTCAGACATTTAGTCAGGAGCAGAAGTCATGACAGTTGTGGGTCATCTGCTGTTTATGTCGTTTGTGGACACGAGCAGCTACAGACAGATCACATGTCAAACTGTGATTGTGAGGTTTTGTGAGTGACGGATGTGACACACTTTTATCATCAGATTCACCTCTTATGTGGTTTTTATTGGCTCTTCAATCCTCCTACCTTCTTTTGTGCTGTGATGCAACACTTTTAACATTTCTTGCTTTGTTTCTTCTCGTCAGTCCACAGGAAATGTTTAAACCAAAATACATTTTAAAGTATAATCATTTGTATTACATTAAAATAAAAAAGATCCAACATGCTTATAACCAACCTTTCAATGTCCCGTTTACACAGAGCCCTGTGCACCTCTGCTTCTTCCATTTAAATCCTGTTGTGAGATTTGCTGCTTTTCAAAATTATCTTTTTATTATTGTAAAAGTAACTTTTTCTAGCACCTCACTTCCATTCGCATCCCTTAAAAATGACAAAGAAATTAACTTTTGCCCTTAGACAAACTTTGTCAAATGGAAATTTACAGAATATTGTTTCAATTTTTACCAGTAGCACAAAGACTGAGATTTTCCAAAATTGATTTGGTCTAAATTTGAAAAAATGGAGCTTCCCTATGCAACTATTTATTAGGATCAAGTCCTCAGAAACGGCTCATAATGCACTTCTGATGCTCAGAAAATTCAAAATGGGGCATTCAAATCAAGACGGGTCTTTTCACTGTTCAGTAAATGCCAGCTGTAGGAAGCAGTATTGACAGAAAGTGGAGGAAAGGAGAGGAAAAAGGCGGGATGCTATTAATCTTTCCCCTTCATTCACCACTCCACAATGAATTGCAGCTGTGGCTGCAGATAAAAACTGGGTTTTTTTTTCTTCTCTGGTGATTATCTGCAGTGCCTGCGTGGACGTATGATCACAACAGAGCCGAGTGAGAGAGGACACAGCAAGGGAGGGAAGCGGTGGACATGGGAGGAGCAGGAAAGAGACCAATTATAAGGAGAGGGGGCACAGAGGGGATGAAGTTAAAAGAAGAAAGAAAGCGATAGAAAAGTGAAGACTGCAGGTGATTAGACGAGCAGCTGGACGAGAGAAATAAAACATCACTAAAAGATGTAGTTCCGTTGTTAGGTGAGAAGAATTTTAGTTTGGATGCAGGTTTTACAAAGGTACGAGAGTCTGACTGTCTGAAGGTGGAAGCAACACCGACGTCTTTGTGAAATACCACTAGACACAGGGGGGGGGCACGTTTCAGCAACTGTGAGAGATGCAAGGAGACAGGAGGGGGGGACTGTGCTGTGTGCACAGAGAGGAGGGGTAAGGTGCAGATATGGAGGTGTTTAATATTGTTTGCTGTTTATCTCAGCTAAACAGAAACGCACAATAGAGATGCAATCTTGTCCACCTACGGTTGAGAAATGTTTCAGATGGTGTTGGAAGCGTGATAAGCTACACTGTAGATTGAATTAGGGAGAGGTGTGATCTGATAGCTGCACTGGTACTGCAGATATGACCATGGGTATACTCACTTGTTTCCAAAGGATCGTCTAAGATGGGGTGAACTGGGCGGTGGGGCGGTATTCTGAATTGCAAATTTAAGTAATTTAAATATATATATATTATTCATAGACACATATACGACTGTAAACACTGTATGAAATGACAGGCAGCTCTTCAATTACAATATTGTTCTTTGTACTGTAATTATTTAGTGCATTTAGCAATTATACAACAAAATCAAACTAGAAATCATGGCTGCATTATAAAAGGACACCCACATGATTCTGCAAATCAGTACTCAGACTCAGACTCAAGGGTCAGCAGTGATTTACAGATAGGTATAAATTGCAAAACTCATTTTCACAATTAATTTTTTTTGTGTGATTTCGGCCTGTAACACTTACACTTGTTTCAATCAGTATCACATGGTACATGTGGGGAGGATCTGTGTGAACAGAGACTGTGGTCTGACAGCAGGGCGGCCGCTGACAGCTCCAATCTCAAAGATACAGGGGTCGGACAAAATGGAAACCGAGTCCTGCTTTGCATAACACTGAGCCCCTGATACAAAGTAATCACCAACATCAGCCTCCCCTGCGGCTTCAGCAAAACAACGGTGAACACAGAAGTCTTTCTGTAATGATCCAGTGGCCTACGAATAAAGAGCTACCCAGTAACTCTAAAGCGATCAGGGGTGAACAGTGGACAAACATGGAGAGAGCCCGAGGGGCAGTGTTGAGGGAAGTCTGGGAAGTTGAGTATATTGACATGGTTGTACAAAATGTGTTGCTGCAGCTGCCCCTGGGGATCAGAGTAACCATAGCACAAGTCAGGCAGAAACCAACAGGCTGAATTAACCTCTAGTCCTCGGTGGGGGAGAATGAAAAAGGTGTTTAGAGTGAACAGAGACATCGATCCGTGGTGTTTTGCAAGGATGGGTTAAAAACCAGGCAAAGTGGGCCACTGCCCAGAGGCTCAAACTCCAGAGGCCCAAAAGAACCAGAATAACGCAACACCATTCTGGTCTACATAATTTGGTTGATCACGTATATGCCACTAGTGTAAATGACCCTTTGTCTTAAAAACAAATTAATTATATGGCTTTTTTATTTCTTTTACTTTGAGTCACATTAATGTTTGAATTTTTTTGCGGAAAAGTTTAAACGTATTTAAGTGAGAATATCTTGTAAAGGTGTTTGGATTTTTGGTTTAGGTTGGGTTTAAATACACTGTATGACATAGTTTGAATGCACACAGATGATTTCCCTATGTTCCCACACGCTGCAAACGTAGCTCCTGTGAGACACAGTCGTGGAAAGGAATGGGCGCTAGACGACGTTTTACAGGAACAACTGTCTCAGATCAAACTGATGATTGGAGCAACACACCATTTCTGTCTGTTTCATAGCTTTATTGACCGCCTGTCTAAAGATAGAACCAGTCACTGGCCGGGTGTTGCAGAACGATTACAGCTGTTGAAAGACAAAATCACCTTTTCTATGTGGGCTTCTGTATTTGTGCAATGTCTCGCACATCGGCTCAGAATCAATAATAACATTCATTCTCCCAGGGTGTGTTGTGCATTTTTTGTGTGCCTGGCTGTGTGTGTGTGTGTGTGTGTGTGTGTGTGTAGGGGGGGACGACTAGTAGCTGAGCTCATGATAAGTGCTGGAGTATTTTTTCTCTACTTTTGATTGTGCTGCTGACAATAGCAGTTAATGACAGCCTGTAGTGACTGCACAGTTTGACTGTGGGGGATGGGAGGATGCAGGGCAAAAGACCCATTTTCAAAAGAATATATTTTTATTCATAAACCTGTAGCCCGTGCAGCATGGCCAACGGTTGTCTTTATTAATCTCCAAGTACTCTCCATGAGCGCCGCAACTTTCCATTGAATCAAAGCCGTTTGAAGGCCTGCCGAGATCACAGGGACGGAACAAAAAGCTTTCAGCAGGTTGTGAATGTAGTCAATTGCAAACAAGATGTGCATTTCAATGAACCATTCAGACGACGGGGAGAGGAAATGGATGGGTTACACTAATAAAAAAACATGGATGCATCAGAATAAACAAAGCACGAACACTAATTACAAACAGGGAATCCCTGTCTCGCCAGGGTTTATTTATTGCATCCTGTCTTTTGAGAAAGCAGATATGTCTGAGACCTCTATGGCAGTAGAAGAGATAAATGCATTTTTAAAAACACATAAAAAGTTTATTAAGCAATTATTATTATTTAAGCAAGTCAAGGACTTGGCAAAAAAAACATTTTGAAACAGTAAGATTTTTATAAGATAATCACAAAACTGTTGCTGATGCTGATGCTTTGCAACTATCTGACCAACTTCTTAAAAATCTACTGCATATTTTCAGTGTAATAGTCAAGAAATGTAATACTTTACTTACTTGAAGGTGTATACTCCAGCCTCTGGAGATGTGCTGCAACTAGATGCATCCAGGACAGGAAGGCCAAAGTGCATATTTGGCCAAGAAGACAATTACTTGTTCAGTGTCCTCCTTGAGAAACAGATGCCTAAATTCTCCTGAACTTGCTGCATCTTTGAATACATTTTTGAAATAAACCAGACACTGTGTGTAGGAAACTCAGGTGAGATGGCGTCATGGGCAGAGTTGTCAAGAAAAACAACCCCACTACTGGAGTACACTGGTATCCAAATGGCTGGTGTGCATGTCACATCTTAAAAAAACAGTTTGGATAAGAATAAAATGTTGCAGTGGGCCATGATGCAGAAACAGTGGATTTGAGTCCATGTTTAAGGTTTTTGGATCCTAGTGAAAAAGAAACTGTAAGGAACTCAGGCACAGAGCTTATGAGAAAAAATGAATGTCTCCAACAGCAACAGAGAAGCATGGAGGTGGAAATGTGATGATCTGTGGATGCTTTGGCAAAGACTAAGGTTATCAGTTATCATAGCTCCATACTGAGGACGTATGACATCACGTATCAGAATAATTTGAGAATAATTTCATTTTGCAGCAGCCTGCAAACATTCCTTCTGTTTCTGTAAGAACTATTTTAGAGAAGAAAGTAGCTCAGGAGGCAACAACGAGGCTGTGGAAGTGCATTTTCACTGACACCGGGTGTTGTCAGGTCAGAAGTATTTGGCCAATTGTAAAGTGAAAAAAACTATTTTCCTTCTGTACAAGTACCAAAAGGTGAGGTTTCACATTCACCTACAGTATTGTGTGAAAAAATAATGCAAGTCTGCAGAAATGAAACAAAGTCATTTGAAAAATGTAAGTGTTAGTATAGTACGGTATAGTATGACCAAGCACATGAGTCTGGTTGTTTTCCAGTAGCCGTATGTGTTGCGACTGTGTCAAGTGCTCCAGGATGAAGCTGTGTGAACCTCTCAGCTCTCTGTCTGATTCAAACGTGAGAATCCCTGTGAGAGCTGACAAGATGTCTGCTGCTCCCATGACATCAAACTTTAATGAGAACAAAACTATTAGACATCAGATAACAAGCCACTCAGGGCTGTTCCTTTATTGACTTTGCTCTTGGTGACAAGACCACACGCACACAACACAACACAGTCACATTTAACAGTTACACATTTGCACACATGCCATCACAGGCGCGCGCACACTGACAATACATATTACGTGAGGCACATCAATATTACCAATGAGAGGAGTTCTTACTATAGCAGTGCAGTAGATTAGGTGGGGAAGGTATTGATGATTTTCCATCACCTCAAGTTCTGATCAATACAGAGACTTCTTTCTGTGCGCTCTTACGCGCGGCCTGCGTGCCATGTGAGTCAGTGTAAGAATAGCAATGGCATAATATTTAAAATCATTAATAGTCCATTTAAAAGTATTGTCTAATGGGCTTTTGGGCCTTGGGCAAGTGTCAGATGTGACCTACACGAGATACGATGTATCTTATACAGCCTGTCAAGAAAAACGCGCGTGCCCAAATCTGTGTTTGCTTGGTTTTTTTTCTGACAGTGTGAAAAATCGATGGCTTACTTTTGTGCCAGCCGCGGGCCGTGCAGGTCCCCGCGGACTGCCTCAGTTTATTGTGCTCAAAAAAAGGCAATTACAATGTTAATGTGTCGCAGTAGGAGAGTGAACCCGAGCCGCGCCTGGAAGACGGGCGTCAGAGGTTGATGGAGAGAGCCGCGTCACCGCGGGTTAACAGCAAAACGGCGTCTGGGGAGCGCTTTGTATCAAAGGCGAATAAACGCAGACACAGCTACAGTTTAGCCTCTATTTTTAGCCAACACTAATTATTTCAGATAGAAAACCGGCCTACTTAGCATCATCACTTTAATTGCTAATTATTGCGCCGACTATAGACCTATGTTAGATAGATAGATAGATAGAGAGAGAGAGAGAGAGAGAGAGAGAGATAGATAGATAGATAGATAGATAGAGAGAGAGAGAGAGAGAGAGAGAGAGAGAGAGAGAGAGAGAGAGAGAGAGA
>JAUMHF010000021.1:15140401-15161764 GCA_032359275.1 Microctenopoma steveboyesi
AGAGAGAGAGAGATAGATATATAGATAGATAGATATAGAGAGAGAGAGAGAGAGAGAGAGAGAGAGAGAGAGAGAGAGAGAGAGAGATTAATTCATTCTATTTTTCACTGTTATGGGCTTCTTGGCAGAAGCCATCCGGCAGGACTAAAACACCCACCCCACCCCCCGCAGGTCTCACGGGAGACCATAATAAGCTATTAAACGGACGCATTAGGAGTAATGAAAAGGCTCTTAGTGGTTTACCACCTGGATTTCTCTCTCTGGAAGTGATTGCTGGATGGCTCGGCTGCAGCTCCGTGTTGAGGGGACACGAGCACAATGATGTTTGCGTGTGTCAAGAGGGATTTTCAGAAACAGTTGTTTCCAACGCACATCTGAATAAAAGGAACGGTTCATTTCTTAGGTGTAGATATTTAAAAATATATATTTGCTCCAGCTTTGTGTTAATAACAACAAACAGGCTGTTTCTCCTCAAGCTGTGTGGAGAGGTAAAAGACAAAATCATCTCACAGAGCCTCGATGCCACGGTGAACATACTGGAATGAGCTTTTCCAGCTCCCGTGTAAATAGGTCTGCGTTTAAAGAGGCTGTTTTCTGTCTGTGGTGCTGAAATGTGCACCACGTCACGAGCAGGCTGTAAAATCTGTCTTTGCCCACAGTGCAGTGAGCAACACTGACAGCGCGCTACCTGGGATTGTGATGCAAATGTTAATGGACTCTGAGGTCCACTGATTAGCCTGGTGTGGGCTCATTTCCCTCCTCTACAGTCTGTCCCCAGAGAGCCCAGAGTGCCTTCTCACTGTCCCGCATTAATCAGGAGTGTTGGGAGGTATTTTCCGCGTGGCTGGGCTGGTAGGAAAACACACTAGACAGACAATCACGGGTTAAATGACAGCAATGTAAAGAGAAGGTCTCCTAAACCTAAAAATATGTCATCATCTACGTGGAGTTATTCTGCACCGTCTTTCGGTTAAAACAGTTCATGTAACACACTTTCCTTTCTCTCAGTCTCAGTCATTGTCTCAGTGAAAACATTTATTGGGAGAGGTAATGATATCCTGCATTGAAAGGCGCTGTAGACCTGATTCCAGTCAACGATGTAGTGGACCCATGAAATCCAGTTAATCACGTGTGCAATAAATCATCCGCGCACGTGGCAGCAGAAGATCGGTTCAGACGTGTTTCTCTTTATTATACAGCGCGGATTTGTTGGGTTCTCTTTCCAGGAATATGTCTGCTACTGCTCTCAGAAATTAGGCTTTTATTTGTTTTAGATTCGTGAAAACGTGTGTGGGGGGGTGGGGGGTGATCGTGGGGAGGTGGAGGTGGAGGGGTACATGAAGGCGGGGAACCTTGTGCCAGCTCACCCATGTGTGTAATGTGAAAAAGGAGAGCCGGGGGGAGAAATGCTGTGGAGGGAGGGAGGGGAGGAGGAGGAGGAAAGTGTGTGTGTCTGTGTGTGTGCGCGCGTGGGGGTAGGTGCACTGGAGGAAATGAATTTGAGGACACAGTGAGGGCACTGTGCCATTTTTGGATTTAGCCTTGGAATAAAAACAGACTCGGCGGTGGACGTCCTTCTCCGCCTTTTGGCTGTTCGAACACGCAGCCACAGATGAAGAGCGTCGGTTGCTCATATCATTATTGACACGGCTGTGGATCCTCCTGAGACGTGGCACCTTGACCCCCCCCCCGCACTGACCCACCCCGCGATTGACGATAAAACGCGAGGAGCACTTTACCTCCCCGTGCAGATGAAAGATGACCGCGCGGATCCCGTTGACGCACGGAGACTTATGAGGTGGTGAATGAAGCAGTGTGAACGTGTTCACCGTTCATTGTGAACGAGTCTGAACCCTCCAACCTTGTGAGTTCCTCCAGAATAAGACGCAATAAAAGAAGAAACGGTTTGGTTAAGGCCTTTCCCCACAACCTTTAGGAGCGCATAGACGTATGGGCTCCTCCTGAAGTCACCCAGACATCCTCAACAATTATTATTATTATTATTAATCTCTACATGAGGTCGTGGACAGGTCTGTAACCTTCTGGCTGGGGGTGTCAGGGCTGCTCTTTTCATCTTGCAGCACACTCCATCAGACAGCGCAGCGCGCAGATCAGAGCAGGGCTGCAGCCCGCTGATAACAGCCTCTGTTATTAACTCTTTCCTTCATTCAGGGAACGGGAAAGCAGCAATTTTCGTTCCCACAACTGATAATTAAACACACACACACACACACAGGCTGCACGTCAGAGCGATTTGTGCGGCTGGTGCTTCATTGTTGACTGAACGCCGTTGAAAGCAGGTCTGAGGTTTACCAGAGATGCGCAGAGACGCGCAGGCCCTGCGCACCTCGGCCTGCTCTGCTCAGATCTCCGCATCGCGTTGCAGATTGATTTCATCCTGATTTTAGCTCTGTGTGCATTGAGGGATAAATTGCTAAATTTCCAGGACTAAATAATAGTCTATTTTATTTCTAAAAATGTTTTTTTAAAACGTATTTTTCATATTAAACATTATAAACATTATAACTGCTGGTGGAGCTGCTTTTAGTCATTTTATCCTTTAAATATTTGGCACAGATTGACACCAGCTCTCACGAGAGTTGCAACCACTGAAGAACCCGGACGGAGACATTAAACAGGCCACTCTTCCCATCGAGTAGCCAACAGCCTGGACGCGCTACGGCGCACTGTCCTCAGGCCACGTCAGGGGAGCGCACCAGGCTGCGGCTCTGTATCACAGTGATGAACTCTGATACTGCAGCCTGAGGAAACACTGAGCACGGCGGACACAGAGTACAAGTGACAAGGCGCTGTCCCCAAAGCGTTCGCAGCAAAGGTCTCTGCAATTAAAGTTTTTAAAAGTAAGTCAACAAAGTAAGGTGATGGTTAAAAAATATTAATGTCGAGCTTCAGCAAGGGGCTGTTTTTAAAACGCTTGAAATGAATTAATACGTGTAATTTTAGGATACTAATTGGGCGTGATTTTGCGTAAATTAAACCCGTTTCTCTTCTAACATATTTTTCCAAATCGCTTGCTTACATTTTAAAGAAGCACTTTTCATAGCGAAGACATTTCGTCACTTCAGCTTCTCAGACACAATCACAGTCTGACTGAATGGATGGATGGATGAATGAATACGCTGTCTGAATGAAATCCTCAGCCTGATAGAAGCAGTGGGATGAAAGGAGATCACATTTTACATTTCAGTTCGTGTAGCCTACATTCTGACAGAAATATGAGGTCACCAGTTCTGCATCTTACCATTATTTAGCAAAGGCAAAATGAACGAAAATATTTTCCCTCATCACCAACAAACCCAACAAGTTTTTATCCATATGATCCCAGAGACAACTTGGGTTACTAATTTGATGCTCCACGTCCTCTTGTAGTTAAAAACAAGTTGACATCATTTTATTTTTTTTATAACAAATCCTTGATTTTGATACAATCTTGTCCAAGAGTTCGGGTTTCAGCAAATTCCAGCCTCCTTATATACACGTAAAGTTATGCAAGATTTGAGGCCCCCAGAATACCATTGGATGTTGGGAGGAGGTTTTACATTATGGGCTGGGGAAGCGATGGTGGGGGTACATCAAGCACCTCCCCCAGAAATGCAGCAAATCTCTCCCGTTTTCTCCTGGTGGGGCACAGAGAGAGCTGGAGACGTGCTTTGCATTGGCAGGCTGATGAGGACACGTGTCTCCTCCCTGCCTCCCCCCAGGCTCGACGCTACCGCATTGGCATCAGTAAAGGCACCTGAAAACCGACAAGCAACTCCTGGAAACGCTGCGTGCCACCTTACAATCCGAAGAAAACGACGTTATAGCCCCTACAGAAACCTGTGGCGCGCCCCTCGTCGTGCGTAAAGCTCCTGCGCACACCGCTGAACTGTCTGGTGACCTGAGTAGGCGCGCTACAAGTCGAGCATCGTGAGCGCAGTGCCAACATGCAGCAACGGCGCGGCGACGTCTGAAGGTGACATGAACCTGGGAAGAATCGGGAGCAGCAGGAGTACACTGAACAAGAAGTGGAGATAGCAACTGAATACCGTCGGTGTCTTGAAACAAATCTTGCGCTTTGACTTGTGGCTTTAATGCAGAGAACCAAGAGCTACAGCAAAAAGTAGCCTCACATTTGTATCGACTGGAGGAGAAAAACACTAATTAGGCTGCAGAGTTCGCGTCTGGAGAGTAGAAAATGGCGACATTAATCAGAAGCAAGCTTTCTAATAAACTGTCAAATGCAGCCACGGCTGTGTCCAACAAATCCCAGGCGAAGGTGAGCGGGATGTTCGCCAGGATGGGATTTCAGGCCGCAACCGACGACGAGGCTCTGGGCTTTGCCGCCTGCGATGACCTGGACTACGACCACCGGCAGGGCATGCAGATGGATATTTTGACATCCGATGAGATGGCAGGAGAAGGGAGCGGAGACGGAGGTGTGATGCAAGGGGACAGTCACTACCAGAGGGACGGCACTGGACCACCGCACTCGGATTCAAAGGACGGAGATCCAACGAACGAGTTGACCGAAGTCAGACCAAAAATCACTGCGTGGGAGGCGGGCTGGAACGTCACGAATGCAATCCAGGTAAACGCGCACGGCAGGACTTCTGAGCGCGCGGTTCCGACTCTCGGTACCAATTATCTGAGCCGCCTCCAAAGCAGCAGAGAAATAATAATAAGAAACGCGCGTCTGCTTCAAAGCTTCATTAAAACATTGATTCACTGAACAAAACACAGCGGGCTGTGTCGCTATGAATCAACTTTGAGGAGTTATAGTTTTAATAACGCTGTGGTTGGTGGATGATTTCACGCGGAGACACTCCGCAGTCATTTAGCTATAGTCTATTAGGATCCTTGAGAGCAATGCAGATATTTTAGGACAGTGAAGGCGTGGTGCGCTGAAAGGGAGGTAGTTGATGCCCTGCACCCACCACCCCACCCCGCAACACATTCTTTGTCTGTATAGTGATGTCCAATGTCACAGATGCACGAGCCTGATAACCTAACATTCCGCCAGGGTAGAAGTGGATGAGTGGATGGATGATTCTGGATTCTGCGGTTTAGAGCCAAAGCCCCTTTTTCTAGCAATCTTATTTTATTATTTTTGGGGGCTTTCTAAGGCCTTAAATTTATAGCAGTTATAACTAAAAGGCCGAATCTTGTAAGAGCTGGATTTTACTCTTAATACTGTGACCATGAACATTAATGCAGAGGCTACCAATGCAGAGCCAGGTGTGCGCGCAGCTATGCAGCCTAAAATGAAGATGCATTCATAGACAACTAGATCGATGCTGAGCGCATTCTCTCATTTACTTGAGAGTGGAGGCTGTGTGCGTGTGCGCGTGCGCGCGTGTGTGGCCTATGCGACAAACATCTCTAGACGCAATCCTTTGGCTTCTCAAAGCTGTGGTCACGGCTCTGTGGCCGTGATGTCAGCGTGTGTCTCCGTCAGCCCGTGGTGACGTCAGAGGCCGCGAATGCGCTTAAAGCGAAGTGGAAAACCCACAACACGAAAACGGGAGTGACACCCATTGAAAGCGTGAGAGGAGTCAGCCGAGGACCACATGAAAATGTGATCTGGTGAACTCCGAAAGTAAAGAAATGTTACATTAGAACAATTACAACGTATTTACTATGTGCCCCCCCCTCTTTTTCTCTGTTCCTAGGGGATGTTTGTTCTTGGCCTACCCTACGCCATCCTGCACGGAGGATACCTCGGACTCTTTCTCATTATTTTCGCCGCCGTAGTGTGCTGTTACACGGGGAAAATCCTCATTGCTTGCCTGTACGAGGAGGACGAAGACGGGCAGCTGGTGCGCGTGAGAGACTCCTATGTGGACATTGCCAACGCGTGCTGCGCGCCCAGATTCCCCTCTTTAGGTGGCCACGTCGTGAATGTAGCCCAAATCATAGAGTTAGTGATGACTTGCATCCTGTATGTGGTGGTCAGTGGTAATCTCATGTACAACAGCTTCCCTAACATGCCCATCTCCCAGAAGTCGTGGGCCATCATCGCCACCGCCGCTCTGCTCCCCTGCGCCTTCCTCAAGAACCTGAAAGCCGTGTCCAAGTTCAGCTTGCTGTGCACGATGGCCCACTTTGTCATCAATGTCTTGGTCATAGCTTACTGCCTTTCCAGAGCGAGGGACTGGGCCTGGGACAAAGTGAAGTTTTACATCGATGTCAAAAAGTTCCCCATCTCCATTGGGATTATCGTGTTCAGCTACACCTCGCAGATCTTCCTGCCATCTCTGGAGGGGAACATGCAGAAACCGAGCGAGTTTCACTGCATGATGAACTGGACTCACATCGCTGCCTGCATCCTCAAGGGCCTCTTCGCCCTCGTGGCCTACTTGACCTGGGCTGACGCAACCAAGGAGGTCATCACAGACAACCTGCCGCCGACCATCCGAGCTGTCGTCAACATCTTCCTTGTGGCCAAAGCCTTGCTTTCTTATCCGCTGCCGTTTTTCGCTGCCGTCGAGGTATTGGAGAAAAGCTTTTTCCGGGACGGAGGACGTACGTACTTTCCAGATTGCTACGGAGGAGACGGACGCCTAAAGTCCTGGGGACTCACTCTCCGATGTAGCCTTGTTGTATTCACCTTGCTCATGGCGATCTACGTGCCACATTTCGCGCTCCTCATGGGTCTCACCGGCAGCCTGACAGGTGCAGGCCTGTGCTTTCTACTTCCCAGTCTCTTTCACCTCAAGCTTTTATGGAGAAAGCTGCTATGGCACCAGGTTTTCTTTGATGTCGCCATCTTTGTAATAGGAGGTATATGCAGCATATCTGGGTTCATTCACTCAATGGAGGGGCTCATAGAGGCTTTCAAATACAACATAGTAGATTAGGTGCAAGCCATCGCTGGAACTAGATGTTAACTGCAAATCCCCATTTAGTAAAAAGAAAAAAAGAAAAACACACTAATTCCCGGCAAGTGCAGCCCCCCTCTGCTTAAGTCATGCGTAAATGCGCGCACGGAGAACACATCAAGCATATTCGCACTCACACAGTCTTGCAACGGTTCCGAAAAAAATAGCGCGCGTACAAACACAAACACAAACACACACACACACACACACACACACACACACACACAGACGCAGGCGGCGAGAGCGAGGGAATCCGATGCATCCACAACACAATAGATGGACAATACATGTTGTATAAATATGCGAACAAAAAGTACATATACATATTTTCAAGTGGAGTGAACGTTTACAATATTTGACCTTAAACTAAATTTCAAAAAGGGCAGTTTGTCTTTTTTTCCGTCGCTCTTGTGGTGCTTCCCCACATGAGACTTCACTTCATGTGATGGAGGGACGTCATCATGTGATTTAACGATTAGGTTTCTCTCCGAAGACGTGAAAGAAAAATGCCCCATTCTTCTCAGTAATTCACGACGTGACTGTGGGCAGTGAATGTGGTGATAAAACGCACCCAGAAAATGAGTACGATGGCAATAACCAGCAGTAGAATAACACGGACGCATATAGAAATGATCACAAAAAAGCGACGTTTCGTTCAAGCGAGGAGATTGGGCCTTTTCCCAAGCAGGTAAAAATCAAGTCAACGCAAAACATCCACTAGTACACAGCAGCTATGGGCCTACAAAACTATGCATTGAATGTAGGATATTTCAGACACACTAAACATCACGACACTGGGAAGTGGAAATGAAAAATCCTCCAAATTCTTCTCACTTCTGCATATCTGTGCCAAATACTCGACGCTTATTCTATTCACCCTTCAATCGGCTAAAACACCTGAAATAGATACTGTGGTAAAATGCCCACCCCCACAACATGGCCTAAATTTCAGCTATATGGGACCCTAAAATCAAATGCACACTCAATTTAAAAAATGACGTTTATCATAACGTAATAAATACATGGCCTGATTTTATATTAATTTGAAAAACTACTGTCGAAAATTCGGTGTCTGAAAATCTAAAACAAAGAGATCATTCAAGAGGAAAAGTGCATACAGACATTTTTCATTCTGTGCAATCTAATGGGTCCTGTGGAAATGTTATAAAACCGTATGTGTAGTGTGTTGTTGTGGTTTCAAAAAGATGGAATGTATATCTCAAAGTCGTTATCATATCTCGTGAAATTAATATTAAAGAATAAAGAAATAAGTGAAATTATATTGTAAAAATGTGTGTGGTTTTATGTAAATCGAAAAACGGTCAGAACATGTATTTTTTTCTCTATAATAAAAGACAGAAAATGGTGGAGAAAATAGTGGCATTGCTTTTTTTTTTTTTTTTCAATCAAAACTGAAAAGAAAAGAGTGTCCATTCTTTTTTTTCCAGGCCTTAAATTCCAGCATGTTCACATGTAGCAGACTTTCTGCTGCAGGCAGAAATAACCAGGCCTTACGCTCGATGTGTTCACCCACTGTTGATTCTCTGCTCAGCATCTGGACAAAACATTTACCTCCGAATGGTCTGATCTGCAGATGTTGAAACATCAAGCTGCTTGGTGCACACGATTTCACGGATTTCCATCAGAGTGAAACTGTGAGCGGACACACGGCGCATTCAAGGACACCTGCACGGACAGTCAAATGCAGGAATGTATTATAGGTCAGGTAAGAATCTTCAGCAGTACGCTGCGACATAACCCAACAAACAAACGAACGGATTGCGGCATAAACCAAAGTGTAATAGGATTCATTCATCTCCAGGAGTTTTACTCATCATCGCTGTGATGCCACCGAGCGGTCAATGACTCACGTTCTCGCACGTTCATGATAAACAGCGTCGTTAACAACGTTTAGAATCAATGTTTTCCGTTAATCTTATTAAACAGGAAGCGGTTTGAGCTCACTGATGATGACGCGGTAAATGACCATCTCACGAGCTCATACAGATGCTCAGACAAGATTAACAATTTACAAGGAACGGCATTAAAACAAAACTAAGCTCTTTCGATTTCAACATTTTATTGCAACAGAAATTCACTAACTGAACAGGTTTAATAACGGCGACAGTTGGATTAATACTTTCCAAAACCTCCAAGGTCCCAATTCAAATTCCGTGATTTGCTGGCACCCTCTGCTGGCCAGGGAAGAAAACCTCAACCTTTAGTGTAAGTTTTCATTTACCAGAAAATTGAGACAATTTAATAAAACACTGAAAAAGACAAACATCAAGCATTTCCACTTCCAAACATACTGCTCAATTCTAAAGTGACATTTTATATTTTTTATTTCAAGTAATGGGATTTTACAAAAAGCTTAATAAAACTTTCATAATTATACAAGAACAGTGAAATATTTACAGGCAATAGAATGCCATTGGTAAGACAGGGAGACTTAAAATGATAAAAGACAAGTGGCTCAGAAGACGAAGCACCAACATGGAGTTGTTCGTGATGCCCCAGACATTTGTGCAGCCTGTGTTCAGCTAAACTCTCACATCTAGAGCCCTCCAAAGTTTGATGGGGAGAAAAAAGGCTCACTGTAAGGGTTCTTCGTTGTTCAGGGTGGTGGGCTTCTTAGTCGAGCACTCAACAACCCAGGGATGGGACAGGACTCCCTGGATGGGCAGCCTGTGCATGGGGTTGTGCTTCAAAAGCCTGGCAACCAAGTCTTTAGCTCCTGCACCGATATTGGTCTGTGCAGGGTAAGTGTACTCCACCTGGACAACAGAAAACAGGAGTCAAGAACGCCACACATTCCCTCGGACTGCTTGCTGCTCCTACTGCTCGGCCTTCTGACATTATTCCCCAAACAGCAGGTCTGCTTCTAGTTACTCATGCCTTACCCTCGATATCCTGCGGTAGGTTTCATCATGACTCTTTGCTTCAAAGGGTGGTTTTCCAACTAGAAACTCATAACAAAGGACACCCAGACTCCACAGATCCACCTTTTCATCATGCGTATGTCCCTCAATCATTTCTGGAGGCAGGTAGTCTAGAGTTCCACACAGCGTGGACCTCCTGAAGTGAGGTGTAGAGGGACTGATTATATAAAGGCATTTTATAACAGCAGGAGAGAACCACTTTCACTCGTGTTTTCTACATATACAACATATTAAAAAGTTGTTTTTTTAAAAAGGTGCCGGTACCTGGAGGAGGGCGTGTGAACAGACCAGCCAAAATCTGCAATCTTCAGCTCCCCGTTAGCCCCTAGTAACAGATTCTCTGGTTTGATGTCCCTGTGGATCACCTTCTTGGAGTGACAATAGTTGAGGGCATCTGCTAGTTCCATGATGTACTAGTTCAAATGCAGAGGACAGCATTTTGTTGGTTTTGTTTCGTTCTGACATGACACATTAGCTTATATGTACAACTACCACTTACTGGACACCACTTTGAATGTGTAAAATTATATATGCATTCAATCGAGTTAGGCGAGTGTAGATTTTTTTACAACAAGGCTTTATATTGGCACACTTACTGTGGCACTTCTGTCCTCAGGAAAACTTCCACAGCGCTGCAATTCACCATACAGTTCTCCTTTGGGTGCAAACTCAAGAATGAGATACACACGGGACAAGTCGTGGAAGTAGCCATAGAGACGCAAGATGTTGGGGTGCCTGCAAAACATGTAGAGGTGCATTTTCAGATGAGCTGAAATACCCAAGCAATTTTTAAAACCAAAGATTGGCAGGGCAAAATTATTCCATTGAATTAGCAAATGCTTGATATTGCAATGTTGCAACCACATCAGGCAAAACATTTGCTGACATTTTCAACATCAGAACTAGAGAAAGTAGCATGAGCCAAATTAAACCTGTTTGGTCAGCATGTTCACTTTAGGACTGTTTAAAAGGTAAATTAGGCTGGAGGTTATTAAGTAACGGAAAGAACACATTATGAAAGTGTTATTCTTCACCACTGACACCACCAGGGTCGTCCACGTTCAAGTCTACACACGTGTGAATGGGTAGCAGTGTAAAAGCACTTTGAGTACCAATAAGCCAGAAAAGTGCTATATAGGTGTAGACCATTTCTTTTCATGAATGGATGAAATTTGTGCTAAAAAGAAAAAGTGTAGAACAAAGGGAGTCATGAAAAACAGACTATAGAGCCTACAGAGGAAAACAGAGGTAAAACAACGTATAACATGATAGTTTAATCACTTAAATAACTAAAACATAGATCATTTCTGTTGAAACTGTAGTTACTGTTGGTGATCCCCGCTCTTACATCAGCTGTAGTAAAAATTTAACGTTGAGAACCACTGGCAGTGTTCTTAAAACTTTACAAAGCAGACTCTTGTGGATTCTCTGCCATGTGGCAGCGGACTGTGACAAGCTAGAGGCACCCAACTCTAGCCAGTCGCCACAACCAGATGACATGCATAACAAACCATACAATCACGAAGTGTGTGCTTCACATGATCTTCCAGCTTTTGCAGAACTTCCCATGTCACTTTCTATCACTGTACAAAGTGAACCGACTTCTAGAGATTTCTCATTTCTCACCCCTGGGTTAAAGTATGCAACATTAATTTCTCATCAAGTGATATCTGCTTAATTGCTTAGACCAGATTTCCATGTTGAGCGATTAGGACTGGCCCAAACATCATTTACCAATCTGGTGTAATATCTTTTCATTTGAATAACACTTTACCGGAGGTGAGACTGGATCTCTACTTCTCTCCTCAGCTGATGTTCCACCCCTGCCTTCTCCAGCTGCTTCTTGAATAGCACCTTTAAGGCCAGGATGAACTTGCTTTGTCGCTCTCTAGCTAGGTAGACATTGCCAAATTTACCCTTTCCCAAGGGACGGCCGATGTCAAAATTTTCGAGGCTCCATCGTTTCCTGTGCGAGCAGACATACGCAGTTGAATGATAGTAACAAAAAAAAAAACATTCAATCTTACAAAAGATTAGAAAAAAACACTAAAAATGATTAGACATACTTTGAGGCTGATGCAGAATCATTCTTCAGAGACTTGTCTAGTGAAGAGAAAAATAATTAGTTTCCAAGACACATACAGTCTCTTAATTTGTCTACATTTATATTATACTTACTCTGTGGCTTATCTACATTTGCCAATTGTAATGGTGGTTTGGCTGACTCCTGATTCGTCTTGGGCACATCTGTTTTTGGCTGATATTGCTGGTAACTAGGTTTCAGCTGCTGTGCAGGATTTACATTGTGAGTAGCAGGGTTTACATTCTGATCAGAGGGTTGTGCTGGCTTAACAGCAACAGAGACATGAGATACTGGTTTCTGATGGCTCACAGGCCTCTGAATGCGCAGAGGTCCATTTGATACACCTAGAACCCGTTGATGTGGAGTTTGTGTAACAACAGCCTTCTGAGTCATCTGTGGTTGTTGTGACACAGGAATCCGTTTAGGTCCATGACTATTCGACTGCAATTAAAGGAAATCGAATACATCAGGTTTAAATGCGAATAACATGATAGCTCAATTTTCCCTCTTTGTGGTTTGGACACACACCGTTCTAACAGCTGGGCAAATATGGAACTGGGTTACATTAACTTCATGACATAAGTGGACCTTTAATGTGTAACATGAACCTATGTCCACACATACGGAAACACTATCACACACTATATTTTGATAGGGTCAGATACGTGACCCTGCAATCTGTGCCCAAGCAATTTTACATACAGTTGTAGGATTTGGGTAATGTTGTATATTACCTTCACTTCTGGTTTGTGAAGTTTCATGTCCTTTTCATGCTTGAGTCTGGCAGAAGAGTCCATATTCTGAGAAAAAAAAGGTTTTAACACAAAACCAACCATTGACAGTTTGAAAAAAGAGTTTGTCAGCCGAAATGTAGTTAATGTAACATCACATGGGTGGCACTGGTTAGCACTGGGTGACTGGTATAGCCAGTCAGAAAAGAGTTACAACTTTTTAAAAAGCGCCAACGTACTTCTATAAGGATAGGTTATACGGAGAAACCATAAACATGGGTTTAAACGTTAGTTAGCTTCACTCTAGCGTGCTCTACATTTATAACGCAGGCGTTAACATTGGCTAGTCCATGGCTCATCTTTGTAAGCACAGCACAGCCCGCACAAGCCTCTACTAAATGATATAACACGACTTACCTAAATGTGTTATTGCACAATAACAGAGAAAGCCTTTGTCAAAAAAATATCCAGAGTTTAAACAGGATGGCTCTCAAACTAATGTTAGCCTAGCTAGTTAGCAGCTACGTCGGACAGTTGACGAGCTGATGTTTGCGGCTACATACATAAGGAATACTCACTGCGATCTTACAGCAATGTCTCTTTTTTATTTGCTTTATCGCATTAACCTCACTACCACTCTTAAGAATAGTTACGATGCTCTAAATATCCATTTAAGCAAACCTTACCAACGTAGGAACTGGGATTTCAGTGTGACTAACACTTCCCTCGAACAATACTCATTTGATTTCAAACGTCCCTCTGTTCAAAACCTTTAAATACACAACGGCCTGCGATTGGCTGAGGGAATGCTATGTTCTCGCTCCTTATTGGCTGACGAGAAATTCTACAGCGGATGCAGCGTGACGTCGAAGTACGAACTTCTTCCAGAACAGCAGAGGGCAGCAGAGGTGTTCATAGGGTTGATATGTGGTATATAACGATCAAATCTTTGAATCTCATTCACAAAAAGTTACTAAACCAGTCACATTGCTATAAACGAGGGACATAAATTATTAGCTCGAAAAACGGAAAGTAAGGAAATATCATGCAATATTGTGTACTAGTGAAGTATTGGTTCTATTGTGATATGTTGATCATATGAAGGAGACAGACCACAAACTGCAGTGAGGTTATTACAACTATTTCTACTACTTCTATCCATTTTTTGAATCTATTGCATTTTCAATGCACACAGTATTACTTCAAGAAAGACTGTGTTTTAGAATTAAATGATTAATTTTTATCATAATTTTGATATAATAATAATACACACAATATTTCAGTGACAAAGCAATATGTATTTGTGAAGATTCTGTCATCTAGGTGAAGACAGTTGCCATAAGTAAACCTTCTGACAAAAAAATATGTAAGATATTTTCAGCACTACTAGTTAAAAAAAACTGTATATATTGAACAAAGCTTATAATTTTTAAAATCATCGCTTGACCCCCTTCCAGTTTGGATGATGCAATTATCCATGTGCTCCATCACACCATGATTTTCACTGGGAGTTCAGTGAGAATCATGTTTTCGATTTCTCTAATGCATTCAACACCATCCAGCCTGCACTACTGGAAGAGAAATTAAAAACCATGATAGTCGACCCTCCCACGATTTCCTGGATCATGGACTATTTCACAGGCCGCCCCCAGTACGTCCGCATGCAGAACTGTGTGTCGGGCAATGTGGTCTGCAGCACAGGAGCTCCACGAGGACGGTTCTGTCTCCATTCCTTTTCTCCCTGTACACATCAAACTTTATGTACAACCCAGACTCCTGCCACCTTCAGAAGTTCTCTGATGACGTCAGGGAGTGGTGGACAGTTTTCTGGAATGGTGTAAGCTCAACCATCTCCAGCTCAACATCAGTAAGACTATAAACATATCAAGTATAAATATTTGGGTATACACCTGGACAATAAACTGGACTGGTTCACACACACTCTGCTGTGTATAAAAAGGCCCAGAGACGGCTGTATTTTTTTAAGGAGGCTCAGGTCTTTCAATGTCTGCAGCACGATGCTGTGGATGTTCTACGAGTCTGTGGTGTCCAGTGTCATCTTCTTTGCTGTGGTTTGCTGGGGCAGCAGCTTGAAGGTGGCTGACACTAACAGACTGGACAAATTAATCAGGAGGGCTGGTTCTCTTCTGGGTGTGGAGCTGGACCCGCTACATGTGGTAGCTGAGAGGAGGATGATGACCAAACTCCTACACAGTGTCCTGGCTAGACAGTGGAGCACATTCAGCCAATGACTTATCAGTGTCAAGTGCTCCACTGAACACCACAGGAAACGCCCCCCCCCCCGCCTCCCTCAGTAAAAGGGAGAGGGGAGAACAACAATCATAACTTTCCATGTCAGCAATTCAGGGTGGAGAACAGAGCACATGAAAGAGAAAATATATATAGCTCATCAAAACATAGTATTTAGCAATGCTGAATGTGATTCAGTTATAAGTATAATCAAGGCATTGAGACAGATGCTGCAAATTCCAAGTCAATGCCTGGAATTATTTCTGCCATGGTTGTAGACCAGGAAAATGTCTTCACAATTACAGGCCTGAAACTCCTGTGTCAATTCTATCGGTCATTTTACAGTGATACTTTACCTAGACCAGTGTGTAAGACAATGAGTATACACATATCTTGTGTTGAACAGGGCTATGAAATATACATTTTAATATAAAATTACTCAAAGTTATTTGTTAAGCAGCTTTGTTTTCCATCACAAATTGATTTAATGTTGACAAAAAATGTATAAATAAAAATGTATATATATAACCAATATGTTGTGTATTTTTTCTCCACATTAGAGATTCAAGAAACCTTCTAAATTAATGTGTGTGGTTTTTCTTCATATGGGATGTATTATGTACAAGCAATTTACAAAAATGCGTTTCTTTTATCCCCAGCATTGAACTAGAGACAAAAATGAAAATCAACATTTTTATGTTTTCTTCATTAATTAAGACGTACGATAATAATCGTATTGTACGATAAATAATACAAACAATGTACGAGAATTTTATCCTTTTTGTGTTATGGCTACGGTATTTAATTAGCACGACAAGGTACAGATTTTCTTCCATCCTACGCAGACACACCTGGTTTGTTTATGCGCGCCTGACGATGTATACGTAATGACGCACGATGTAAACAATGATGAGTGGTATGAACGCGGAGGGATACATCCTTCACTCCGCACAGGTAGAGGCGCTGTTCTGCCCAGATGTGGGTGTACAACCGCTCTGTTGTTTAAGAACAGTCAGGCTCTCTCATAGGTCACAGTCAAGTTATTATTTTTTTTTTAAGCATTCTCCCTTTAATGTGCTTAATAAAAAGTTAAATGCTTCAAATAACATCGTTATGTAAGGCAAATCTACACATATTTATTTATTTTGTGCCTACTCATAGAGGCATTGCAGTGTTACAGCAGGGTACATATAATTGTTCGGCATGTTTTCTTAATGTTAAAAAATGTAACTGCACATACAAATAATAAAATTAACAAAAAAAAAACATTTCATTAACTTTGGCCACACAGTTGTTAAAAAATAATTTATCTTTTGTCCTTGGTGGTAATTTACATTTAAGAAATTGCATTACTTTTGGAGATTAAATGATAAGATGGCAACATTTGGCCACAGTGGGGCAGCTTGGGGCGTTTTCATTTCAGACGTGTCACAACAGTTCATTAAAGAATGAAGTTGTACTAGTTCACCTTTAGGTGTTGGTATTGTATGTAGACTTTCTTTATCTCAACAATTTCTGGAATGCGTGTTCAGTGAGACCTACGACTGCACCTCTCAAATGAAAGACATGCATTCAAAGCATTTTTTCACCTGGCCTAATTTGATCTTGAAAAAAAATATTCAGCCTGTATATATGCAAAATGTCTTTTAAGTCAGATCAAAGAATTACATTTAATTTACAATTTAACATAAAGCATGTTTTAGCACAAAGCCGGAGCCCATGAAGAACAGTCGGCTATGTTTTTTATTAAACATATCACTTTTTTTTTTATTTGTCACATTCTGCAGATGGTGAAAACATTTGTTTTTCAGAGGCACAAAGACAAAATGTATAAATTACAATTTGAACTAAGCATGTGATCTCCTTCAAATATTTCTCTGAATAAATATTACTGTTACAGGTTAAAAAACCAATGAAAAATGAATGAAAGACATATATTAAAGAAACTAAAGCACTTGTCATCACCAGACTCCTGAACATTATATGAAGTAAGACATTCTCGAACATGCTGCGTAGCATATTTAATCTCTCGAACAGTAATACCAAATAACCAGCTCCCTCAGCATGTGTAGCAGCTTTCCTTAGTGTTTTTTCAAGTGCAAATAAATGCCTGGTCTTAGCCTACCATGATAGAAAATGCTGAGAGGTTTGTGTTACAGCTGGGGAGCAATAATCACTGTACTGTGTATTGCATTCAGAAAGCATGTTGAGGTACAGTGTGTAACTTAAAGCTCTGTACAACAGTGTTTGAGAAGGTCTTCTACACAATTCCATCAAAACATAAATATGGCTTGTAACATGATCCCTTCGTTTCACTTAAATATATTAGTATCAATATTAATTATCGCATAATAATAAAATACAGTTCCATATTCAGGCTCGTTTGTAATCCCCTATACAGAGTGTCTTATTATTCAGGTCCCGCAAGAAAACATTGTTAAGATGGCACATATTACCCTAACTGTAAAACATGTTACTGTCAGTGACTGAACTATTTACTCACTGAAACCACTTCCATGTATCATTGACGTGCACTGACCGATGCCTTAACACAACATTGTTTCCTGCAATCGTATTTTAACAGCAGTATTTCTTACAGTCATTCCTATATGAACCATGACTGCTTTTCATGCCACTCTGTTGCTGTGAACACAGATTTCAAGGAGCCTTGCTAGAATTCTGAGGTCTTTGGCCAAATGAAAACACCGCTGGCACACAGAGAGCATTCTGTCCTCCTTGGCACTTTTGGTGCGTTTTCAGAACACCTAGATCCTCTGCTGGTGCTACATGTTTCCAAACGTGCAGATGTTTAAACTTGTCCCTGAGTATCTCCAACATTTCCTCCCCGAGTCCCCCATCACTGCCACTCTGCCAAGCAGCACACCCTCAAAACACTCCACAGAATCTCTCTATGCTGCAGTCTGCTGTTAAAAATGTATCTAATGTAGACAGTAAATCATATGAAATGGATGAGGTGTTCCCTTAAATAATACAAAAAAAGTGAGAGCACCAAAACAGCTTCAGAGCAGCACAAAGGGAGGCTTGTAGTACAGGGGTGCAGTTTCTCACAGACTGTGCTGAACAACTGCGGCCTGTGTCATTTCTCGGTGACAGCAGCAGCCATCGGCGTGCGCATGGTCCCACGTGCTGTGGCTGCTAGCTCCTCGATTTCTGTGTTTAGTCGTCTGATGACCCACTCCATGGCCTCACGGCCCTAATCATGAACAAGCAAATGATTAGTGCCAAGAGTCAATCATTACACATATTGCAAATCTCATTGAGAAAAGATTAAAATAAACTGGTGTATTATAATGAACTAAAACAGGCCTGACAGATGATGTGGAGGCCACTCAACATTTCAGGGACCCCTTACCTTTCCAGCATTAGTAGAGATGGTGCTGGCCATAACTCCCTCCAAATAACTGCTGAGACTGACACCTTTTACAGAGATGATCGCCTCCTGAGTCAGTATTGTCCTGAAAAAGAAAGTAAGTTTAAGAAAAAAATAAGTCATGGTCAGAAGTTGCCCAGCCCAGGTGACAAAAAAACTCAGCATTCAACAGTGCCATTTGAAACAGTAAACTTACTTCTCTGGATCCTTGGGGTGTGGTTTATATGTTAACCTCTCATCCACAGACACCATGTTTGTGAACGTGATCTATAAAGATGAATGAATAAGCGTTAACATACTGTTTTTGTATACTGTAATTGCTTATATCACTGCCTGTGTGTTGTCAGACAAGTTGTAAATCCTAATTGTTAATGTTCATTGCTGAAAGGTGAGCCATCAACCTGCATAACAAGAAAGACTTATTTGCTGGAATGACAAACGGAAGTCACAGAAGGTGTTTGTGGTTAATACATCGAAAATAGAATATGTTTTGTTAAAAACATAATGCGTTTAGTGGGTAACCTTCATCGTCTCGTCACAGGTAGAAATAAAATGTACAATTCATTTCTACTTGTGAAATTTGTGTCATATGATCTTATTTCAGCTGGTAGTGCATCAAGGTAGAAACACTCTTTCACAGTAATACATCTTTTAATTTCTGATTTTTCAGGTATACTGAACTCTAACCCATGCTCATGTGTGTTGTATGCATATTGAAGGTAAAATGTCAACAATTATCCAAGAGTGTTACTTATACAAAATACTCACATTTGTGGACTGAAGTTCAAAGCTCTTCTCTTTGGGATCCACAATCGAGTGCTCCTTAACATACGTGTATGTTCGAGAGCTACCAATGATCTGAAAAAAATGGATGGCAATCACTTCAAACAGATGAATTAAAACATATAAGACAGTGTGCTACCAGTGTTACTTATTTGCACAGCCTCTTTAGTGCTGAAATTGTGCCTTTACCTATTATTTGCACTTCCTATGTGTCAGGACAAACCCAGAATGTCAAAGTACACAAATTGTCATGTTCAGCGGCCAGTCAAAGCATAAGATTTTAAATTTCAGTTACAAGCAATGAACGTAAAGTGGTCAAGCACAGAATTAATTTACATGCAATTTGGATTTATCTACAAGCTCAAGCTTAAAAGTAACATTTTTCTGTCATTGTTCTTTTCTCAGCACTTCACAGCTGCAGCTCCCATGAGGAAGTTAGCATAGAAATGCTCTAAGACGATCTGATTAAGGGTTACTGTGTGTAACTATGCTATCAATAACTCAGCTGATGATACAGACTGTCCTTGAAATTAAATGGGCTATTCATAGATTGTCACCGACTACAACCCCCTCCTCATACTTTCTAAGCAAAGGTCCGTGCTAGAGAACAACAGCCGACAAAAAAACAAAACAAACAGCTAGCAAATGTATACATGGTTTACAACATGACAGTAGCAGAAAATTATCTTTTTCAAGACATATCATTATTGCATTGATAATATCAGTGGGAAGGGTGAAGGTTCAAATTATATGTTGCAGTCCAAAAGCCTCCATCAGTGCTCTCCTGCTAGCTATGACACACAGCCAAGAACTCGCCTGGGCTCAGGTCAGCACCCTGGTCGGCTGCTGATACCCCTGGACAGAAATAGCTTTGCAGGTTAAAGCTACACACTAGATATATTAAACCATGTGTGATACTAAACTGACTGAGACACTAACAAAGGTATAACTTTAAGCCCTGCTCAAATGCTTTTGATGAATTGCTGTACTGATCTGATTAATCAGCATCAAAGAAAAGCACACAAACCACAAGCATATTTTTGCAGATAGAGTCGTGTGGTTTTTAGCACAGAGTTACAGTACGTGTGGACATTTAAAGCATAGTCAATGGTTAAACTGCAAGATTGCTGTAGCAATTTGACAAATCTGTTAGACTGCAGTCCAACACCACTGAAAAAGCCAGATTATACTCACAGATTTTACTATGGATGGAAGGCCCCATTCTGTGCTGAGCAGCCTTTGACTGTGGAGGCGTCCCCGTTTGTCAATGCCTCTGTCCAAAACATCCACTCCGATCACACCGGGGTTCATGGGATTGGGGTACTTCTGCATAGCAGCATTGGTCACCGTCTCCCAAGGATGACTGATGATGAAAAGACAGAAAACAAAAACATCATTGTACGCATTTCGAATTCATACAAATATGCATATAGACAATTAGTGTCTTTTGTAATATTAGTCATGAATACAAAAAATTACTTTCCACTTTGTAAAATACTTAGTGCAAGTAAATTTACTTAAATAAAGTTGAAGTATAGTTTTCGGGTAATATTTGCCTATTTCACTTAATTCCACCACCACATATTGTTGTATGAGATTAGTAACTTAATAAACCCGAGGACCTGATGAGCAAACCTGTCGTTCGTAAAATCAAGGATAACACCGTGTTGTAAGCCAACGAATTTTTTTTACATATTTAACAAAATGTAGTTCAGTATTAGGGTATTTTTTATCTTTCGACTAGTATCACCAAAAAGAAATTCGAAATAAAGTACATAGCGACGCTCCTTCCGGTGTAGACAGTACAGGTTACCATGGATACCTCTGAACGCGCACACGTTGCCTAGTGACGCAGCCAGGCACGGAAGAATATAGGGGAAAGGTCGCGCGCTGGGGGCTGGTCCTGACCGGTGCGTTACGTAATTTGTACGTCTGTGCCGCAACCAGACCCAGACACTGACAGCCGCGATTTTACTATTATATACGCCTTGAAATAGTTATTTATGTATTATTTTCTTAAAGTATTCGTTAGTACTCACCCTATTTAGCCTTGCGATTTTCAAAAACGGAGAAAAATTACCTTACTAGCTTCTAAGGTCACAATTAACGTTAGCTTTCTAGCTAGTGACACCGACATTAGATACTGTATTAATTAGTTAGCTAAAGTTAGCTAGGTTTTACAAATGGCTCCTGAACCATGCGTGTGTTTCTCACCAGCTGAAGTGCGGTGTCGTGCCATAAATCGATTGTCTGCCAAAAAGTGATTTCCGTCCGCGGGAGCGCGCGCAGCCTGTCTAAAGAC
>JAUMHF010000021.1:15167767-15197332 GCA_032359275.1 Microctenopoma steveboyesi
ATGTTTATCAGTAAATTACAGAAAATAATGAACTTTATCACAATATGCTAATTTTTTGAGAAGGACCTGTATTTTATTCAAAACAAATGATCAGGAATTATGTTTTAGTTAGATTTTATCCATGTGTATTTGAATTTCTAGTGAACTTATTGTAAAATATGATCTTAGCTTTACTCATCTTTTTAGAAATTGACAGTTTATTGCCATTTAAGCATTTTAATACACTAATTGCTGATAGTAGTCAGGTTGATTTTTGTTAAAATTAGCAATTAACAGTTTTAACTACATACAATGTTGTGAATATATTCAAAAGGAGTATACCAATTGTTTAAAATTAGAATTTAGTGTAATGTTTAATTGCTTTAATGTCATAATAATATAATATAACAAAATTATTTCTAAAAGTATTTATTTTTATTTTATTTTGAAATCTTGAATTTTTACTTTATGTGATAGTGTCAATGAATAAGTTAATATGATTTGGGTTTTTTTACAATTGTTTTTGTAATTTTAGGCTAAACTAAACTAAATTAACTAACTAAACTAAACTAAATTAACTAACTAAACTAAACTAAATTAAAAAAAAAAATCACAGCATTTTTGTGAATGTTTAATGAGTCTTTATCTGATTGTAAACTCACATTACTGAATACTTTCACTTGAACTTAAAGGAGTAATCATCTGCATTTTTCACAGCTTTACAGGTAAACTTAATGTAAGTAATGACATTATCCTCTTGAAGCTAGATTTTGACAGTTTATATGTTGTTCTACAAGTGAAGGCAATAATTTGAGTCACCTACTATGTTGATGTTACTATTCAATGGTGCACTTTTTTAAAACAAATCTGAAATTATGTTATGCAAACCCAAGTAATATGGAATGGGATTTGTTGCTCCTGGGCCCACTTTGCCAGGTGGGTGATCCAGCCTCTATCATGAGGTCTGTTGAGCAAGACAACAAGTGATACAGGACCACAGATGTGACATCTACAATTGGCTCTCATCGTTTAGACAGTCAGCAATAACACCAACATTGGCTGTCATCAACACAAAATATCCACAAGCTAAAACAATTTTAATTGTATTAGAATATCTATTAAATTTATGTGAATTCCTTTACTGAATTTGGTCATTTGTGTGGATATTTTTACAATAAATGTTTCAGTTATTGATTGATGGATTTAAGGTGGATAGGTTGATAATCATTTTGCTTCAAAGAGGGCGCCTTTCGCCTTCTATACCTCTGCTTCATAAAGCTCCGGGCAATCATGTGATTCGACCCAGCTTCAGTCCAGATGCATCAAGCGTGAAGAGGAAACCGGAAAAACTGTCATTTTAACTTCAAACTAAGAGCATAGTATTTCTAGGGAATTGACTCAACTGTTTTAAACCCAAAGAGGGTAAAACTCATCATTGGCAACACTTTGTTAAACTAACTAAACTACAAAACATGTATAACATTTATATAAATGATATAAAATTAAATATTATGTTTTTTATTTAGAAAATATTTTGTAGAAAATAATTTGTTAATTTTAATTTGTTTCAGTGATGGTAAACTAAATATTAGATACACGTATAAAATATAACCTAAACTGAATATCTCAACATTCAGTAAGGGATCATTTGTTAGAGGTATTACACTGCATTCCAAAAAAGGCACAATTTATTGAGGGTTAGTAACTATAAAATTAGTTATTACGAGAACTACTCTTGCTTCACAGATAACTTTTGTGTTGCCAAGTTGTAGAAAATCCTACTGCACAGCTTTTTCACCAACATCCTAATTCATTATGAAGTGCATGGACTCATAACATGCATTGCTTGTAATCATTTCACAACAATGTGGTCATTTTCACTTCTTTGTGTCTATATGGTTGTCTTATATCGCTGTGGTCTGTTTGTGGTTTGTCAACCTCTTCGTGGACTTGAACCTTTTTCTGTTTTTCTTGTCTGTCTATGTTGTTAATTGTGGTGATTTTAAATCCTTTATTGTGCATATCAGTAGTCATATTGATTGTTATTAAGCCATTGTGTGTCTTTTTGTAGTCTTTCTTTTTCAGAAGCTTTTTTGCAGTCCATTGAGGCAGACAGACCAGAAACACGTCATTCCTTGGAAAGTTCCCAATCGAGAGGCAGTTTACTCCCACAGGGTTCTTTGCCTTTTCGTCCAGTTGAAATTGTTTATTCATTAATAAAAATTACATAAGTTTAACACATTAAGAAATGTGTCTGTTGTTAGATTTCAGTAAGTCGTTAAAACATGATTTATACTTTTTGTTCTTCTCATGTGACCATGTCTTATAAGCTGAACTACAAAAACTGACATTCAAAGAGCAAAATGTCACCTCACATTTGTAGATATGAAACATGTTTTTTTTACTAATCTTAAAAGCATTTAACCAGTATAATATGCATTCTTCTCACGATAAAGGACGTCTACATCTGTTCCCTCCTGTAGCTTTGTCTTAGTTTAACAGGTGACAGTATATTAAATAAATCCTCTTAATTTGTTACTATTCAAAACAAGTTGTCATTTTTCTTTTACAGAAGAGCATTTCTGAGGTCAGGCACAAGAAGGCCTGGCTCGCAGTCACAGCTCTAATTCATCTCATACTTGTTCTGTCGGGTTGAGGTCAGGGCTCTCTTCAGGTTTCTGCACACCACACTCCCCCATTTGTGTCCTTATAGACCTTGCTTTATGCCCTGGATTTATGGATGACCCATGACAATATAGTGAATCTCAAAGGCTATTTGCATATTTTTATGATTGTCTAGCCTTCCTGTGGTCCAGATGTCTTACATCTCTACGGTAATGTTGTTAACTCTTTGTTTTATGTGTCTTTAGGCCCATGGTCATTTTGCCTGTGGTCATTGTGTGTCGAATTGTGTACCTTTATGTACATATGTTGGTTATTTTGTGTCTATTTGTTGTAACCTTAAGGATCTCTGGTCATTTTACTTCAGTGTGGTAGTTCCTAATATTATGAACCTGAGGACGATAAAATAGAGACATCACAGTATGTAAATCAGTCCAGCACAGCACTACCCTTAAATATGACATGTCGTTTCATCACACTGAAATGCTATATTGATATAAATGTAATGCTTTAAAATGTATACTTGTACTCAACGTGGTTAGTGTACATTGAACACGAGGTTTCCACTTCGGCTTTATTATGAAGGTTGCAACCGGAAGTCATGTTTTTCGTCCCGGAAAACTTGACCACGGTTCTTCGTTCCCAGGGTTCCGTGAGAGCCGTTTGCCCCACCCCACCTCTTCAACGCTATCTATCTCAATGTACAATTCTCAGAGAAAAAAGGGGGCAAAAATAATTCACCTCAATACTGCAAAGAAACGTTTCTCATTTCCCCGAGCGGTTCCTCGGAGCAGACGCGGCCTGTCGGCGGTAAAAATAAGTGTCTCGCCGTTGGATCAGTGATTGAAAACACCGCGGTATGTTCATGTATCATGCACATGTAACCATAATCTACCATACGGATTCAAAGTGAATACAAAAAGCTGAGAGACCTGACAGCGGGCTGTACCTGCGCCAAACGGGAAAATAACGGAGGATTTTCCCGATTGCCACCTGGATCTTGCGTTTTATTCAAGGACATCCAGCTGCCCAGACCGCTCGTGCTCGCCCGGAGAAGCCTCCTGATGTGAGAAGAAACACAAATTAACGTTTCAGGGAGAAAAAGGACGGAGAAGGGGCCTTTTGGGGTCTGGTCAAACCCTCCGAGGAGGCAGGGACCAGCATCTGTTGACGGGCAGAGGAAATACATTTGACATCGGATCAAAACAGGATATTATTGATAAGGCTGCGAACATCAAGGAAAAGCGGTGTATAACGTGACGGGTTTGTGGTGGAGTAAGAAGCCCCGGCGTAGCCCGATGATTCACATGCCGTCATTTTAAGAGATCTTTCTTTATTTGTACTTTTTTTTCCACCGCGCTCTGATGTGCTTTGGTTAGGTGGAGAACGGATTGCAAACAGCACCTAAATATAATAACCTAATATATATTTAACGGGGGAAAGGGCCGAGAAAAGCAGGGCTTTGGTAGAGAGTGGAAATGAATTGAATGGCAGTGGGAGATATCTGCCGAAGATGGGCTCCGGTGGAGACGTTTGCTAAGAAAATCAGACACAGAGCATGAAATGACATATATTGTTAAACGCCAGCATTTGAAGTCAAAGAAGAAGCAGGAGCACCGACATTCATCTGAGTGCACTGCCAGGCTGGAAATTTCACATCCACTCTCTTATCAATGTTGATGACTTCATTGCGGATTTACAGTGAAAAACGCTGGAATCAAGCGCTTGGGAGGGTGGCATTGTTCCTCTGCTTATTTCTGGCAGATTTCTTATTGATAGGTTGCCAGTGAATAGCCACATCCATCCATACATCATTGTGGCAAAGCCTGATGAGGCCCGTCGTCTGCTGATATCTCTTCCATCTGCATCTGGCACCATAGATGTCACCCATTTTGAGCCAGGTGTTTCTCTGCTGGGCCAGTCTAGGAATTTAGGGTTGAAGATTTTCTTCTGATCGGCAGCCCTCCCTGCCCGCACCCACTCACCCACCCACCTAACCAACCACCCAGCCTCCCCCTGAACCTATCCCTGGGTTTTTGGGAAGATGGGCTGTCTTGGCAATAGTAAGACTGAAGACCAACGAAATGAGGAGAAGGCACAGAGGGAAGCCAACAAAAAGATAGAGAAGCAGCTCCAGAAAGACAAACAGATATACCGAGCTACTCACCGGCTACTACTGTTAGGTAGGTTTTTATGAATATTATATTTGGCCTGGAGGATCCATTTTGTTCTCTATTGTTGCACCAGCAAAATAATACACTTTCACATTTTGTATACACGTGAAAATGTTTTACAACAGCTTCCTCATCCCTTAACCATGCAGCATTAACACATGATGCAATGATATGATGTCAGTACATCACCGGTTTCCAGTGTCTTGACACGGGTCTGTTTAAAATCAGGCCTGTCCCCACAACAGAATATGTGAGAGACTGTGGACAGGCACCATTTCTGTGAAGGCAGCACACGCAAGCACCACAGAGGCTGGGAGGCCACCACTAGACATCTTGCACGTTTGTTTCTTTTCCTACTCCCTATATAAACTAAAAAAAAACAGTATCTGAACCCGAGGTCAGAGCTAATGCTTAACATCTTAGAGTACAAACAGCAAATTAGGATTACTAACTCTCCGTGAATGACTGTCTCATTCGCTCTAATCTCAAACTAATCTTAGACTTGTATGCTTAAATGTGAAATACTATTAAATTAGCTACTTCCTCATCTTTGGGCTAGGAGATGTTCATTTTTTTGATTTATTTAGACTTATTATTTCCCCAAAAAAGATTTTACCGTGCTAGAATGGTGAACAGTAAATTTCATTGACTCTTGATTTCATTTGCAAGGGCCTATAGGCAGGCTTTGTCCACCTGTGCTGAATCACATCCCACTACTGCTCAAAGAAAAAAAACTATTCCGAGATTTTCTTGTTTTCCAGTTCGATTAATTGTTTGTACCCTCAGCGCCTGATCCTGAGAGTCCATCGGTATATGAGGTAATACAAAAGTCCTGCTTTCAACCTCTAGTAAACTACAGACGTATTGTCAAATTAGTTGTTTTACAGAAAAGTTGTTGGGATCAAATTAGGATTTTACTGTAGCTTGTTCCTTACCGAAGGGTCACTGCAAAAGATGTACTTTATGATTTATGAAAAAGTTCTGATACACATTTTGTTCCTTTGTATATTGTATCTTGCTTTTTGTGGAACAATGGATACTTCTACCTGCTTGCATCTCAATCAGTCATTTTAAGGAAACATTTAAGAAGTTGAGGCTCCGCAAACGTTTCTCAGAATTGCACTCAAAATCAGTACTTGAGTAAATTAACATGGTTCCTTTCCAACTCTTTTAACAACTAGCAAGATCACTTTAACCTCACCCAGCGCTTCGATTGGCTGCTTTCAGGTCTCACCATCTTGCTCGGCCCTAGCAGTACTGCTTTTGTTGAACACGCTGCGTTATGAAGAAATGACAAGTAGAGGTGTCGAACTCTGTGTGTGCTGTATCTTGACTGCAGCTTTGTATTGTGAAACTAAGCCCTGATGTTAAAACCATTAATGGATAAAATGTTGGAACATAAAGATTGTAGCTCTTCCTTTTCAACTTCTCCTGTCCTGATCTGCCACCAAGACACCAAATAAATAAATAAAGTGTTTTGAATCTTTGTATCTTGAATGAGGTGGATTGAGGTGGACTCCGGATTTACCGGAGTGGAAATCCACTGATATCCATGATAATTAAAACATTTGGTATGACTGTAAACTATATCTCACTTAAATTATTGTTCTGTCCTGTTTCTGCTTTCAGGGGCTGGTGAATCTGGGAAAAGCACGATAGTCAAACAGATGCGAATATTGCACGTCAATGGCTTCAATGCAGAGTAAGTGTTGGTTTCTCTTATGCTCAGCAACTTCACACATTTGATTCATTTAAGAAACAGTGAACTTGTGAAACATTGAGAAAGTACAAATGACAGTAACACTGTGCAGGTCGGTATTCAGTGTTTGTGTCACACAGGTGCAAGAGTAAAAGAAGATATTAGTAGAAGTAGAAGTTATTGGGAAACACTGTACTGACATTTTGTCTATGCAACCAAGCTCAAATAGGTGATCCAAAAGTCCTGTAAGATAATTTATTTACAATAATGTTAAACAAGAAAAAAAGAACAAAATTTTACATTTGAGTCATAAGAATTGTGGTTAGAACAGATAATAATATAAAAAATAATTGTAGTGATACTCAAACCTCAAGTGTCTTATTCATGTATTCATCTCAGAGGTCCAATCCATTTGACCAAACATGTTAATTTCCTTGACATAACCAAACATCTAATGAATGTGTATCACTTGCGTTCTAGCGCGCGCGTGTGTGTGTGTATATATGTAACATTGACAAGTTTGGGCAACTTTGTCAATGTTCAAAATGTTTCTGTATAAATGAAAAATGTAAATTAAATATATCATATAGGAGACACACACAGTGATATTTTAGAAGAGAAACAAAGTTTATAGGATTTACAGAAAGTGTGCAATAATTGCTTAAACAAATTTAGGGCAGGTGCATAAGTTTGGGCACCACAAAAAAAGAAATGAACTCAATATTTAGTAGATTTTTTAGAAATGACGGCCTCTAAACGCTTCCTATAGCTTCCAATGAGAGTCTGGATTCTAGTTGAAGGTGTTTTGGACCATTCCTCTTTACAAAACATCTCTAGTTCATTCAGGTTTGATAGCTTCCGAGCATGGACCGCTTTCTTTAACTCACACCATAGATTTTCAGTGATATTCAGGTCCGGGGTCTGAGATAGTCGTTCCAGAACGTTGTACTTGTTCCTGTGCATGAACGCCTTAGCAGATTCTGAGCAGTGTTTAGGGTCGATGTCTTGTTGAAAGATCCAGCTTCAGGTTTGTCACTGAATCCTGGACATTGGTCTCCAGAATCTGCTGATATTGAGTGGAGTCCATGAGTCGCTCAACTGACAAGATTTCCAGTCCCTGCACTGACCACACAGCCCCACAGCATGATGGAGCCACCACCATGTATTACTGTAGGTAGCAGGTGTTTATCTTCATAACGCCCCTCGTTATGACCAAATAACTCAGTTTTAGTTTCATCAGTCCATAGCACTTTATTCCAAAATGAAACTGGCTTGGTCAAATGTGCTTTAGCACCTCAAGTGGCTCTGTTTGTGTTGTGGGTGGAGGAAAGGCTTCCTCTGCATCACCCCCACATACAGCATCTCTGTGTGTAAAGTGCGCTGAATAGTTAAACGATGCCCAGTGACTCCGTCTGCAGCAGGATGATGTTGTAGGTCTTTGGTGCTGGTCTGTGGGTTGACTCTGACTGTTCCCACCAGTCGTCGCTTCTGTTTATCTGAGATTTTTCTTGGTCTTCCACTTCAAGCCTTAATGTGAACTGTGCGTGTGGTCTTCCATTTGCTCAGTATGTTCCTAACTGTGGAAACAGACAGTGACTGAAATCTCTGAGGCAGCTTTCTGTATCCTTCCTCTAAACCATGATGGTGAACATTTAAGAGTTGTTGTGAGACCCCATGTTGCTACTCCTCAGAGAATATTCAAAGAGGAGGGAAACTTACAATTGCCCCCCTTAAACACTTTTTCTCTTAATTGGATTCACCTGTGTATAAAGGTCAGGGGTCACTGAGCTTACCAAGCCAATTTGAGTTCCAATAATTAGTTCTAAACCTGCCTAAGTTTGTTTAAACAATTATTGCACACTTTCTGTAAATCCTATAAACTTTGTTTCACTTGTCAAATATCACTGTGTGTGTCTCCTACGTGATATATTTAATAGAATTTTTTTATCGTAACAACCAACGATTAATACAGAAAAATCATGAACATTGACAAGGTTTCTCAAACTTTCGCACACCACTGTGTGTGTGTGTGTGTGTGTGTGTGTGTGTGTGTGTGTGTGTCAATAGAAACAATTTTCGAGGACTGGTTCAAAGTGATCGCCTGGCTCGTTCTTAACAATGTAATTTTGACGTTGTGATGAAGAGATGGCCTCTACAGAGTTAAGTCTAATAAAGAAATCAAGTCCAAGCTTTGGGAACGCTAAGTTGTTAAGTAGTGTAACACAAGAAGAATATTTTATCTGCTTTGGGTTTTCGTGGAAACATTATTTCATTGAAAAGGTGTTTTCATGCCACCACTTCTTGTGAATTTCCTAAAAACGCAATCACACATTGATGCAATAGAAATAAAAGTCCCATTTTTCTATTCATAATCTTCATAAGTCTTCCTAGAAAGGGTTTTTTAAGTGGGAGCATACTGATATGCTTATTTCTGTACAGATGCTCATCACTCATAACTCTCTGGCGTAATGACAAATCTGCAGATGGCTGTGACTCCCACGATGTGTTTAGTCTCCAGGGTTTGTTGGTTTTCTTTGGGTCAGAGGGTTTTACCTGTGGGTGTTGGTGCCAGTCAGCGCAAGGTGCTGTGAGGATGAAGACAGGAGGAGATGATGGGGAGTGAATTTAAGAATATCTTCTTAAAGCACCTTTAGTCTTCACGTGAGTGGAATTGAGGAATGGACTGCTTTCAAAGCTGACACTTTGTATTGTCCTCTTCAACATCCTTAGTAGAGTTTAGGTTTTGATTTTAGCAGGATGCTGTGATGCAGCTATGCTTCCTTACCAACGTCACAGTATACATATACAAGGGTATTCATCCACGCTTTTAATTTAAAATACTGCTGAGCATTAATATTTTTGCCTCAAATTCAGTGCACTCTCATATAATGCAACTTATTCATATGCCATACAGAGTTCTGTTGCACCGAAATAGATGTGAAGAAATCACACCTTCCGGGCACCTGGTTGTGTGTTGTGTAAGCACCTCTGTTCCTATAGTCAAACTTTTGTGGTTTGTCTGGACATTTAAAAGAATGCAGCAGCAGCCCTGATTTTTTTGAAAGACCTGCGTGATGCTAGATGTTTACCCCTGGTATCAGTGAAGACCACAGATTGCATAAACTGAGTGCTGTGATGTTGAAATTCAGTCCAATAAATAGACAAAATATGGAGCATATCATTGTGTTGGCTAATACTTTGGATTCTGCTTTGTGCTGATCGTAGGTTGTAGTTACAATTGAACTTAAACACTCCTTAAAATGTACTGCGTGTGTGTGTGTGTGTGTGTGTGTGCGTGTGCGTGTGCGTGTGCGTGTGCGTGTGCGTGTGCGTGTGTGTAGTCCTCCACACTAACACCCCCACTCTGCTGTTTTCAGTGTAATAAATGTCTTTGCCGAAATGAAGACACGTTCTGTTGTTCTCATTTATTATCAGCAAGTACACAACATTCAGGAGTCAGCAAAATAAAGGTTTCTGTGCATCTGGAGTAGCCATAATACGGATGCATGATATAATTTATCCCCAGGCTGACAAAGACATGCCAGGGAACTTTGTGTTACACAGCACGTTGTTATACTAAGATGTATATGCACTAAAGAGAAGAAACAAAACATTACTTTACTGTATGTTGAAAAAATAAAGTGATGTCATAATGCTTTATTTTAATCAGCACTTCTATGTATAGATGTACATTTAATTTTTCTTTATTTTTCACAGGGAGAAAAAACAGAAAATTCATGATATTAAGAACAACATTAAAGAAGCCATAGAGGTAAGCAATTCTTTATAGACTGTTACAGCCATGCACATCTCTCTGTTCACTTCTTAATGTGTGTGTGCACTAGTGAGTAGTTAAATGAAATATCTGTCAAATATCATCAGCATAAAACTCAGTCATTTTGTGAACTCTCTTAAAATACACTCCTATAAAGTCATTATGTAGCGTGAATGCTGCTCCTCAACGTAAGTGAATACCCTTTCTGTGTTATTGTTCTGTTGTCTCCCTCCAGACGATTGTGGCTGCCATGAGTACACTCACACCGCCGTGTAAGTTAGCCTGTCCTGCAAACCAATCCCGGGTCGATTATGTCCTGAACCAAGTCAACCAGAAGGATTTCGAATTCCCTTCAGTAAGTTGCACCGCACTTGACTTTATTGGTAGTTGCCAAAAAATGGCACGAGAAATTTCAGAATGATTTGGCTAAGAGTTTCCGATCTTAATCCATCTTTATCACGTCCTCGTTTGTTCATGTAGTATTTCTGAAGATGATGATCTGCAGGTTAACGTTTGACTTGTAACAGTCTTAGTGTATGAGGTCTCACCTCTTGAATTCTGGCTAAATGTGTTGTTGGTGAATGAGGTACCTGACACTGCAGCCTTCAGGACTCTGCCTGTTGTATTTACGCAGCCATCCAGTAATTAGCAGGTGTGCTCCCACTTGGGAGACAGAATTCAATGAGCCTCTCGCCTGAGAGACCCACACCACATATTAATACTGATTGTCTGTAATAACCTTAAATGTGTCTAGGGGGACCAGTTCTCCAAAAACACACACAGGGATTCCCCCTGAGCCCCCGTCTCTTTCTGGCAGCCTGTCAGAGAGCCACCTCAAGTCCCACTGTTGGAGCAGATATTTATTTATCCGTTTCGTATAGTTATTGTGGTCTACTGTTTAAATTTGATGTTACAGATGAATGAACAACAGAAATGTTATTATTAGCATCTCACGTTCATCCCACTGCAGGGAATAGGGGCTTGGAGGTACTTAAGAATACTTAAAAGCAACAGATATTTGTTGTTCCTACTTAATGTAGACTTTAAAAATTATGAAAGGATATCCTATATATTTAATATGGAGAACAACATGACCATAAAAATTAAATAAATAAATTCAAGTTTTAAGTTACCTATACCATTAAATTAACAAATCCATGGGTTTGTTGTCAAAAATGATAGTAACAGAGTAAATTTTATGTAGCACTCGTCTATAAATAAATACCACTATTTAAAGTTAAAAATAAAAATCTTTGAAATTCACTGTCGCATTTATATTTTTATAAATAGTTGAAACAATTAGTCAATAGATTATTCAGTCAACAGAGGAATAATTTCACAGCCTTGATAACTAATTTATCTTTTAAGTTATTTTTAGGAAAAATCCAGACACCAGTCAAGAATCTGGTGCTTTTCTTTATGTTTGTTTTTGGACTGATGGTTGGACAAAATAATACAGTTTGTCAAGTCACATTGGGCTTTGGGACGCAACAAAATAATTATTTGAGAGAATAATTAGTTTTATAGTATTAATAAATGGTTGTGCATTTGATGTACTTCTTATATTTTCCGGATATTTTTATTTTCTTTAACCTTACTATTAGCTTCTCTGATGTGAAAATTGCTTTCATTTGACATGAAACAAACTCAACTGATTTTGTAAGTTAAGGCTATTTGCCCCCGCCACTTCCTCCTTCAACTGGGTTGATGTACACGGACATTTGCCATGCTTAGTACAAAACACAATGGCAACTCAAGACTGAAGCAACAATGACACAAAGTGCTCCTTTGCTTGCTGTATTTGACGAAGAAAGAAAGATATAAGCATGTGCTTCACAATAACACCAGGACTGTTGTTATTGTGATGTTACATACCTTCAAAGGTATGTAACATCGATTGATTTACTGCTCTCACAAATGAGAAGTCAGTTCACCGGGGCTGCAAATGACTTGGGCTCTCACCACGTATCACCACACGTTCCCTGAACATATGTAGGATATTGATATAGGGAAAGGTCCAGCACCCACACTTGATTCCGATACAGAGTTCAGTCTTTATTATGTTTGGTGTTGACAGTAGTAGCAAGTATAATGGTCGTGGTCAAACTGGAGAAGACGTCAAATGAATTGTATTATAGCACAGTGGGGTCTGCACAGCAGCTCATTATTTAAAAGAAAGACGTCTCAACTGATTCCTCCCATTGAAGCAATTGACTGGGTATTTAGGAAAGAGAATAGAGAAGAAAACCAAGAGGCCCAGCCTCTTCTCCAGCTCAACAACCTCCTCTTCCCGCTCCTCCTCGCCTGGCCTAAGGGCCTACTGGAAACCAGTTGGACTGGTTGACTCTCTCTCCAGACAGACTAAGAGAATAAGCACAAGGCCTGGAGTTAATCTCCATAACCTCATCGTGGTTTCATTCAGAGCTTGTAGTTATTAACACTAAACATAATATAAAACAAAAATGATATTTTTCTGCTAATGGACCACTTACAGACTGATCTCTGTCTTACTGTCTGCCCATAGCATCCCTACCCCCAGTGCAGCACGGTGATGATACCATCTATTCCTAAAAACTCGAATTTTACAAAAAATAATTTAATCATAAAAAGGGGAAACCTTACATGTTTTACACATACAAAAAAAACGTTATATTCTGCAGAATAGTTTTTATAATCCATACAGTGTATGCGAAATCATATGTCTCACATGCCACCTAGTACGAGAAATTCCATATTTGTACAATAATAATATAATTCTGCAAATGGAAGTAAATCACAGTCCGCTTTCACACAGGATCATCATTATTTGTAATATTTAATAAATGTTGATAATAAGTGTGGGAGAGAACTGCTTTTAAAACGATTCTTAGATTTTTTACAAGATGTGGGATGGTAAGTTTTTTTGTGTGTGTATAAATAAATAATTAATTTGGCTTTTTTCACACATAAAGTAATGAGTTTAGCTGTAAACTTGTAAAGTCTCAGCTTAGCTCGGCCAATTAATGAGAAATGTCAAAGATTGATTAATCGGCCAACAAATTGATAAGTTGACTATGTTGTAGTATAATAGCTGTGTGGTTAAAGAAGTTGTCATGAAGTATTATTATTGTTATTATCACCATGCTAATAAAATTGGATTACATCCATCTAAACATTCATTAATTCAACTATTGATATTTGTTGCTTATTCATGCCCAGGTTGTGTTTAATGATTAGTTATATTATTAGGAACTACAGCTGACTCCACTTAAGTGCACGCTCCACTTAGGTGCTTGCAAGGCCGCTATTTGTATAAGGATAACTTCACAATCCATTTAAGCGCACGTACACAAGTGTTCCCAATCCTATTCTCTCCAGTGTAACTGCACGGGCCCTTCATATTTACTAGTCAAACAACAATATTGATTGACACGCTCAAATGATGTACTTTAGCATGTGACAATATAAGTAGACCCGCTGTTGTGACTGGATAAAGGCGGATCATTCAAGGGCTGATGTCCAATCCCGCTATCGTACCGAGGCCTAGCAGTTTACAGTGCAGTCTAGGTGTATGCTGTGGTAAGTTTAGCAGTGTGTTCTTCTGTAAATATCAAATTTAAATATTATAAGTCTGTTAGCAACGAATGATATTATGGATTTGCCTTACGACTCAGCTGTATTGAATTAGCTGTCATCACATTTGACAACAAGTCGTCCCATGCACAAAAGTCAGTAGCTCAACATGTTGATGTCTTAAACAGACTGGATAACAAAAAGAGTGTATGTATTATAGATGCATCGACTTTGCTCTACTTTCACCACTGACATGTTGCACTCATTTTAAGCACAAGCTTAATAGGCGCATCCTATGCGCGCACTCCGCTTTAATGCGCATGTCGATCTGAGGCAGAGCTGGCTGTACTGACATTTTGTCTATGCAACAAGGTGGTACAAAAAGTCCTGTAAGATTTATTTACAATAATGTTAAACAAGAAAAAAGAACAAAATCTTACATTTGAGTTGCAAGAATCTTTGTATATTTGGTGTTTCTTTCTTGAATAATGAATAAATGATTTTTAGTCATTTTCAGTCAACCAGCACAAATTTTCATACTACCAGGGTCAATAAATTAATGCACCTATGTATGTATGAATAACTTCTTAATTCAACTGGTTAATTTAATAACAATTCAGTTTCAGTTGGGCTCTGAGGATTTTGAAAAGATTATTTAGACTCCGTACTGTCACTGAGTGCCTCACAACATTGATGACATCCACTCTGTACTGATGATGTGATGATGAGAGGTAAATCTCAGTCCATAAACTCTTAATCACGCTTTGTATGTTGTCTCAACGTATTGTGGTTAGAACAGATAATAATAAAAATAATTGGAGTGATACTCAAACCTCAAGTGTCTTATTCATGTATTCATCTCAGAGGTCCAATCCATTTGACCAAACATGTTAATTTCTTTCATTGACATGGTAGTCAATGAAGGAAGTCCCACTTACTCTTAGCTGAATTAAGTATTTCTAAGGGTATACTGTTTCACTCTTGGGCTCATAATAGCTTATTTGTGCTTGACCACATTGTATGTAACCAACTGGAAGTTATTATGAAGACATAGGCCCCTGTGTAGGCCCCAAGTTTTCTGTCGGTACAAAGCTCTCCATTTCTTCATGAACTCGGTGAACTGTTTCTGTTTCCTGCCTCTGCTCATCTGCTGCTCCTCTCCCAGCTGGCCTTGAACGCAAACTAAATTAGTGTCTATCACTGCCTCCTTCAATGTGTTATTAAATGTTTCACCCATTGAGTATGAGGTGAGAAATGAAGTCAGGATCTACAAAATGTCTCACATAGTCATGTTTTCATTTATTATCATAAATAATTTGGGGATAATTTGATTCAGGGAGTTTGGTTTATGCCTGATTCTTAACAACATTTTTATTTTGTAACCTTTCTTGATGATTTTCATTGTCAATTCATCTGGTTATAGTGCTCATTGTTTTGCCTATTATGAGGGAAAAGTGGATAAAATACCTGTTTATGGTTTAAACAGCTCTTCCTAATACATTCGGGTGTTGCTTGTCTGACCACCAATTTAGTTTACTATTAGGTATGATGAAGAAACACCTAAAAACCTTACATTTAGGAAGCTGGAACCAACAAAGTCTTTGATAGTTTTACTTTGAAATTTCTATGACAATTGTTTAATTTTACAAAATTCTCTTTTCAGAAAAAATTACAATTACAGTTACTGGAGTTTTTCATTATTTTACCCATAGACACAGCTGCTGCTTATAAATATTTCTGTATTTGCACTGTTTACTTTTCATCCAGATCTTTTTGTAATATCTTTATTTCCAGGCCAAAAAAAGAGTCTGACTTGTAGTTATTTGTAGGTGTGCTGTTGTGCTGATCCAGACCCCTCTTTCTCTCTTCAGCAGTTTTATGACCATGCAAAGATGCTCTGGCATGATGAGGGTGTGCGGGCCTGCTGGGAAAGGTCCAATGAATATCAGCTCATCGACTGTGCACAGTAGTAAGTCTCTTTGGTTTATGTCTACATACATACACGTGAAAACATGTTTCTAAGGGCTCACAAGCACATGCTTCCTTTTTTGTATGTTTAGAGTTTCCTTCACGTTTATTTATATATTTTAACAAAGGGCTTTTTTACCTGTGGTTTAAGAAGTGTAGGGTGTCTGTATTTCCAAGGTGACTGTGACTCTTGTGTTTTTCCATCTGTTTTCATATTGACAGTATTTAAATAATATAATAATTGTTCAAACATAGAATAAAATGTGTGTTACTTTTGTCAGCAAATCATTTAACAAGAACAAAGCCAATAATCTGCTAATAAAATTCTTATTATGATAGAGGGGTTATATTTTGATATATTGTGACACTCTAAGCTAGATTTTTTTTAAATCTCCCAAAAAACTACCACCAACAGCACATGGAGCTTTAAATGCAACACTAAATCAACCACTTATTTCCATAATTCTTGCATGTAAACTATTTTAAAATCAATACGTTTTTTTGAGAATAGGTGCAGCATTACACAACACAATATTGCGATACTCAGTTGTATAAATATTCTACCAATATAAAGTAATATGTGAGCTTGTGTTCTGTGTAGAATTCTGTCCTAAGCCAGTTAATTTATAATGACATCATACATCTGTTTCATAGACAAGAAAAACAAGCTACTGTTTTTTTATACAAGGAAAAATAACATCTTCTGAGTGGTAGCTTTTAGTTAAAAAACAGCACTACATTGAAATTGTTCACTTCACAACACATGTTGAATGCACTGTTGTCAAAGAAAAAAAAGGCAAAAAAAAGGAATGGAAGAAAAAAGAAAGAAATTTAAATGTCCAACACTCTGGTTTACTTTAGTGTGTCAGCTGCAAATGTCAGCATGTTAGTCTCGCCACTGTGTTAGCATTTAGCTCAGTATAGTGTGTCAAAGCCTTAAGCCACTTTGTCACAGAAGAATAAACTATGTTGTACCTTGACTGCAGGTGAAACTTGTTAGTGTGATCAGGTTATCATTGGTCTTTTAATCAATGATAACAAGGCTTGACATTAAAACCCACCAGATGTGGGTGGATTTCAGCAGTTGCAGGTAACAAAGTCATTCCCACTATTCATTTTAATATGTTGAATTTCATATTTATATACAATATTATGAGAATGTCTTAAGCCACCTTTAGTTTCTGGAGTGCTATTATGATCATATAAAAAATTGAGAAAAAATGTAAATAATAACAAGATTTTCAAAGAAAGTGACAAATACTGTGATCACAATAGTGTGATATCTAGATAGAAATCTGGAGAGATCATGGCCAAAGATAGGAGACCTGAGGAAGAAATCTGAAGATCTCAGAGTTTCTTATTTGAGATGTTTTTTCTGTGTACATATTGTCTATATTTTCTAAATGTAGTATAATAAAAAAATAAAAAATAAAATAAATGAATATGATCATAATAGCACTCGAGAAACTAAAGGTGGCCTAAGACTTTTGCACAGTACTGTATATATATGTGTGTGTTTTTTTAATTGCAGTCTTCTCAGAAGGTGTCTCAAATAATAAAGTAATTGCAGTACGGCACTATGACATTACATGCAGGCTGATGCAGTGCACACCTTATATATGCCCCTTTGCTAGTGGATGAACACAGTGAAAAACTTCTGTTGGCAGGGCAGACAGGGGTGATTGTTGGACACTGTAACACTGCTGGTGCTCGGACAAACGTGTATCTGTTGGGTTATTAAACTCACTCAACATCAAATGAGTTAAGGAAAGCTTGTTGAGGAAAAAAAACTTTCCTATGCATCAACTCTGGATTTAAAAGATGAGGTTATGATTGTAGACAGAAATGCAGGATTTGGTCTTAGAATGGCCAAACTCCCTCCCTCTCTGATAACAAGACAGGATGGAGATAGTAAGAGAGTACATAGATTCCTCCCTCTTACTTTATTTACTTTGATTATGTTTAACTATATATATAATGACATTATTGTTTAAAATGTAAAACTTTGGTGGAATGTAGTTTAACTTTTAATTATTATTTTTTTTAATCCCTGAAACAAACAAGACAGAAAATCAGTAACTATAAATAGCTTTTGTTCATTTTTGATTACATTGTGTGCCACCATCAGAGAGCAATCAACATTATTACTACAATACCTGTTTGCATTTAAAAACACTATTTAAGTAAGTGTACTTGTAAAAAAGTAAACTTCTATAAATTGTAATTTCTCAACAACAAAAATGTAGGCAGTGGCTATGCCACAGTACCTGGTAAAGGGCGAACCTTGGATGGTTAGAAAAAAATACCACCCAAGATATTGTAGTGCTTAGTTGCAGTTTAGGTTGTACTTTATATTGTTGGCCAATATGTCATTTTCTGTCTAGACAAACTGGAGGGTTCTTGGAAGGTGGAGGCTTGCTAGCTAGATTTTATGTGTACTTGTGTGTGTGCAGTATGAGCTGATGTGTCGACATATCTGAGGTAGCCAGGTTTTTAACAACCATTTGAAACCTAGAATTTCAACAGACTTCTTTAAATAATTCTGTTGTTTTAGCAGTAAAAGTATCATCAAATCTAATGTAGTTTGTGTCCCCTTTACAGAAGTATAACTTCTTTCAACATTTGATAGTGCTTTGGTGACTGTATGCTGTAAGTCTCAAAACCAGGTGTAATAACAGACGGCAACAAAAAACAGAATTGAAATTTTACACATTATTACTGAATAAGGTAGACAAAATGTACATGTATACTAAATTTTGAAGGTTCAATATGAAGTCTGAACTATAACGCATGCGACCGCAATAGGTGTGTGAAAGTGAGCAACTAATTTTCATAGCGCTGCTGTGAACGTATGCTTTGTGTTACATAGCAGTCCGATTATCACTGAAAAGAGCAGAATCTCCGCTGTCAGAAACAGGCGGATATTTTTCGATCATGCAAATGGTTGAAAAGTTGCGGTGATTTGAAAACGCTGAAGTGACCTGTCGGCGACGACAGGATCGGTTTCAAAGGTAAAGCTAATCTGCCCTCTCACAGCTGACCGCTCCCTCCCCCTCCCATCCACATGAATGTGTTTCTGCTAATTCTTGGCTCTTTAGTCCCAGCTTTTTACATAGCCACACCTTTGTTGCTCGGGCTGTGTTTGGGATCATTGTTAGGCTGGAATATCCAGCCACGTTTCACCTTTAGTAATCTAACTGATAGAGTTGTTTGCCCAAAATCCTACGATGCATTGCCCCATTTATCCTTTCCTTTAAACAGATCAGTCATCCTGTCCTCTTTGCAAAATAGCAGCCCCAAAGTATAATGTTTCCACCCCCATGCTTTACAGTGGGTATGGTGTTCTTGGGAGGCAACTTAGCATTCTCCTGACGAGTGACATTTCTCCCAATCCTCCTCTGGATCCTCCAGATGGTCTCTGGCAAACTTTAGATGGGCCTGGACATGTGCTGGCTTAAGCAGAGGGACCTTTCATGCACTACAGGATTTTAATCCATGACGACGTAGTGTTTGACTGATAGTAGCCTTTGTTACTGCGGTCCCAGCTCCCTTCAGATCACTGACGAATTCCCACTGTGTAGTTCTGGACTGTTTCCTCAACGTTCTCAAAATCATTTTTACCCCACGAGGTGAGATCTTGCATGGGTCCCTCGGTCGAATGAGATTGTAGTCATTTTGTTTTTATTCCATTCTAATAATTGCTTCAACAGCTGATCTCTTCTCACCAAGCTGCTTGCCTTTTGTAGATTGGCTCACTAAGTCTTGTGCAAGTGTACCATCTTGTCCCTGGTGTCCTTAGACAGCTCTTTGGTCTTGGCCATTGTGGAGGTTGGAATCTGATTGTTTGAGGGTGTGGACAGGTGTCTTTTAGATAGATAACTAGTTCAAACAGGCACCATTATTACAGGTATTGAGTGGAGGATAGAAGAGTTTCAAACAAGTTTGTGAGGGCCAGAATTGTTGCTTGTTTGAATACATATTTTCTGCACCCAGTATGATTTCCATGCCTTTTTTTACATTCCGTCTCTCACAGTACAAGTATACCTATGATGAACTTGGTGGCTGCCAAATACTTTTTTGCCCCATTGTAAATATACTTCACTTATATTTGTCCTTGCACGTGTGTTTGTTGCTTGTGTGAGGAGGTGGAGCTATCAATTGTGTAAAATCTTCCTTGTAAGAAACGACTAATTTGGCGTTTGTGGATGGAAAGAGCTTCACGTTAATGGAGAGGCTGATTGGATCCTGCATTGCGGGACATCTCTCCTCTCCTCTCCTATCCTTTCCTCTCCTCTCCTCTCCTCTCCTCTTCCATCCTCTCCTCTCCCCACATCCCATCCCCTTCCCTCCCCCACACCCAGCAGCCCCACTGTTATGGATCAGATGCTGGGCCGGGTGGCCAGACCGGAAGTGCTCCCCTCCCCCCTCTGTGTGCTTATGTAAACGGAGAAGCAGAGAAAGAGAGAGGGGAGAGCTATTTTTAACCCAGGCGGGCTGCAGAAGGAGAAAGAATGAGCGAGTGTGTTAGGAGCAAGACAACTTCAGCATTATTGATGAAGGTTGTTAGCATTAAATGAAAATGTCAACCCTTGATCTGCGTGGGAAAAGTCAGGGCTACCGTTTACATTCCTTTTATTCCTCTCCCTTTTTAAAACTTGAACCATATCACCCAATTCACAAATGTAAAGGGAAGAAGAAGTTGACAGGGCATTAATACTTTGTTTTCTCTGTCTGAGGAGAATGAAGTCCCTGAAAGTCCCCTGTTCACCTTTTGGCTCCGTCATGCTCCTGTATGTTGTCATCTGTGAGGACGTTGTTGTCCTTGATTGTGTTGAATTCAGTCGGTGCTGGTTGATTTGCTTTAACTTCAGATAATGGGGTCCAAAAATGACGCATGCTTCTGTACCTTAACAGGACTGAGGCAAAGTCTTTGTTTTGTCTCTTCTGACAAAGCCTGGTTTCTGTTTCTCTATTCGTACAGAAGTCACAGAATGATTCAAATATGTCTAAGATTCTGAAAAGACAATGTTATTTACAACAACAGTCTTTCATACCATGGCTTTGTTGAAAATGTATCAAGTTTAAAGTCTTTTTGAAGCATTTTTATTCATTTAAATCCATTTTATTGCATTTAATAATGGTTTACTGAACTTCTAAATAACTATTTTAAAGTTAAACACAACTGAATCAGAATAGATAAAAATGCACTTAAAAACTGGTTAAGGCTACCACGAAGAAATGTATGGCTCTAGTACTAAAATATTTTGACAGTCGCATGTGATTTTGTATGAAAATTAGTAATTATTATGACTTATGTAATTACACAGTTAAACATTAAAGAGCTGCTGCTCCTAAAGAAAAGCATTTTAGACATCTTCACTTATTGCACATTCCACTGTGTTGTAAATGTAATTTCAAACTACAACATATTTTCAAATATAATAATAATAATAATAAGTCGTTGTCCCATAACTCACACTGCATGTCAGTATAAAAACCAAAGCATGTCAAAGGAACTCCACAGTCACATTTTGTGGTGAGGAACAGAGTGCCATGGTATAAAACCATGTCTAAAGTTTTGAGTGTTCCCAGGAGCACAATGGCTTCAGTAATCAGTAAATAGTAGTTGGGAGCGTTCTCTGTCCAACCAAACTGTAACCACACAAGTAGTACCTTGGTGAACGAGGTGACCCGGAACCCAGTGGTTGCTTTAACAGAGCCTCGGAAGTCTCAGAAGAACCTGACGGAAGGACAAACATCTCAGTAACACCTCGTCAATCAGGCCTTTAGAGTAGAGTGGTTAGACGGGAGTGACAGCCTGTTTGGAGTTAGTATGCATTTAAAGGTCTCTGAGAGAACAAGGACAAAGACTCTAGGGTCTGACACAAAATCTGTTTGGCCAGAACTCCAAACACTGTGTAGGACAAACCCTAGGCGCATCTATTCATCAGCAATCAGCTGTACTAAGATGGTGGTTGTTCTCAAAGAAAAGACATATTGTCCGAATTTTTGCTGCATCTGAATGAAAACTGTCACTTTAACACTTTTAAACAAACTTTGTTAAAACAAACTAAAACAAAATTTGCTAGATTCAAACATGCCGGTATTATCCAGTGAGTCATCGCAACTTCAGGACTTGTTGGTAGGTGTTGTAGGAAGGGCTGTCTGCAATTCTTAACAATGCCAAGGTTGGTGGTTTGCATCCCAGTCCCTTTTGAGTCCCCGGCTTTGGACTGGTGCAGGAAAGGAGTCCAGCATAAACTCTATGGAGCAGTCGGAAAGGGTGCAGGCAAAGAAGAACAGTTGTAGAGACATGGCAACTGGATTTCTACTGGTCTAACTTGACAAGTAGTGAAATATTGGAGTACTTTTAAAGTTCAGTTGCTTTGATTCAACTTCTGATGTTCTGTACGTGTTTGTTCTTTATGTTAATATATGTGGTGAATAAGGTTTGTAGGATGACTTGGATCTCAATTATCTGTCCATTCTTATCCTTGTGGTGACATGCTGTCACGAGTCCCCCCTCATATGCTTCTCCAACATCCTCTTCCCCTGTCATCTCTCCTTCTTCCTCCCCTGCTCTCCCTCTCTCTGCGATCTGTAGCGGTGTTTCTGCAGAGACAGAAAATGGCTGGGATTGAGTCTCTGACTCATCGCAAACAGGGAGGGAGTGAGGGGAGAATGAGAGATTGGTCCAAGGCAGATTTTTTTTATTTGAAGTGGGGGGTGGGGGTGTAGTTGTGTTGTCAGTTTTTAGTGTGGTGTTATTCTGAGTATGTTTAGATGTGTTTGAAAAATGTGTGTGTGAGAGCAGCAGACAGTGCTGTCGCTGTGCTTATGTGTAGCATGAGTCAGGTACATTTAAAGTGTTTGAGTGTCGTGGTTGGGAAACTCTGCTGCTGCTGCTGATATCTCTCTCTGTATTGTGACTTTCTGAATGCTGTGTGTATTCAGGGATTGTGCCGCTCCCAATGTTCAGCTGCTGTTCAACTGGCCAGTGTTCCCAGTCCCATGCTTTCTCCTTCTTTTATTCATTTTGTTTGTTTTTGTTTCCCCTTTCCCACCTGGATCCTATATTACATTATTTATTTAATTTCCATTGGCTTTTTGGCTTTATTGGTTAGTTCTGGAGTTTTTCAATTCATTTTCAGTTTTCTTTCTTCTGCTTTTATTTTTTCTTTCTCTTTTTTGTTTTGATTCTTATTTTTTCATTGTCTTGATTTTATTTGGTTTCGTCTTTTTCTTGCATTCTTTGATTAATTGTCAGCCCTTTGTTTTTTCTTATTGGTTTGATGTTTTTATTTCTGTCTGTCTCATTTTTCATTCTATTTGTCTTGTCTGCTTTTTTCACGTTCTTTGATTCATTCTGTTCTTTCATTTTTCTGTCTGACTTTGACTTTAGGACATTAAATCTTTGTTTCTTAATTCCTCATTTTTCCCTTTATGTTCTTCTAACTTCTTTCATTTGCTCCTTCTCCTACTTCTCTCCCCTCACTCTCTAACCCCCTCCATTCCTTTCCATTTTTCTCTCTCTCTGTTTCTCTTTGCTGTTCTCTTTGTTTCTGTCTCTCTCTCTTTCGGATCACTTTCTTTCTTTCTTTCCTGTCTTTTCTTTCTCTCTCTGCCTTTCTTCTTATTTTCTCTCCCCGTCTGTCTCTCCCTCTTTCTGGCCCCTCTCCAGTCGCACAAGATTTGGAGCCGATTGTCTATTTATAGCGCCTGTGGTTCTGTCACCATGACAACCAAGCTGGAGGCCAGGGCGCCAGGGAGCTATTTTTGGAGCAGCGCTGTAATGTCAGACACAGCCTTCGCTCTCTTTTCTTTCCTCCTCTTTCTCTCTCTCTCTCTGGATGTGGAGTGTGTGTTTGATTAAGGATCAGCCGGTGAAGAACTGCTTCTTACCATACCGTACTTTCCGCTCGGTGGGCCCTGCACCCATCTTTTCCCCTCTTTGAGGACGTGCCAAGACTATGTTCTGACTTGACTTCATGTTTCGGAGGATTGTAAAGTTTTAGTTTAGTCTTGTGCAGAGGTTGATTTTAGTATCATGAAATGATAGATTAACTTTATTTAAGTGTCTCCTCTTGGTCATGCTGCATTTAACACAGAAACTTTTCATTTACAGTTTAATTCCACATGAAGCTAAATAAACATTTGGAGAAACATCTATTTAATCACAGTTTGTTTTGTATTGTCCCATGTCGGTTTTTTGAAGTGCACAGGAATAATGAAATAAAAGTTTCATACACACATTTTACCCCCATGTATCTTTATTAAATGGCTCAAAAAGGTTTTATCCAAAGCAACTGGACATGTTTGGTTTGTTGAGGACGTTTCACCTTCCATTCCAGAGGGCTTCCTCAAGTCTGACAAGAAGCCAAACAAGTCCAGTTGCTTTGGATAAAACCTTTTTGAGATAACCATGACCTGGATGACTGAGAACCTTCACAGATAATTATTAAATAGCATAAATCCTTGTGTAACTAATACTAACTGTAAATTGCTTTGTTCATTTGTAAATAACTTTTAATAAGTATAAATACATAATAATATACATAATTTGTAAAAAAAAATTTAAATCTTTACAAATAAATATCCTAACACCCACCCGTTGCCGAATTGTATTTACATAACATGAATTAGTTTTTTAACTATTTACTGATTTCTATCAGATTTGAAAGAGGTGTGGAAGTTGTTTCTTTGTAATTGTTAAAAAAACCAAGTATTGTTTGCTGACTTTGAGTCTTTTACACTAAAATGCCATGACAACGTAAACTGCTTAGTGAGGTTTTGCAAACTTGTTAGACACAAGTAGATTTTAGTAGAGGCGCTTTTTAAGTGTCTATTCCACGTGCGTGTGTGTGTGTGTGTGTATCACACAGCCGATCACCAGAGCCGCTCGAATGCAGGACAAAGGTCCCCAGATGTTGTGCGTTTCTGTCTCATTAAACCCTGATATTTATTTATGTTAAAGACATTGTTAAGAAATGTTTTTAGCAGATAATCACACATTTTTTATAAATGCTGTTTGTCTGTAAACATTTATTGAATATGTTCATATCAACTTACTTTATTTGATAGTATTACTTCACCATTTAACCATCACCATTTAAAATGTAATCATTCCTGTTAATGTTAATAACAGTATATTATTATTTAATGGTATTTATGAGTACATTTTAGTAAATTAATCTAAATCTGTTTGTTCTATTTTCCGGTTTTATCCATCTGTAAGTGTTCTGGCCACACAGAATATTATAATCCAGTGTGTGAGGATGTGTACTAGCTCATAAACGGGTTAATCCTTTATCCTAATACTGCCACTTTAACAAGATGAGTGCATTAGTGTTGTGTTATCAGCTTTGTCGGTGGACTACAGTGCTGTTGATGCCGTTGCCTTTAATGTGTGTCCAGCCTATGAAAGATCAGCGTTTTATTGAGTGAAGTGAAATTCAAAACCAAAAATCTAACGTTTTAGTTTTTTTGGTACTTTTGTTAAGCAGCGTACGAGTGATTAACCACTTTGATGGAGTGATTGAGTGATTACTTTTCTTTTAGGACTGACTCTATGCATACAGGAGAACAGTTAAAATATATTGTTGTTCAGGAAAATAAAAAGGTATTGTCATAGCAGTCTGTTTTAAAAAGGAACATTGCAGAAAAAGGACAATAAAGGAGAAAGTTGCCAAGTGGGTTTTGCACTTTATTTTTAGAACAGTTTTTTTGAGAATGTTTTAGTCAATCTTAATTTTTGACCACAATCCAATTTAATGGTTTAATAGTTCTCTATTAATTTTTCATAATTTTAAAACAATCCATATATATAAACTATCATTAATAATAATAATTCTGAATATGTTTGTTGATTATTGTTGTTGTTTATTTTTTGTTCCTGAATAAATGCAATTGTTGAATTTTGAAAGCAGCAAAGTCACAGTGAAGTAAAATAAAAGTAACTAAAGCTGTTTCTTTTCTTGGAAATGCTGGGTTATTTTAAATCACCAGACAAGTGTCTTGTGTGTATTTCCAGAGTTTAAGCCAGCCTGTCTGCTACTCCAGAATAACCCTAACAGGTTATACATAACACCGCAGACCTCTCTGTTACTGGGGCAGCCACTATTATTCAGTTCAACTTACGAGGCACGGTTATTATTGGCACTTCTCCTATTAATAGGGAGAACTGCTAAAAACTGAGCAGTGTGTTTGTCCTGGGCGTGTCGACGCCCCAGACCAGAGCTGTAGATAAACAAGAGGTTTGGGCTCAGCAGATGTCGGTGGCAGCCATGTTAACCCTGTTATCATTACAGCTATGGCTTTTACATTCTGTCACATTCAGATTATTTATGTTTTTTGGAGCCCAGTAGGGGGATGTTATGGTAGGATGGAGTTAGACTCTAGCAGCGTCTTAGCTATGCGGCAGAAACAGGCGGCTTGGCTGATAAGTTGTCCACTGAGGCTCTGGACGGGCTGCCACAGCAGAGGTGCTGTGGTTTGGGAACAGCTGAGCCACTCGGCCCCCGCAGTGAGGCCATGGTACCAGACGGGTTGGCTGCCTAATTGCTTTCATGTGTGTTTTTATATGAATATCTGTGTCAGTGTGCTCAGATATGCACATGGGGGACTTTTCCCTCAATCTGCTCGGCTGTCTGTACAGTGCAGCAGCGTCTGCAGACCCAGCCCCCTCCACTATTCCTCTCAGTGTGTTACCTGCAGCCCTCATGTCACATTTCACCCCTGCCTGCCACATTCCTAGTTATCTCAGAGGGAGCTGCATACGTTGCCCCAAGAGACAACTCCTACTGAAGCTGTAATTTTACCTTTCCAGTTGTAGGAGTGGGGAGATGATCAGTCAAAGCAAAAGATGGCTGTGCAGGAATCGAACAGGAAGAGAAGTCATTGTTTAACAGCATTGTTTATAGTTGTGAACCCCCCCCAGATGGTCAACACTGCCTGATTATCCATTTAGACTGTTAAAACAATCTCCTTATTCATTGACTGCATAGTATTTGTTGTGTGAATTGTGCCTTTTGGAGCATATGCTTGATTTCTTTAAAGGTTAATAGTCAATTTCAGATAAATGTTTTACTGACCCTGGAGCTGCACCTTACTACAAAAACCACTAATGTAGGAAATCTTTGCGGAGTCTTGAAATACATAATTTAACTTTGTGTTTTTAACTTGTTACTGATTGTATCTATCTCTATCCACCTGGGACCAATTTAAACACTTTTCTTGTTGTATTAAATGTATTTGATAATATAATATTTAAAGCCTGAAATACCACAGATTGTTAATAATTGTTTGTTAATTATTAATTTAAAATGAAAAAGCAAACATTTCAGACAGCAGATACTAATAAGAGATCAAATGATTTAATCATTATTAAAGCACATTTTGTGAAGTCGCTTTTGTTTTAGCAGAAGTGTGTTTCTGACAATCTTGTTGCGGTCCCCTTGGATATCAAGCCCACACTGGGGGTCCTGATCCCTATGTCGGGAAGTAAAGTACTCTAAAGTACTCCGTCCTAAAAATACAGTTGAGTGGTGAGAAGCAATTTAACTTTTTATAGATGCTGCGTTTGATCTTCTGCTCGTTGTAATGAGCAACTATTTACAAATGACTTGACCAGTAGTTTTAAAAATTTACAGATCAGAGAAAGAGTTTTTAATATGTTAGGTAAATAAACAAACATCATTCAGTGTTTTTTCTTTAGAGTCACGCTGCCTGTAGGTGTTCTGTGGCCGATGCAGGACCTGTGAAGTGTTGGAGATAACATTTGAGATTTTTCTTAAATGGTAACATGCAAAAACAGCAGCTTTCAGTGGCTTTCTTCTGCAGGAGCTTCTGCAGGAACCGGATGAATCAGATGATGTTTACTCAGACGTGTTTTAGGCTGCATGAGTTTTTGAACTTTATTATATGCTGCACACACAAAAGTTTGTTTATTCCTTCTCTTACCTCGGAGTATAGCTGCTAATATGCTGCTGCTTCGCATTTAGATGAATTGTGGGAAAACAGTATCTGACTCTGATCGACACGTCTTAGTGGGACACTTGTGATAGCTGCCGCTGGGGCTTCGAGATAATCACCAAATTCCTCCTGGTGTTGCAGCAGCGGCCTTAGTTCAGCCCACTCCTCTTTTCCACTGCTGGAGCAGAGCCACTCCTGTTTTTCCTCTTCTTCATGAAGTTTCTGTTGTACATCTGAAAGACCTGCCAGAACAGCAATTTAAATCTGTCTTGAGTGTGTGTGTGTGTGTGTGTTCTGTGCTCACATTGGGGACGGCCGCAGCCCACATAAATGACGATGAACCAGACACCTCCAGCAGGTGACTGATACAGTCATGATGAAAACATCGGGACAACTTACACACCATGAAGAGCAGCTCCAATGTTGACATGTTCATCAGAACAAGTAACATGCAATCGTCTGAATGCACTGAAAGCCTGCATATCCCCGGCCACCCCCCACCCCCCCACCCCCACACAAACACACACACTCCAACCACTGCTGATACACACACACACGCACACACACCTCTTCTCCTGTGCAAGTACTACTACAGCAGCTCCATTGACGAGTTAGTCCTGGTCTGACAGAGCAAACGACTGCTGGTGACTCAGACTGGCTGTCTCTGATCTCACTGTGAATAAAAAACACGCCCCCTGGTGGCCGTGCAGGGACTAACGGCCCCTATCTTTCACTTAGGTGCTGGGATCATATATGTGTTTTCTGTTTTCACCAACATCATTAGCACAGCATTACACTGTAGGTTCGTCAGTAGTATAATTAATGTGTTCAGGGTAGATTTGCCAAACAAGAAATGGAAATAATCTAACGGTCTGCATTTCTCTGTTCTTTTTTTGCAGCTTCTTAGACAGAATTGATGTGGTCAGGCAGAATGACTACACACCCACCGATCAGGTGAAATTACACATTTATAATACACATTTATTTGGTTTAATCCGGTTAGTGCCACATTGTTTGTTTTTTTATAACCTCATTTTTAAGTTTTCCTTCTTTTTCTTTTTCTACTAATTAATGTTGAATAAGAGGACTTTAAGTAAAATATTGTAGAGGAAAGAAAACGTTTAAAACCTTCAACAATCTTTATTACCCACTGGTTATGTTCTACATTTACTGTTTGGTTAATTAAATGTAGAAACTTCACCTAATAATTACACACATCAGTTCACAGAAGAGCTGAAAATGTGGAACTAGGCATTGTTTTGCACGTGTGCAGATGACAGCATAACTGCATTATTCAAGAGGATGTACCTATTAAACGGACATTACAGCTTTAATAATTATTATTATATCTGTCACTGTCACCTGAATTACAGCAGTATTCAACGTTATGTGTCCACTTGTTCTGAACAGTGTAACCTACACTGTTTAATTTCAACCTGAACTCGCTCGACATGCTTTCTCCTGCTTGTCCTCTATCTGTCGCTCTTAATTTATGTTTAATTATCATTATGTCCCTCATTCTGACATCACCTCCTCCCCTATATTTTCCATCCTTTGGTCCTGTTTGCTGAGCTAACGCTCTCCTTTTGCCCCTTTATTTTTCAGGACCTGTTGAGATGCAGAGTGCTGACATCCGGGATCTTCGAGACAAGATTTCAAATAGACAAAGTTAATTTCCAGTGAGTTAACATACTCTTAAGAAGAATTTAAATAATGCACAATATTTTACCTTCTCCTCATATAATCATGTACAGGTCCTTCTCAAAAAATTTGCATATTGTGATAAAGTTCATTATTTTCTGTAATTTACTGATAAACATTAGACT
>JAUMHF010000021.1:15197432-15217602 GCA_032359275.1 Microctenopoma steveboyesi
TGACCTGGGGAATGCGGCACCTGTAGCCCATTTCCTGCACACGCCTGTACACGGTGGCTCTGGATGTTTCTACTCCAAACCCACTTCAGATGATTGGGCCAAGAGCTCGTTTAGAGAACCTTTTCATGATATGCTAATTTTTTGAGAAGGACCTGTATGGTAAAGAAATTCACTCTGTTTTTTTTGTGTACATTTGTATTTAAACTCTGTCTTTATCACAGTATGTTCGATGTTGGAGGTCAGAGGGATGAACGTAGAAAATGGATCCAGTGTTTTAACGGTAGGTTGTTTGTAGCTTTATTGTTGTGATGAAATTCTAATTAGTCAATAATTACTGCTACTAATGACTTTGTATTTTTATTATTTGTCTCCATTTTTGCCTGCTGTTTCCTGTGTGTGTGTGTGTGTGGGGGGGGGGGGGATACAGATGTGACAGCTATCATCTTTGTGGTGGCAAGTAGCAGCTACAACATGGTAATTAGAGAAGACAATCAGACCAACAGACTACAGGAAGCCCTCAACCTATTCAAGAACATTTGGAACAACAGGTCAGCAAAAAGGGGTTTTTCATTTTAGATCTTCTTTTCCAGGCTGTTCCATTTAAATCACACCCATGCAATTGTAGCCTTACATCTCAAAGAAATAACTAGAGCTTTATCATCCCCCTCATCAACTTCAGAGTAAATCATTTTCTCAGTCTCCTGCCAGAATTCATCAAAATGTAATGCCACCTCAAAAAGGCACAGACTTTCTAGCAGCAGACCTGTAATTGTTCTAGGATCCTCAATGAAAGTCCAAAGAAATCAGGGACTGAGCTCATCCTTTGTTTACCTCTACAGGTGGCTACGGACCATTTCAGTAATCCTCTTCCTGAACAAACAGGACCTACTAGCTGAGAAGGTTTTGGCAGGGAAATCTAAAATTGAGGAGTATTTCCCAGAGTTTGCACGCTACACTACACCTGATGATGGTAAGTAGTTAACTCTGATATTTGTGGCTGTCTGCTGCAAACTGGAGCGTCATCATAGCCGTGCTCACGTTTGGTTTGACCTCTAAATAAATTATTTACCATAATGTGAATAAATCACAGCCATATTTATAATCTGTGTCACTTCTTTATTTCCTGCCGTGTTAGAGTCTGGTATAGTGTGGTTGACATTTTGTGTTTAGCCCCAAATGATGAATTTGGGTCTGAATCTCTGAAAAGAAACCCAAGTTGTAATGAACAGGAATTTTCCTCTAATGCAGTTGGTTTCATCGCTATATATTATTCTTTAAAATATATTTATTTGGGCTGTGAAACTGATTTGGTTAAATCTAACTACTAATCATCAGTGCCTAAACAATTGTGACAAACAATTTTGGCAGTGATCAATTGCACAGTGATTGATTTAAGTGACCAGAACACCTCTTTTTTTCACAGCAATACCAGAGCCAGGTGAAGATCCCCGCGTCACAAGAGCAAAGTACTTCATTCGAGATGAATTTCTGGTTTGTACAATATCATATTTATATTCAATTATTTGACATTATTTACTGCCATTGGCTTTAGTATTTGTGTGTTTGTTGGTTACAGAGCAGTGTTGCAAAAGGTTGGACAATTTGCTTTTGGTTTTAGAACTTTTTTTATTTTGAAGGGCTGTTGAGTGACAGGTTGCTTTGAGACACAGTTTCTCAGCTGAAACTTACTGACACACAGTAAGTTAAGATAAAACACATTTAGCTGAACTCTAGTTTAATTGTGCCATCAATATTTTCTTGATCATCTTGGGAAAATAAATATATAAAGTATACTCCAACTATGCTCCTGATTGTTATTTTACTGAACTAAAACTGCTATGGGGTAACGTAAGATCAAGAGAGGAGAGATGTCCAGACACAGCAAAAGCAGTTAACAGATGAGAAATGGACATTACAGTTTGGTCACAATGTCTGTTTGGCAAATGCCTTCTTGAACGCGCCGTGCAAAGGCACAGTGAGAGCTTAGCACCAAAAATGTCACCAACAATCCAAAGAGAAACCTCACAGATGGCCACTTTAATGTTCCACTCACTTCAGTTTGCTGAAAGAGTTGTTGGTAGATTTCAGGGGAAGGAGTCTCAGCAACCATGGCTATGGGTGCCTCGGGGGCATACTTCGGAAGTTGCTAGGGGTAACAGAAAAAGGAAAACTCAATTTATTTGACAAAAACAAAGAAAAGTCTAAAATGATGATAATAGCTTAAGTAGATATGTAAATGTAATGAGTAAAGGATACATGCTTCACAGATCAGAAACGGTTTAGTACAATAGCAGACTTTACCATAGTGACCTAAATAATATTCAGTTTAAAAGTATATTTAAAATGAACACATTTGGAACATGACAGGTGGTGTTGATGATTTAGTGTTGGGTTACATCAAACAAAAAACTCTGTCCTCCTGTGCCCCACGTTGGGCGTCACTTTACGCGGCCTGGTAGCAGAATGGTTAAGGCAGAGGGCTGGGATGCAGGAGTAGCAGGATCTATTCCCAGCTAAGTCACCCAGCCCAAGCCCTGTATCAGGTGTGTCCCTGAAGGAGACACTCAGCGCTAGCTCCTCGAGCGCCGCCTGTGGCTGCTCACTGCTCCCCCCAAGAGGGGAGGGGTGAAATGCAGAGAACAAATTTCATTGTAACATGTAAAAAATGTATCAATGATAAAAGAAAGTGAATTCTTTTGTTTCTTCTTCCTCCAGAGGATCAGTACAGCCAGCGGGGATGGACGGCATTACTGTTACCCACACTTTACCTGTGCGGTTGACACAGAAAACATCCGCCGCGTCTTCAATGACTGTCGTGACATCATACAGAGGATGCACCTGCGGCAGTATGAGCTCTTGTGATGGTGCAGCTCTTGTGGTGGTGCGGCGGTATCTGGCCCACTTATCTACCTACCGCCTCACCTATCAACACGACCAGTTAGCCAATCACCCTCTACACTTCCATCCAACCTCACCAAACAACCGTGCAAACGAAAGTGCGTCTGAACGCCTGCCCTCCTCCTCCAGCCCAATACATCTTCTCCTGGTCACACAGTTTCACAACAACAGAACAGGAACAAGACTTTTTTCAAAGGAAACACATTTAAAGATACATCAACAACAGTTTAATCAACTCTTAGCCAGGACTGACTGCTGTACTCAGATTAACTTTGACCCAGGAAAGAGGGTCATGACTGGAATCTTTCAGTGCAGGCCATCCCTCCATTCAGCTCCCTTTCTGCCTCTCAAATATATGAACACACAGTCACACTCGCAGGTAAACGCACACTACAGAATAAGACATTCAGAGTCCTTAGGTAGGTTGTAATGTCTCATATCGCAGCCACACAGAAAACAGCTAGCAAAGGCTGAATTAAGTAATGCATCCCGAGGGAGAGGTAGTTTACTTACCGTGTGCTGAAAACAAAGCAGCAGGAAGAGAAGATGACAGAGACCCATGTGATACAGAGGAGGGGCTGTGAGCCTTTTTTTATGCCCGAGGACGGACAAATTGACTAACAGGTGCCTGGGGACGTGAGCGTGACTTGAACATAGACTATGCGGCTAGAAGACGAGAAACCAGTCGAGGAGGGAAAATAAAAAATGAAAAATATCATACAATGCATAAAATCATGCATACCAGTGAACTTCATGCAGTGCAAAAAATCCAAGCTATATATATATAGATATTTATATATGTGTGTGTATATAAATATGTATATATATAAATATAAATATTATATATTCCTGTAATAAGACAATTCAACTTTTAAGTTTGTTAGTTTATACCCCATGTTGTGTGTTGGTGAACACTGTGTCTGTGATCTGCCTTTGTGCACCATTAAAACCCACCTACCTACCTACACACACACACACACACACACACACACCATACGCCCCACCTCTGCTGCTGTTTGAGATCAACTCAACATGTTGAAAGTAAAGGAGAGACTTGATTTATTAAGGAAATAACAAAAGGAATGCATGAAGTAAAAGAAACAGACTGGATGCAACAGTTTTACCTGGGAACACACACACCCACACACACCCACCCACCCACCGACGCTCCAGCTCTCATCAGTCCCCTCCCTGTCCTCACAGCCTCCCTCCATCACCTTTTTCGTCTTGTTCTCTCACCTCTCACCCAGTCCCACTTCTGTCCCATTCTGGCTTTAAGTACGTCTGTCTTTATTTTTCTGCTGGACTATTATTCTTGTACAGACTGTAAAATGTATTATTTTGTACAACTTTATTGAAGAAAAAAAACTTGTAGAAGATCCCTGTGCCTTGATCATGACTGTACGTGTAAAAATGAGCTAATATGTAACTTATGTTTCACTGCGCTGTACAGCTGGACGGGTCTGTCCCACCTCGTCTGTGCTAACTCACCCCTCCGCTGGGGGCTGGGGGGGAAGGGCATCGGATCGGGGCGAAAGCCTTTCGTCCGTTGCTTAGTTTCCATTTTTCCCCACATTTGTTTGCTCGTTGATTCATTTGTTTTGCTTTGATTCTCCTCTGGTTTATATAAAACAATTTATATAAAAAAAAAGATGATCAAACACACCACCGTAATGCTAATGTAGTGAAAGATGCTGAACCTTAACACAATTTAATATATATAAAATATATTTCAGATTTTATATTTTATATATATATGTACGTATATCTATCTCCCTTGTGAGCTGACCCCCCCCAGGTTTCCTTTGCTTTTTGTCAGTAACATCTGCATAGATTTTCAGATGGAGTGATTCTGGGTGTGATGGGATGAGTATTCATTTCTTTTCTTTTAATTTTAGCTTTAACTCTTTTGAAGAAGAGGGAAATTTCACAATTGCACAACATTGCTTGTTTCTACATAAACCAAATTCTTTTTGCTTAAACAAGAAGAAACAGTTGTACTAAGTGTTTGGTTCATTCCTAGGCTGGCTCTACTGGATCCTCTCACCGGATGTCTACATCACATACGCGCACCTAGATGCTTGTTTATTAGGTGGTAGTAGCTGAAACAAACACAGTCTAATGCAACTGTCCTGCAGTCAACCCACTCGCTGCACAGTGGTCATATGGAGAGAGTAATTTTTTTCTCAGTGGGTCCATAACATTCATATCAGTGAAAACAGACCTTTTAACGTTTTTACAGTAGCAACATTCACCATAATGTGGTGAGATGGTGTCAAAGCCTCTTGTAACACGAACTCGTAGGACAGCTCTGGCTATGAGGAAATTCTCTTCTAACGTTTCTGCATGAGCCCACTTCTAACCAATCAGAGAGGGTCAAACCTATGGCTCACGTACTGACATATGTTGCGCACATCTCTGAGACATTACAGGTTTTAAAGAAGAATGTATGGTTTTGATCCAGTGTCAGTTTTAGACCCTCTTGTTGTTTTGATGTCAAGTCTCACGCTTCGACTAACTTTATTTCCAAAAGTTGCATATTCTGGCTTTAATAGTGAGATTTGTTTTTGGACACTTATCCAAAGCAAGGAATAAAAAGTGCTTGCAGGGGAGGAAGGACTGAAAATACATGAGAGAAGCAAGATGTCACATTTAGATGAATTATTACAAACATGTTGTGTATAAGATATTGCAAACATAATGAAAATCTGCATACACGAGTAAATGTATGTAACATTCTAATCTTTATAAAGCTTGGATTGCAGGGCAGGTCTGGTGCATTAGACTGCATTAGTCTGAGCTAGGTGGCAACTGAATTTTTGAGCAGCAATTTAATGTTTATTTATGATCTTTAATCTGTCAGTGTGTGAGAGGAGATTACAGTCACCATTTATTTTCACATCAGTACTTCCTCACCTGTGTTTACCTGACACCACTGAGGCTGCAGCAATAAGTAAGTTTCATTTTAGCTCAGAACAAAAAGTAATCTGCAATTATCAGTATAAGTTTTTAATATTTTTGTAAGAGATATGTATACATATATTATATAATGTTTAATTTTTACAAACAAAGGAGACGTAGATTAGCTTAATCGTTTTCCATATTTAGTTATTGTGTGGCTCTAAAGGAAACAAAATTGTTATTTCCTTGGATATATTGCAAAAGGTGTAACCTGAGAAAGTCCTCTGCAATGGAAGGATGAAACGTCGTCAAGAAACCAAAGTCCAGTTGCTTTGGATAAAACCTTTTTGATGGAAACTGTTATGACTATCAGAGGACATCCAAACCATTCCCTGTTCCTAATATTTGTCACCCACCTTCTGGATGAAGAAAGTTGAACACATTGTTGTTGTTGGAGCTACAGGATTGTGAGGTGAAGCCGGTAATTCCTCCTTCAGTAACACGACCCACAGCGGCAGTGTGTGCAGACTGACGGTCACACCCCACAAAGAACTGTGCCATTGTTTCGCTTCACAGTGGTTTAGTGTTTCTCTCATCCCTGCGAAGAATGGAGAGGCGAGAAGTGTGTAACAAAGGTTCAAGGCCCTCTGAAAGGTCAGGTGTGACCACGGTTAAAATATGTAGAGGAGGTTTCACTGGCTGCACTATTTGACAAGAGATTCATTGCAGTAGTTAAACCCACCCATAATCACAAGGAGTAACTGGGTAGACAGTGTTGGCTAAAGACATTTAAGTGCTGTCAAAGGGTAGAAAAATCTGCATCTATAAATCACTTAAAAATGAAAATCTTTTTTCCAAAACACTAGTTGTAAAAATGCGCAAGAGCATCATAGAGTTAAATGGTCATCCCCAAACTGTTGCTACATGTTGTTTATATTTCCCATGACCTAATGGAAAATAAGTGGACAATATCAAATTGGTTTTATAGCTTTATGGTAAAGTTATTACTGTCAGTATAATGCGACTGAAATTCTATATACTTACTCAGTATATATTAGTATATTAATAAATGTTTTTATTACACTAAAATAATGATTAAAATCTACTATCAGTCTCTTACTGGTAAGGTTTTTGCTACAAGTTTTGTGGCACTAAGATTCTGAAATATATTTAACTTCCCCTATAAATTGGAAGCATATATGGGCCATATAAATTACAATTTTGGAAACAAATGCATATTTAATTTTGAAATGTAGTCAGTGCAGAGCAGGTGGATTTCACGTTTGTGTTTTACCCTTAAAGCGAGCATCTCATTGCATTTGGTCAATTTGCTTCAACGCTGGTCCAATAATATGTTGCCGTCGTTGAAGGTATCATTCGCCCCCACTCCACAAGAGGGGGTCAGAGCTTAAAAACAAAAATCACAAAGCGACAACACGTGGGCCGAACCGGACGACAAAATATACTTCCTCTTTCCAAAACCCCGCCTCCACCTTTCCATGCATTGGCGCGCTTCGCCCCACTGTCTCTCTGCTCCTCCCCGGGTGGTGGTAGCAGTTTGACTCTAGCGGGCTGCGGGTGAAAGCACAGCAGCCATGAGTGTGGCGGGTGGCGCTCGAGCCGGTTCGGCCGCTGGCCCGGTCCAGCAGGGATTAAAAGACGCTCTGATCGAGACGCTCACGGCCATCCTGTCCCCGGCTCAAGAAGTGCGCGCTGCGGCGGAGGAGCAGATCAAAGTACTGGAAGTGACAGAGGGTGAGAGGTTTCTTTATGCTAGTTTGGAGCAGGGGAAGATGGTTAGCGACCCGTGGGGTAAACACTCATGAAAGGCATGGTCCTGTGCAGGGGCAACGCAATCAGTTGTCTGCTGCTAATTTCGACTGTCGGCTAGTTTGAGGAGTAAGCTAGCTAACAGCCAAAACGTTAGCCTGGGAACTGTGTTTCCTCCCAGTGGCTAACGTTAGGCCACATTTCAGAAGTTAGTGCTGACTAAGTTGGCTCTGAAGCCCATGTGTTTGCCTTGGGAAGGTTGTATGGTGGCCCAATTAAAGCGTAACTAAACTGAAGTGATCGAATACGTCACGGCTAACTAATCGTTTTACAATTAATTGTACTGGGTACGTTATAATAAAGCACATGGGGACTGTGTGGACCGCGGCCTCAGCAGCACGGCAACGATTAACACATGTTTTTGTTGCACTTTAATTAATAAAATATTTCAATTTCACTTTATATTACAATAGTTTTGTTACTGAGAATGTCCTTAATACAGACCGTGCTGAATCCATGGCAACACGCACCGTTCTGGTCTCGAGCGCTTTTAGAATCTGATAACGTCACCTGGAAACGGTGGAGGGACAGCAGAATATCCCGAAATGTCCGCAGCTGTTTGCCACCGGCAATCGTTATATGAACCCGTATAATCGCTAATGTATTTTTAAAAAATTCATCCCAAAAAGTAATGTTGCACACAAAGTGGTCCTTACTGATCTATTCTTCGGTCACTATGGCAACTGGGGAATGCCCGGTGACAGATTTTCCCGCGAAGACGTCTCCCAGGACACAGGGGCTTCTCCCGCGCATCCCGCCTAATGGGCTGCCAGCTTTCTCCATCATCAGTTGCAGTGACCTTATTATATATAAACTTCATCATCTGAGTTTATTGGTAATTTTTTTTACTAATGAGTAACTTCTGAAAGCAAAACAATTGGTTTACAGTTGCCCAGTTGTAGGGATTTTGTGGTTTTCTTGTAGCCTTTTCTTCTGCGATGTTACACTAGATAAGAATATGACTAGAAACAAGCTGTACAAAGAAGTTATTGCATACCTGCAAGAACCCTCTCACGACATTGTGTAGGTGAATAAATAATAAACAGAGATAAATATAAAGTTGACTACATTCCAGGGCAAAGAAGGTCTCCCAAGCTGTACCTCATGTTCATTTAAATACAGTGAAGTTGTCTGCATTGAGCTGTCTTCGTGCATTGCATCATCACGTAATTTAAAAGGATTTTGTCTCTGGCTGTTCTGAGGTTTGCCATAAGGTCTAAGACTAAAGTCTAGACTAGAACAAATTGTGTACTTGGTGTACAGAAAAAGAGTTGTGAATGTGTCTGAAAGCCCTGAATATGTATCTTAAATTACTTAATGCTGATCCCAGTTTAAATCAGTTTAACACTCACTCATCTGTCTGTGAACATTCTCAGTCATCAAGTGAAGAAGTTCAATAATTCTTTTTTTTCTTTCAAGAAAGAAATCTTGTTGCCATGACTCAAATTTCAGACACTCTCTCATCTGGTTATACAAATTAACAGCTGAGCAAACATTGTTATCTTAAAATCTACATGGTCCACAGCAGATATGCCGTATAATATATAAAAAAAAGTCTTATTTTTATTAAGAACTGAAATTGGACAGAGGTTTTACTTCAACTAGTCTTTCTTTTGTCTGTCCAGTGATCCTCATGCCAATGTTGAAAGGGTAATTGTGCTTACTGTCTGTGTAACTGTACTGCAGCGTGGCCCACCCTGTCTGATGGCCCCTCTCTAAGGCAGCCGCTCTCTAGGAGTGTCAGCATTAACATTGTCTTCTGGCGCCTGATGTCACCCTTAGTAAAACCCAGTGAGAGAGAGTTGGTTGAGAGCTAACATTGGTGAACCCCAGATCTGCATATATCTCTACATGCCTGTCTGTCGGCTCACATTCAAACCAGGGTGGTGTTCGTAGCAGAGGTATAGGATTGTTATACAGTGTTATCCTCGAAGCCTAACCAAAATAATATTTTTACGTATCTAAGCTGCAAAAATACCTGGATATTTAACACACATATTTTTTACGGCTACGTGTTTGTTTACTGACCCACATCTTTGGAGGAATTCTGCCAATATAGTGTGACCTGTTTGTCTTGCTGTTCTCGTGTTCACACAGTGCTCTGTTATCACACTGCAGTAGCTCTCTTCCCACAGATTAAACCAGAGCAAATATTTTTATATTTGAATGGCAAAGATATGTTTAATGTACAAACCACTACAACTATAGTGCCTTGTACATACTCAAAAACAAAACACACAAAATGTTTGCATCAAGTCATCTCTGGCAGCTGTTATTGATAGCTTTGACTTTGTGTGAACACAACTAGAGACTTTCATTAATTCATCTTTAAAAATACATTTTCTGTTTTAAATATGTGTTTATATAGAATGCGATATGTGATCTTCCTCGTTCACAAGACAGAAAATTGTAGAAATAGACACCTTTTTTTCCTTTATCAGTGTTTTGAAGTGTCATGTACTGAACTATAAAACAAATATTTAATAGCCCTCTAGAGGATTTCATTTATTCCTGCCCTTGTTGTATTGCTTGATATATCTTTCTTTATCTTAATGCAGTATGAAAGTGGTTTTTGCTTTCTCTAATTTTATTTTCCTATCTGATATGTTGATGAAGAGTTTGGCGTCCACCTTGCAGAACTCACAGTTGATCCTCAGGGGGCTCTTGCCATCCGTCAGGTAAGCAAAAGTTGATTTGCACAAACTGCACACATGTAACGTGTTTGTTTGGTATTTATTATCTGCTTAATTAAGCTCATGGCCATCTTATTTTGTTTGCAGTTAGCATCAGTAATCCTCAAACAATATGTGGAGACTCATTGGTGTTCCCAGTCCGAAAAATTCAGGCCTCCTGAAACAACAGATCAGGTCAGGATCATTTATCCTACACATATTTCTTTTGTCTTCTACTTTTTGAAGTAGAAACTTGTAAATCTCACTTGGACTCTCTACCTCCAGGCTAAAGCTGCCATCAGGGAGCTGCTGCCAAGCGGCCTGCGGGAGTTGATTAGCAAAGTCCGCTCCAGTGTTGCATACGCTGTTTCAGCCATCGCCCACTGGGACTGGCCTGAGGCCTGGCCACAGCTATTCACCCTGCTGATGGAGATGCTTGTCAGCGGAAACGTCAATGCTGTGCATGGAGCTATGAGGGTCCTCACAGGTAAAGCGTAGACGGTAACAAACAAACGGGTAGATTTTCAGAATAAGATTTCTTTATTGCTAAAATATGAGGGGTTTTTTTAAATGGAACTAGCATAAGTCAGTAATGGTTACATTTTAAGCTTGTGGTGAGAGGAAGTGGGTTCGATATGTACCTGTTATTTAGTATATTGAATGTGACAAATACTTTCCAGGGTTCTACTGTACAGAAGCCAAAAGTAATTTTCTTGGTCATCAATTTGTTTTATGAAGCAAATGTGCTTTTTCTCTATTTTTTCACAAGAAAATGGTAACACTTGTTATTAGTTTCTGTCTTCTTATAAGCTTGGAATTGTTTGACATGTTTCCAGAGTTTACTCGGGAGGTGACAGACACACAGATGCCACTGGTGGCTCCAGTAATCTTACCTGAAATGTACAAGATCTTCACCATGGCCGAGGTACATTTCATTGTACTATATATGACATACAACCATCTGTGTTCTCTGATATTGAAGATACTGTTTCATCTCCCAAGCAAGCCGTGATCAGGTGCATCACATATCGTATATGTATATATATGTTTAGAATAAGGCTGTATTTCCTTTAGGAACTTTTGGGTAACTTAACTTTATTCTTTCTCTGGGCAGGCATGATGTTGGGGTTTACTGTCATGTTTGTAACTGTTGCAGGTTTACAGTATTCGTACTCGCTCCAGAGCAGTGGAGATATTCACCACCTGTGCCAACCTCATCTGTGCTATTGAAGAACTTGAAAAGGTGAGATGAATTTTTTTCAGACGGTATAGACATAATTTAATATCAGGTTGAATTTAAATAATTACATAATGAAACTTTCTCTATTTCAATTCTGTGTTTCCTAATGTAACTATACCTCATTCTGTGTTTTTGTGTAGGGGGCAGCCAAAGCGTTGATCTTTCCTGTTGTTCAGCAGTTCACAGAAGCATTTGTGCAGGCACTGCAGATGCCTGATGGACCCTCGTCGGATAGTGGTCTCAAGATGGAAGTCCTCAAGGTGCGGGACTTACTGTGTGATGTGCTGATAAACCTTTGTGTTTAGCTCAGAAAAATATTTTTCAAGACACGTGGTCCAAATTCTAATTAGGATTAGGAAAAGGAAAATTTAAATGAACTACTGACTTCTGAAAGCTGTCATTCTTCTTCTTCTCCCAGGCAGTAACAGCATTGGTGAAGAACTTCCCCAAACCCATGGTGTCCTCCATGCAGCAGATTTTACCCATTGTATGGAATACACTGACTGAAAGTGCAGCTTTATATCCTGTGCCGGGTGTGCATTAACTATTTCCTTTGTTGAATAATCAACGTTGTTCATATGTGCTGAAAACAGCTGTTTCCATTCAAGGGTGAAAGAACAAAAATCATCTAGAGGTTTAACTTCCTTTTTGGCATTTCCCAATCAGTTTAATGGACACTTGTGGTTTGAGCTGGTGCTTACAGAGCAACCACTCTAAACCACTGGGCCACCTCGCTGCAGCTGCTTTCACCTACTTGCAGTGCACTATGAAAACTGTTAGTTCCATGTTTGTCTTTAGAACATTCCCTACATAAAATAAGCTTCTGAGCTAATTTGCCTACTGGGGAGGAAATTTGCATTTAGATTTTTTTACTTCACCTAAGTTAAGACTAACTGCTGTTGGGTTTTCTCTTGGTGTGGAGCATATGATGGACATATGTTAATCTAAGTGTCTCCGTTTTAATGGAGTATTCCTTAACTAGATGTTTACTTATGTAAGAACGGAAGTAAACTACACAGAGGAAGTGGATGACCCAGTAGATTCAGATGGTAAGCAGAAATGCCATCATTCCACTTTCTTTACACGCAATCTCACTGATTCTTGTAACTTGGGACTGCACACTTGGTTAAATTGCCTTTATTAAAAAAAACTCTTCATCTTCTGGTAAATTGTTTCTTTTTTTAGGTGAAGTGTTGGGTTTTGAGAATCTGGTGTTCAGCATCTTTGAGTTTGTCCACACGCTGCTGGAGAACAACAAGTTCAAGAGTACGGTAAAGAAAGCTCTGCCTGAACTCATCTACTACATCATCCTGTACATGCAGATCACTGAGGACCAGGTGAGGAATAACTGCAGTACATACAGCAGTATGAGCTGTAAAAAAAATAAGAAATCAATCAGTGGTGTCGGGTCTGACTGTTTGCGTTGTTACTTGTCAGATCAAAGTGTGGACTGCTAACCCCCAGCAGTTTGTAGAGGATGAAGATGATGACACTTTCTCCTACTCTGTGAGGATCTCTGCTCAGGACCTGCTGTTGGTAAGATACTTAGAAAGCATTGGTATGTCTCTCTGTGCCATAGGCCTAGTTAACACAGTTCAGTGCTTGTCAGATTTTTCCGTTCTGTGTAACTCCAGTGTGTTTTGCTCAGTTTCACACCATAAAGCTCAACACAGTGACCCACTGCCAGCTAGCATTTTGGTGCTGTAAAGCTGAAAAGTGTAAATGCTCACAATGGCATATGTTTTGCATAGGTTCAATGTTGTATTGTATAGTTTTACCTTTGACTATTTGACCCACATTCATGTTTCTGGAATGTCACCAAAGGTTTATACAGACATTTAGCGGATTTCTTCCAGTACATTCCGAAAGAGAGAGGTTTATTGGGAAGGGGCAGCTATGGTTCAGAAGGTCTGCCAATTGTGAGATTGGTGGTTTGATTCCCAGCTCATCCAGTCATATGTCAGTGTGTCCTTGGTCAAGACATTGAACCCCAAGTTGCCCCCGGTGTGTCAGGTCAGCTCTGCCATTGGTGTGTGTGAGAGAATCAGAAGCAGTTTGTAAAGTGTTTTGAGTAACGATATAAATAGAAAAGACCAAACAGTCAAGTAAATTTATTCTATTAGATCTTCTGTACAGATCACATCAAAAGTTTTTCAGGTTCTCTTTTCTTTTATTAAACAGTAAACAGGCTCGTGTTTTTTAACCTTTTTTACATGACGCATGACTCAGTCCTGGTACCAGACATCAGAGACACTCCGCTCAGTTAACTCTGGGCAGCAAGCCTGTCCTCCAGAAGAGATGTGACAAATTCCTCAAAATGAAATCCTTTTTTTTTTTTATCATTATTTTGTGTGTTTTTTCCAGAACGACCCATAACCCTGCAGTCTTCTGCCCTTTTATGGGCACCAGCATGTGACCATGCTACACAGGAATAACTAGAACTCGCTTTCAACTTACCAAGATTATGTGACTTGATCAATATAATACCCGTGGTAGTAGTACCTGAGAACATTCAAGAAAAATAAATTAGTAAAGAGCCCCCTTGTCTATCCACTGTGTGGTCCACGCTGAGAGCAAGTTTAATTATGCTGATCTTTGACCTCTGCTTGCAGGCTGTTGCTGCCGAGTTTCAGAATGAGAGCGCAGCAGCACTGGCGGCAGCAGCCACCAAACACCTCCAGGAGGCAGAGCAGGCCAGAAACAGTGGCAATGAGCACTGGTGAGGAGAGACTCTCAAATAAGTTTTAAATTTAGAAATATTTATGCCACATTCTTGCTGCAGTTAGGGACTAAATAGGACTAAAAAGTGGAGACAAAGGTTTGGAACAATAGCTTTATTATGGGTGCCTGCAATCCTGCTTTAGTTGTCTCTGAATTATCTTATGCATATGTGGGTTTTTTTGTTGTTTGTTGAACCAGGTGGAAGATTCATGAGGCCTGTATGCTGGCACTCGGTTCAGTCAAAGCTATCATCACAGAGAACGTAAAGAACGGTCGTATCCAGTTTGACATGCATGGTTTCCTGGCCAGTGTTATTCTCGCTGATCTCAACCTGGCAGGTGAGTATTTAATAACCTCACAGCTGCACAAGACGAAGACCAGTAAAAACTGTCTCACACATACTAACTTTGAGCAGTTTATGGTTCTTGGACAATGACTGATTGAAAATATTAAACAAGATACTGACACCTAATCGATTAATTTGTTATTTGTTCTTGGGAAGAAGAACACAATCTTTCTTAGATTGTTTTCCAGAACCATCTTAGGAAGATATTGACAAAAATCACTTCAATTGAAAGTAAGACATTCACATAAAAATTTAGTTTTCTACTTCTACGTCTGTCTTTTTGTTTTTGTTCTCTCCTGACTAGCGGCATCTCCGTTCCTTCTTGGCCGGGCTCTGTGGGCGGCCAGTCGCTTCACAGCCGCCATGTCTCCTGAGCTCATCCAACAATTCCTTCAGGCCACCGTCAGCGGTCTTCACGACAGCCAGCCGCCCTCTGTTCGCATCTCTTCAGTCAGGGCTATTTGGGGGTGAGCATGCTGTGTTTAACAGTGTTCACTAACTGCCACCCAAACACACAAATGTTGTGTTGTTTTTGTGATATTCTGTAGAAGCGTAGGATCAGGCTGTAGTCTCTGTTCATCTCTGTTCAAGGTCTGAACACAATGTACTAAAAGGATCAATGTGTTAAAACAATGTGGGCCCTATTGCAAACATAATTTATCACAGATACAGACTTTGAAGAGAACATCATTAATGATCTTTAACACGTAAAAGATGTTGGCCGATATGTTACCTGACACCTATGATCAACTCTGCAGGTACTGTGATCAGCTGAAGCTGTCAGAGAGCACCCATGTCCTGCAGCCTTTCCTCCCCAGCATTCTGGAGGGACTGGTGCAACTGGCTGCCCAATTCAGCTCTGAGGTACTCACTCTGGTCATGGAGACGCTGTGCATCGTGTGTACCGTCGACCCAGCCTTCACCACCAGCGCAGAAAACAAGATCTGCCCCCTCACTATTGCTATTTTCCTTAAATATAACAATGGTACTGACCACTTCTCTTCTGTTGAAATTCAGGACTAAAACATTTCAAAATGACTTCCGTTCATGTTTCTCCTCAGACGATTTTCCCAACGTGTAGACTTGTCTCTTGTCCTTTCTCAGGCCCTGTCTCCCTATTTTCTCCTCAGACCCGGTGGTGGCGTCTCTTGCGCAGGACATCTTTAAAGAGCTGGCACAGATTGAAGGCTGCCAGGGCCCCATGCAGATGCGTCTCATCCCAACGCTGATTAGCATCATGCAGGCTCCTCCTGACAAGATCCCCTCTGGACTCTGTGCTGTAAGTAGCAAGTGATACAAAGAGATACAGATGTTTTTAAAAAGATAATATCTGCTGGAGAGAGTATGTGGCACACTAATGCCCCTCTGATCTTTAACAGGACAGTTACTTTGTTGTAACTCAACATGTAATTACTAATCTTCACTGTAATGTACTAATCAATCAACCAGTAAACGCATTGTTCATCTTTAACTTCAGTTGTCCTCTAAAGGACAAATTGTACAGGGCCAACCCTAAATAATGAGCTCTACACTCGTTTAATTTTGTGCGATTGTGACCATTTTTCTCCTGTCTTTCCCTCAGACGTCCATGGACATCCTCACCACAGTTGTGCGAAACACCAAGCCCCCTCTGTCAGAGATGCTGGTGTGCCAGGCGTTCCCTGTGGTGGCACAGTGCACTTTACGGACTGATGACAATGCGATGATGCAGGTAAACAACAATGTTTTTCATCCAAGCTCAGCGTTTATCCAGAGTTGGGCACTTTGAATTCAGCATAGCAGTGATGTCCTGCAAATGTCATAAGCTACTTTCTTATCAAATACAACCACATCCACTAAGTACAACTATAGTTTATCCATCATATGTGTAACCTCTGCCAAAGTCTGTTCTTTACTGCTATTTTTTTATTGCTGTCTTCAGAACGGCGGTGAGTGTCTGCGAGCGTACGTCTCTGTTGCCCTCGAGCAGATTGCCCAGTGGCGGGATGAGCAGGGAAACAGCGGCCTGTGGTATGTCATGCAAGTCGTCAACCAACTGCTGGACCCTCGAACCTCAGAGTTCACCGCTGCCTTCGTGGGAAGGTTGGTGTCCACTCTGATCTCTCGAGCGGGAACTGAACTCGGGGAACAGCTGGATCAGATCCTTCGAGCCATTCTGAGCAAGATGCAGCAGGCTGAGACTCTGAGTGTCATGCAGGTGAGTGTCACACAAGCATAATATGTGCATGTAATCCTCATGATTACAATAAATTACATTGCATCTTTAGTCAGCTGATTGCCTATAGTGCAGTAACCTCTCAGCTGATAAAATCAGTTTCTATACATTAGAGAAGGAAAGTCTGTTCAGTTAAACTATCATTTAATTCTTAGGTGTTGTTTTTCTCTCATCATGACTTAGAGTAACTGACTCCACCTGTGAGGATACATGTTGTCTGGTATGGTATTACATACTTTCCCACCCACTTTTCCCCTTCCCTGCCTTTCTCTGTAGTCTCTCATCATGGTGTTCGCCCACCTGGTTCACTCCCAGCTGGAGCCTCTGCTGGAGTTCTTGTGCAGTCTCCCTGGACCGACGGGGAAACCCGCCCTGGAGTTTGTCATGACCGAGTGGATGAGCCGGCAACACCTGTTCTATGGGCAGTACGAGGGGAAAGTCAGGTCAGACGACATGTTTATTAATAATTGAATAATCAAATGTAACAGATTTACCACATTTTAATAAAGGCCAAAGCACTAGCAAGGGGCTAACCTTTCCCCTTGAATTATTTCCCCATAAATAATGTGGCAGTAATTCACTAATGCTAGCTTGGTTGTGTCTCGGTACAATGACCTCAGTTGTGCCCGTTTTGTAGATCCTCACTACTAACGCCAGCTGCAGTCGGTTAAACCCATGTTGCTGCTTAGAGATGTCTATACCTTTATTTTTTGGTCATTTAAATGTATTCTGCCAGCAACCTGTTAACGGACACACTACTGCACCTCACTCCACTATTCAGTTTATTCATTATTCACATAGTTGGCAGCTCCTTCTCTCTTCTCTTTGTGTCTACTGTTGATAAAACTGTACTGCTTTTACTGTCTCTGCAATTGTCCTCAGCTTTTGCTCACACACATTTTCTGTTTGCTTGTTAGCTTGTGCTTGTGCTGTGGCTCCCTGTGTTGTCCGTGGCAGGAACTTAAATGGCCCAGTTCCTTCCAAATATTTAAAGAGATCTCTTGCTTCTTCTTTTTGCAGCCCTTGCCACATTTCTTAAAGTCTTGTGATCATTGTTTGTTATCTGCAGCACTGTTGCACTCTGTAAGCTGCTGCAGCACGGCCTCAACACTGATGATAAACGTCTCCAGGACATCGTGGTGAAGGGAGAAGAAATCTACAATCCTGAAGATGGCATTCGAACACGATCCAAATCTGCCAAGAGTAAGTCACCGGACAACCTATAATGTTATATATGTAGGACATGTTATAAATATTACATGTGCAGAACCTGAATTATTTTGAGTGCTCAAAACTAAACATAAGTCATCTCTGCCTTCTATGCTGCTGCCACCGTTACACTTCAGGTTACACAGGTCTCCAGGTGACCATGCAGACCCTCTGGAAAGTTGCAGTTAGAACAGTTTTTTTTTTTTTAAACTTGCAGTGAATGATGTTTTCACACAGTTAAAAATAAACTAAAACTTGCAACATCATGGTAGACCAACACAGCGTGTGGAGATTCTGCGGCGTCTGGACAGTAAAATCTGGTATATCCTCAGATTTGGATGTAAAATGCAACTTTAATGTTTACATATTTTTTCCCTTTATATTTACCACAGACCCGGAGCGGTGGACAAACATTCCTTTGCTAGTGAAGATTTTTAAACTGATTATCAACGAGTTGTCGACTGTAGTTGAGGCAAACGCCAGCAGGGCAAATGCAGCAGACTGGAGCCAAGGTGAGAATATAAAAATAAATGAATTCATCTGTTGCTGATGGATCTTCCACTTTAGTTTCAGGTTCAGTGTTTTACTCAGTGATACATGGTAGGTGGAGACATGAGCACCGTTTAAGGGATCCAGCCTGTGTCATTTATGAAGCTGGGTCTGTGTGCAAATATGTCCTATACCTAGATGGAACATAAGCATATCGTTTTAGTTTTAATTGCTTAGCATCTGTTCTGAGGATACCGATGACGGACAGATCAGATGACGACTAAGTGGCAGGTGAAGCCTCTTTAGCATTTTTAAGAAATGCCTGCAAACTAAATAATAGATTCACTGATATTTCACCAGCTGTGATTTGTGTCAGATTCCACCGGTATGTGGGAGGAGCACGAGGATGAAGAGGGTGAGGATGATGATGACGAGGAGGACGAAGGAGTGGCAGGGCAGCTACTTTCTGATCTCATTGCCTCCAACAAATACGGTACTGTTATCTTGACTGTGCATCAGCTGTGCCTGTGTGTGGTCTTCAGAAATATATATATATATACACACATATATATATACACACATATATATATACATGTGTATATATATATATGTGTATATATATATATATATGTATATATATATGTGTATATATATATATGTGTATGTATATGTATATATGTGTATATATATGTATATGTATGTTTTTATACCGATCCAAATTTTTTTTAATACACTTTCTGTAGAACTTAAATATGCATCTGTTTTGTTTCTTTTATAGAGGATGATTATTATGAGGATGATGAGGAGGACGATCCGGATGCCTTGAAAGACCCCATATATCAAATTGACCTGCAGGTACTGTCACTACACTTTTTGATGTTCTGTCTCAAATTTGACTCCAGGGAGAAATCTCCAGATGTGGCTGTCTTCATTAGTATAAGGGTGTTTTCACTCCTAGAACATCGCATTAGATAAGAATTATGTCAACATGCACTTTTAACTCGATGAACCACCTTAATTGATGCTCAAAGGTTTTGATAACAAAACAGTGCTCTTTCAGCTCAGGCAGCGTAGGAGCAAATACAGTTGTGTAACCACTGTAACACCGCATAATTTTTACACCTATAAACAGTCACATATACAGTTGGTAGTACACTAGGTTATTTTTCAGATAGATTTACAGCAAATAATAATTATAACAAAGACAAAACTAAAGTATGATTGTCACAGTTTTAAAGCCCACTTGTTAAGGTTTGAAACGTATTGACAAAATGTACCACCTGTCCTTTCCCAGGCATACCTGACAGACTTCCTGACACAGTTTGCCCAGCAGCCATGTTACAGCATGTTCTCAGGCCACCTCAACAACGCGGAGAGACAAACCCTGCAGTCTATAGGCCTCTAGCCCTGCTCACTGCTGCTTCGACACATCTTCTTTCATCTGCAGTACTCTGAGGCTCTTCTGTCGCCCCCATCACTTTCTCATCATGAATTTCCCAACAAGTAAACGAAAAGAAGGAACGATGTGGGCTGTTTGGCTCTGCAGAGCAAGCAGACAGGGTGGGAAGAGACGCATGCACTTACCTGTAACTCTTGTTTCTCCGTGTGATGGGGCGAAGGACTCTGCAGATGTTACAGTGGGGGCGAAG
>JAUMHF010000021.1:15220960-15231523 GCA_032359275.1 Microctenopoma steveboyesi
ATATGACTGAAGGAGGCGGGAATCGAACCACCAATCTCCCGATTGGCAGGCGACTGCTCTACCTCCCGAGCCACAGCGTGTTTCAAAATGTGAAAAATGTAGCTAGTAAGAGTAAGAAAATAAATTAAATTAGTTAGACAGACAATAAATCAGCAGCTGCTTTGTTTAGTGAATCGTGTAGTTAATTTTTCCAATAAAAATGCTAAATCAAATGTTTGCTATTTCCAGGTCTTTACATGTTAAATGTGCTGCTTTTGGTTTTTAAATTAATAGAAAACATAACTACAATAACTGTACTTAATAATGAAAACAATAGGTGCAGATTAACAAACCGTTATCTTTTTGCACTTCAGACGTACAGGTCTTAAACCTCCTGGGTACCTGACTAGAACCTTAATCAGTTTTCAACCTCTGCCACAGGGACGATTTGAATAATACATTATGACTGTGTTTGGCCTGGAATAAGAAGAAGAAGAGACAGTGCATGTTTTAAATAAATATTTATTTTATCCTCAAGGCAGAACAAAGCAGTATCTGAATCAGTCAGACTTATTCTCATTTTTAATGTGATGAAATAGAAACAACCGTTTTGTTCAAGGTTTGAACTCGAACTCTTGCTGTTTTCCTTCTTTCACTTTCACGTTCTCTCTTTCTTTTTACTAATAATCTTCCCTGTTGTTTTGCAGTCTGCGCCAACGAGGACTGTCTGTGGTACGTGGATAAAAATGGCACCTGGCACAATGGTTTCGACTGCCCTCTCATCACATTCTGCTGCGGTAACTGCCACCGGCGCTACTGCTGCCTGGACGCCTTCAAGATGATCACAGAGCGGGAGCAGAAACGATGCATGCTTTTCCAGTTCAGGTTCTTAATTTAATTACTTGCTTATTAATTTACTCGACACAAAGAGACAGTGTTTGTGTTCACAATTCAAGGACATCACTTCATGATCTTTCATTTCCTTAAAGCAGACAAATACTGTTGTTTTCATATGGGCAACAATACACTTGTGATTTGCAGTTGTACACTATTATCCAAGACATTAGTATAGTTGGTCACAGACATCTCACTAGTGCTTCCAGCGTTATACAAAACACTTTATTATACACAATTTGCAATGCACTGAGATTCTTATGAAGTGTTTAGGAATGTAAAATGCAGACACAACTTAAAAAGCACGAGTACCCACATCCTACAATCAGTTGATAGGCCGCTCTCAAATATATGATGGTACAATGACATACATGAAGCATCTTGTATGTGTAGACTGGTATGTATAGACAGTGAGGCTAGAAGAAGTAAATGGAACTGTTGAATTCTGGTATTTTTAAGCGGAGTGATGATGGGAGTACAGGTCTAATATAACGGTTAGATGTTCTCGTAAGTCGTTCTCTTACACCAGTGTCAGAGTGTGAGGCATCACTATAATGCAGGAGTAAGCAAGCTTTTACTTGAGAAGCTGCTACACGGCAGTTTTCCTCCACTGCACTGGAAACCATTCATCACCAACCAGTACTGAGCAGACATCCAGCAACTTATTGAACCCAGTGGGAGAGTGGGTGAAAAACCGTGGCAAACGCCCTCAGTCTTACCACATTCACGCAGGTGTAAAAGCGGTGAAGATGTGGACCACCATGCAAAACATGATACCACTAAACAATGGAACAGGAACACATAAAATAAGCTTCAGTCAGTTTTCATGTGTAAATTAGTATCTAAGTAATTTCAGGGTCAGTTTGTGGTAACAATGTGTCTGAATCAAAAGTCTCACCTCATCACATCACACTTTATCCCTCTTTGAAGAAGAGTCATGGTGACATAAAGCAGGTGAAACCTCATCAGACTGAAGGATCCAAGTAATGTGATTGTAACTAGTGAAGGTCATCTTCTCTGTCCTCTCAGTCCCACCACTTTAGCTGGCATTGCCTCCTCCATCCTCCTGTTTGTGGCGATCATTGCCACCATGGTGTGCTGCTTCATGTGCTCCTGCTGCTATCTTTACCAGAGGAGGCAACAGAGGGGCAGGACACCGTATGATGGTAGGACATCGACTCCTCGCGTGTTCACACATTTGCAGAAAGGTAATAATGCACTAATAGTTTTCCCTTCACAGCAGACTGTTTGTTTTGACCCACAGCCCAGCAGATCCCCATGGCCAGCTACCCAGTGGAGCCCATGTATGATGCTTATGGAAAACCACTGGGACCCTCTGAGTATCCACATGCTGGGTATCCAGTGGCACCCCAGTATCCCGGTATGCCACCACAGTATCCAATGATGCAGCCTGGACTGTATCCACCACACCCAATGGATCCCGCATACAGCCAAGGTAAGCTCATCATAACTGTCCTCAGAGCAGGATAGTCCAAAATATTGTTGTTGAAATGGAAAAAAAAAGATTTTCTCCACAGTACTTTGACTTGTATTCTTTATTTTAAAATTCTAGCAGCACAACTGTAGTTTGACCTTTGCAGTGGATTATATGAAGATTTTACTTCTTCCTTTTTTTCTCAGCCCCACCACCTTACTCTCCACCTCAGTATCCTGGTCAATGATGGGCTCGTGCGCACACACAGTGGGAAGCAACAGCAACTGAGAGAAATGACTGTTTCGAAAAGGAGAAGGCAGCAACACTCTCTCTCACACACTCAGACACACTCAAATAAACACTATACTAGCAGAGGTTTGCCTGTGAAAGAGGAGAACAGAAATGTTTTTAGTTGTTCATGTTTTCTCTAAATCATTGTCTTACTTTTCCGGAGTATTATCACATTCTGTTTCGGAGCCTGACGGGTTTGATACCGTCCCCTAAAGTGAGGAGGTGTCCAACCGGCATCTTGACTCTCCGTGCTTTCACCTCTGGTCTCTGACACTCAATAGCGGGGTGTCACCTAACAACAGGGCTCCTTACCTTTAAACAAGAGTGCTCAGATGATGATGCGCTCCCTCTTTATTTATTAAAGTAAATAATGCTTTACTTCCTCACTTTTGTTCAATTTGAATAGGACGATAGGTCACGTTCCAGGTCATCTCAGTCAAACTTTCTCCAAACACGATTATGTGATGTCTTTATCTCCATGTTAGGTCTTTTCTTTTGTACTATGGTGAATACTTAACTCTAAAATAAGGCATGTTTGTCATAAAGGTGACATGAATGGATCACAGGCAGTGTGGTGCTGCCTTAAATGTTCGGAGATGGCATGACGGATATTATATGACAGTTCTAATTCTGTGTGCGAAGCCCTCAGTCACCTGTTAGTTTCAACATTGTCTCTTCTGTTCTGTATCTGACTCGACTAGTTACTTCATGGTAGGATATTAACTGCACCATTCTAATGTAACATCTCGATACCAGCATGCTACCCAGTCAGTTATGTGTCCTTTCCTGCTTCTTTTTCTAGTTATTAATTAAGTAGAGACAAGTGTCAAGATGAATCCCCTCATGCCCGATAGGATGTATTGCAGTGAAATTCATGTTAAATGTCTATTTCTTGTAACATATCAGGTCAGAGACGGTTGCAGTTCATACTACTTGACTAAAACAGAGTATCCCGCCTTACAGTTATTAATCATCAAATAAGAGATTCAATATTTAAATACATATTTTGTAAATCTGCTCTTCAGCTGAATATTTTATGAAATTGTGATTTAAAGCAACGTATTGTTATTGTAACAAAAGATGGATGTTTGGGCCTCCTTCCATTTGGTATGTTTTATTACTGAGGTTACCTTTTACTGTGAATGGGTTCTCATTTTTCGACTATGCTAAAATTCACTACTGAAGAAGTCAACTTTGTTCATCACCTTTGTTTAAAGGCGCAGTTTAACACTTTGGGAAATATTGCTGTTTGCTCATTTGCTTGATGAACTAATACCACTGTGTGGTGTAGGGGTGGGATTAGTAATTTTTTAATCTTCGGGTAAAACAGTGTTGAACTAGGCTTATACTAAAGACCCAGAAGAACAAGAATTTAGTAGAAGTGCAAAAGTATAATCAGTACCCAAAGTAAAACTTCTCATCATGTAGACTGGACGATTTTACAGATAAGAGAACTTGCATTATAGTACATGAAAGTATTGGTACGTTTTGGTACAGATAAATGTAATTCTGTTTTAGTATTACTTATCAAGTAGTACTTGATATCGGGTCAAAAACAATTTTTAATACTGCCCTCTATTGAGAAGAGTTTTATCTTCAGAGTTAGTTCACTTTACATTAAAGATTCAAAACATGTTAGTAATCCCAAAGAGCGAATGCAAATATTAAAATAGTCAACACAAAAAACACACAAATCCACAATACAGAGAAACAAGATGATGTAGGTCAACATCAGTCCAGGGTGAAATGTATTGTAATGAAAGCACCTTTACTAAATAGCCATCTTAAAGCAGATAGATTTGGGAACTCTGTTGTAAGCAAGTAGCAAAAACACAATATTTTAAATGATAAATACAGTGAGTAATAGTTTTCCGAAAATGTCAAACTGCTCTTTTAATGTTTCACTTGTTTGGACTCCAGTAATTTGTTTGTAACCTGTAAGTTGAATGATCTGTAAATGGGTCAGAAGACAACAACTCTGTGCCCTTTGTAAGATGTATGAACTGTAAAACAGATTTTTCAAGCACTTGTGCTTTGACTGACTACTAATATGTGAAATCTGGATTACCTTATTTCAGGTTCAATGTGTGTCACGCTTAAAGTCAAATTAGTTTGAAATAAAAAAATGTGATGCTAATCAGAGAAGACTTAACTGTTTGTCTTACTTTTCAACCCTGAAAATAATTTAATTAGTTTTTTCTACTAGTTACAGTATAAATCGTCTATTCTGGTAGCAATGCGCAAATGTGTTGGGCCTTTGCAAAGCAGACTTTTCTTTGTGAGATGCTTTCAAACGTTCTGACAGGATATTGTTTGTTTGTGCTTCTCATCCCCAGTGAGTGTGTCTAATGAAACTGACATCAGTTGGCAAAATACCTAGTTATGAAATTATGGATGGTATGACATTGTAATATAAAGTGAAAAGTTTTTTTTTCTATTAACATAAAATTTAACTTTGGGATGTAAAATACAAACTCTACTGTGTCCTTTATTATTTTTAAAGGGATTTGTTTCTGATTAAATTAAATGGCACATAGCCAGATCCAGATATTAAATTTATCCATGCGCAACAGACTATCCAATGAACCCCCCAAAAAAACATTTATTGTAAATAACATAATATTACTATTTGACCTTATACACTTAAGCAGTTAACAGTTAACATTTACATACAATTGTATTATGTATAATTATCTATATTATTTTTGTGTTTGTTGTTTACGTTTCTTTTTGCAATTCTCATGTAATGAAATTAAATGTTTTTTCACTTATCACCAAATCACAAAACGATTGTGAAACATCCACAAAACATCTCAAGGCACCACCGTATAAGCTTAAATACCATACAGTACAGACTATAACTATATGTAGAAACTCAACAGTCCATCTAAATTACTGGTGTGATGTGATGCGGAGCCTGTATGCAAACTATATTTTAACACTCACACTTTTCTTTCTCAAAAGAACATTAACATTTTAAATTAGACTCACTAGAAAGAAACAATCAGAAAGTGGTCTTAATGTAAACATGAATTGTGTAATAGGAGGTCTGTCTAACTCTGCTCTGGCATCTCAATAAACCTCAGTACTTCCCATTACCTTTAAAGGATTGTGTACCCTGAACTAAATATGGACATGCACTTTCACAGGATTTCAAAGAATGTCCCTGCCTCACAGTCCACTCTGAGGATGCAAGCCTCATGCAGTTCGTCACCGATACTCTTCACTGCAAAACTCTCAATCCAGCCTCTTTGCTTCAGGATCGATGCCTCTGGTGGCTTTTTTGTGAGTAGAACGCAACAGGACAGCAGGACATCATTGTCTGTTTTATCTCAAAGAGCATAGCTCTTACCCCAGATTTTTAGGCAACCATGTCCAGGTTAAAAGTGAAAGGCTTAACGCGTACAGGCCGTCAGGTCAGCGAAGACCCAGACCTGGATACACTGCTGTCCACCCTCTCCCCCGAGGAGATGGAGGAGCTGCAGAAGGACATAATGAAAGTGCCAGATTTCAACCCAGAAGATGGGAAGATTGTCATCCAAGGGGAGAGCCAACCCACGAGCAACAATGTCCGGGACGCTAAGACAGACAGTAGATGGGAAAGTGACACCAAAAGGAGGCTAAGTCAGAGGGAACAGTCGTTTGAGGTTAGTGAGTGTTTATTTGATCCTTGTAATGGCAACTGGTTTTAGGTTTGCCCCGTAGGAAACACCCATGAGTGATTTGTGACTTCATGTTGGATCTGCTTTTAAGAAACATTCCTGTCTTCAAACGTTTATATATGAACTCTTTCCAGCAGTTTACATAGAGATGACCTGCAGATAGGTTACTTTTGAAAAGCAAGCAACAATCTATGCCTGATAATAGCTACAGACAGTATTAGATAACAACCAGAGTCCCATGGTATTCTAATGATAGCTTTCATTTGTACGTTTTCAGCTTGCATGAAGCAAACCGCCAGCTGGACCTTCTGCACCTAGTGTCCATTATCTCATAAATACTCGTCCCCAGAGTTTGTTTCTGTGCCAGGAAAAATAAAGTTTTCCCCGCTGAGGCTTATTTGCCTTCTTTTCACTTTCTTACTGATCTCCTCAGCAAGAAACTTCAGAAACATCCATTTTTATTTCTTCCTTTAGCATACTATGAAAGATATTTCCTCTGTTGAGTGTCAGAAAGGTCGTTTTCTAGAGGTTTGTGTGTTTAAAAGAGAAGCACTTCAGTCAACGGGGCTGTGGCCCTGCGGAGCTCCTTAATCCCAGCCTGATGGAATTCCTTGGTTGATTGCTCCTACGCTCACTGCCTTTTAAGGATACATCTGCCAGGGCCATGGCCTCACACAGCAAAACAGATGGAGACTCACAAATCAAACACTTAGCAAGCTACTTGTTGCAAATATATCCCTGCACTATAAAAATGGTTCCCTGTCCTTTTGCTGACCATAAACACACATGCCATATTGTGTGAGCGAATGAGAGCATGTGCGTGCCTTAACAGTGAGCAGATGGACGAGGAAGTGCTTTATATTATCATATTTGTTAGTATATACTGTATTTCTGTAAAAACAACAACATGTTCATGTTCGTGTTCATACTCCTGCAGGGTGAGCCGAAGAAGGAGAGCCGGAAACAGGAATACCTGAGGAAGATGGGCCTGAGCCAGGAGGGGAACGACGACATGAAAGTAGGCTTACGGAGACAAGCTAGTGTCTCAGGTGACAGAGATATCAAGGTGGATGACAGATACAGCAAGGGTTCTGAAAGTTTAAAAGAGGAGCGAAGCCGGCTTTCAAGTAGATACAGGAAGCAAGAGAGCAAAGAGAGTGATGTGAAAGACGAGACTAATGAGAGAGAGAAATGTGAAGACAACAGGCTAAGAGACAGAAGAGAAAACAGAGAAAGCACAGGTAGCAAAACAAAGGATATGATTTCCAAGTTACAGGAAAAAAAGGATGACAGCAAAGAGAAGGAGAGGAAAGAAGACTGCAGGAGAAGAGATGACAGCAAAACCAAAGACATCATCTCAAAGCTACGAGAAAAAAGGGAAAAGGATGTGGTCAAGGAAAAGGAGAGAAAATCCGACGGCATCAGGACTCATGGACTTGTCTCTAAAATGGTGGAGAAGCAGAGCAAGGTGCAAGAGAGCCAGGAGAGCAAATCGGAAGAAAAGAAGAAAGAGGAGAAAGCAGAGGAGAACAAACCAAAAGAAAAAAACAAATCTGATGTCAAACTTAAAAGCCAAGTGTCTGAAGAGGATGAGGTGCAGGTGAAACATGACAAGGAAGAAAATCGGACAGATAGAGAAGAGCTGGTTAACCACAGTGACCATGTAAAAGAGAAGGAGAAGAAGATCAGCGCAGAGAAGAAAGAAGGGGCCAGAGCTGGGAAAATGAGCAACTGTGTCGCCAAAAACACCCCAAACAGCAAGGTGAAGGAAGAAGAGGAGGAGGACGAAGACCTGAGCATGTTTGATGAGCTAATGGAGCAGGTTCGAAGCAATGACCCCTCCCTTGCTGAGCTCAATGTCAATAACTCGGAGGTCATTAAGTCGAAAACACTCATTGAATTCGCAGAGGCTCTACGCAACAACTCCCATATAAAAACATTTGCCTTGGCTAACTGCCGTGCAGACGACCACGTGGCTTACGCCATCGCTGGCATGCTACGCAGCAACAAGACCATCACCAGCGTCAACCTTGACTCCAACCATCTCACAGGCAAGGGCATCCTGTCTCTCATCCAGGCGCTGCAGCACAACTCCACACTGACTGAGCTTCGCTTTCAAAACCAGCGGCACATCTGTGGCGGGAAGACTGAGATGGAGATGGTCAAGATTCTGAAAGAAAACGCCACCCTGCTTAAACTGGGCTACCACTTTGAGTTAGCCGGACCCAGGATGACTACGACAAACATACTGAGTCGCAACATGGACCGGCAGAGACAGAAACGCCTGCAGGAGCAGAAGCAGGCCCAGGCCAATGGAGAGAAGAAGGGGACACTGGAGGTGCCCAAGCCTGGTGGTGGAGGATCTCTGAGAAGCTCGCCCAAAGCTTCCCCAAAGCCATCTCCTATACCCTCACCTATGCCTTCACCAAAGCTGACTCCTAAAAGAGGAGCTGGAGGTCTGTCTCCACCAGCACCTCCACCTCCTCCTGGGGGTGGCCCGCCACCTCCGCCACCTCCTATGCTGGATGTAGATGCCCTGAGGAACTCTCTGACCCCAGTGTCGCAGAGGAAGCTTGATGGGAAAAGCCCAGGTGGTAGTAAGAACTCAAGGGACCAACTGCTTGCCTCGATCAGAGGAACCAATATCAAACAACTGAAGAAGGTGCGTACGGTGGGTTCGTGGAGGGGTTTGCTCGGCTGCATTGTATTCAGACACACTTACATTGTGTTTTTCTCACAGGTGCCAGTGCCAAAGTGGCTGCAGTGAAATTTGCTGTTGGAATATGAAGTAAGAAAGAACCGAGAGGGAGGACAGACATCTCACTGCAGGTTTTCAAGGTGACAGAACCTATATTCCCCAGCTGCAGTCGAAGAACTGAGCTGCGGGGTAGATGGAGATCCCATTGTTTGAACGACACGCCCTCACTATGAGTTCTCCCCTCAAACACTGGACCAAAAGGACTCCGAGGAGAATGAGTGATGCAGGGCTCTCCATTCGCTGACTTCAGAGTGATCATGAGTTTGTGGCTGTTTGTCTTCAGTCCATATTGATGCTTTGCTGGTTATTTGCACTAGATAATAATGAGGCCCATTATATAACATGTTGGCTTGTTTATGCATATGGATATGAGCGTGGCGGTAGTGTGCGGTGAGTTTAACAGGACATTCAAATATTTCTATAAAGTCTAATGTACAAAAGATTATCAGTGATATAGTGGATATTAATTTGACCATTTATTTATTTGTGGAGAGGGAATCCACCCTGTGTAGTACCTTTCAGATGTAAATTGGTTCAAACTGGGAATTCTGACATGGCAGAAATATCAGGGAATTAGCCAACATGGCTGCCTGACAATCTGGGAATGAGAAAAAAGATTTGATTGTGTGTTTCATTGCCAAATGTCAAGACATCTCAGGCAGAGTTTGAAGCAGCCCAGAGGAATCCTGGCGCATTAGTTTTACCATGGAAATAATTACATAATGCATTTTTATCAAAAAGTGCAAACAGTTGTCCTTCAGTATCTGATGATATATTTTGTACAGAATTATTCTAACCTGGGTGTTTAAATATCTTACATAACTTTTATGTAATACATGTCTTAACTTTAGCGGGATTTGGAAAACTATTACCGGCTCACATCAACACTATTGTTGATTTACGCCATACTTTTACGTGAATGTAATTACAAAGGAATTTAATGTGATAAACAAATATTGGAGTGGCTCTCTGTCATATTTGACTACACGTGCCTTTCCTACAGAGCCTGTATGTCTTCAATAAAAGATTCTGGTATGTTTGCATTGACAAGTCACACAAGCAATGTAATGCCTGGCTGATATCATTAAGGTGAAAAATGTAATTCATGAATTCATTTTCAGTATGATAAATCATGGCATGTCTGTATTCATTTCTCTTCAGCTGCTTCATTTCAGTTGGTTCTTGATCTACATGAAATATAAATATATGAATACATATTACGCAGAACTATCAAACAACCTGGACATTAAGGTGTCCAACTAGATGGAAAAGATTTGTCCTAGTAATCCTGTGAATCCTGAGTCTCTTTGCTGATTTGATAAACTTCATTATGCTCTTATTATTTCCACATATGCAAACAGCAATGAAACACATTACTTGACAATTTCTATGATATATTGTTCAAAAAAGCTTTCAAAAACTGGGAGCTGCTTAGTGTCTACACACCAGCTGGTGAGGCAGCCATCACCAGCAGCAGCAGCAGCAGCAGCAGCAGCAGCAGCAGCAGCAGCAGCAGCAGCAGCAGCAGCAGCAGCAGCAGCAGC
>JAUMHF010000021.1:15231623-15249219 GCA_032359275.1 Microctenopoma steveboyesi
GCAGCAGCAGCAGCAGCAGCAGCAGCAGCAGCAGCAGCAGCAGCAGCAGCAGCAGCAGCAGCAGCAGCAGCAGCAGGCCAGTTTATGTCTCCATCGCTGTGCCTCAGCCTCTGCATCCATGAAATGCCCATATTTGGTCATCTCTCAATGAAAGCTCGCTCTGCAAGTCATTCCTTTCTTGTTCCTAATAATGGGCAATAGGCCAGCGGTCTGGCTCCTGGCTAAAGCTGTTTCTCTGACCAACAGCACTGATCTCAGATGGAGAAAAAAGAAAAAAAGGAATGAAAATGTTAATATTAACAGTGGTTCGCTGCCAACAAGGGGGTCTGAAGGACAAGTCAGCATGTGTATGCAATAATAACTCACTTGATATTGTAATTTGCACATTTGTTGTTCAGTGTTTACATTGGGAATACAGTATACTAACTCTTCACAACAATTAATCACAGAGGGATTGACCTAACTAGATCAACATAGATTCATTTCATTTAGCCTTTACCATAACCATGCATTGAGGTTCCTTCATGTCTGTTACTTGGCCATATTAACCTGTGATGGGGCTCTGGGCCAAAAATGAACTGCTAGGTTGTCATTCGCCCGCTTTATCAGGAGGACAGGGACCTAGGTTGGCTGGAAATGTATCTGATCTTTTGCAGGGTCTTTCTTTATGATAGTGTATCAAAATCATGCAACAAAGTAGGACTTGCTTATAGACCCTTACTGTGTGTGTTGTTATCACGCTTTATCTTCACATCTTATTGTGGTGCCACTAGACCTTGGGTCAAATGGCAGTTGCCCTTTCTGTCCTGTTGGTAATCCAGCCGGGCTCTGTAGAGATCATTTTCAGCCTTTTAAATTTTTACTTGATTCTAGGCATTAGATCACAACACTGAAACAGTATCAACAACTACATCATCCAAGCAGCTAAATAAGCATATATGTATATTTGAGAGACATTTTACGATACATTTCTTTTCATAAATTTACATTTATAACTTCACATAGGAAATACAAGGAGTTAATGCTTTTATAATGAATACCACACACACATTACATACACTACCAGTAAAATGTTTGGTCACACATAGGCTTTAATACCTTTGCCATTAAAAGATGCAAGTCTTCAGCTGTGCTAGTATAATTGCAAAATTGTTTTACAATGATCAGTTATTTTTAAAATTTAATAAACTTTTATTAGCAAACATAATGCACTATTGGAAGATGTTAAAAATGTTTGATGATTATAGGTCTCTGTATGTTTATGTAAATATTTCTTTAAATGTTTTTATTAATTTTGAATATTAACAATGTCTACGCTGTTTTTCAGATTAGAATGTAATCCTGAATTTTAAAATCAGCTTCTACTTAAAAAACATAATTATTTGTGTATGTGTCCAAACTTTTGACTGGTAGTATAATTATAATACAAAATGTTATTGTACAGATGATTATATGAGAGTTCCCCTGCTCTGTAATTTTACTCCAATACATTCTATTTATTATATTTAACAAACTTCAGGGTGAGTGGTTCGATTCCAAGAACCTCCAGGCTACATGTTCAGGTATCATTGGACAAGACGTTGAGACCCCTAGTAGTGCTGTCTGTTGTCTACTGCAGGTGTCCATAACAACTATTTGTTTTAGTCTAGCAAATGATATGGTTTTAGATTTAAAAAAATTAGATTAGAATTCTACATTTATATTATCAAAAACATCTAATTTTACATTATTTAAAATATGCAGTTTTCTTAGTGGAGCACTTTTACTTTTGTACTTTACATTGACATTTAAAAGCGTTACTTTACTACTGTTGGTTTAGTAGAAAAAAATATTTTTCTTGTTCTGGGTTTAAACAAAGTCCTTCCTGTTACCTTTAAATATAGTTAAAATACTAAAAGTAAAAGTACTGAATATCTAGAATGATTTACAGATACCTATGCATTTTATTACTGGTTCATAATGTCACTAACTAATACATGAAATGCTCCTTTAAGAATCCACGTTTTCTCGTTACGTCAGACCGTAGGTAAGCCTTACGTCAGAGGGAACGGCTAAAGAACAAAATGGAGGAATATGCCAGAGAGCCATGGTGAGTCCTAAAATCATACAAAATATCGTTTTTACGCTGCCTTTTGTAAAGTCATTTCCGTACACATGTTGTTGCTGGTCACCTCTTTACCTGTGTGTGATTAATTTTAGGATACAACACGTGGCTTACTCACAAAAAGTACATCCCGGCTAGTTAGCTGCCGTTAGCTAAAATGCTAACTTAACGTAGAAATGCAATAGCGGTGTGTACTAGCACGGGACCATCATTGCTAAATCACGTTGTTAGTGACCTTGTCAGTTTCTGACCCACGTGTGATCACATTAAGTTTACTGGATTAAGTCAGTCAGTCTGTACACGGCGATACGTGACCTGCAGTGAATATCAAATGCCACGATGTTTTTTGGCTGTACAATAAAAGTTCTGTGTGTTGCTTTCGCATATGTAGCCAGCTGAGTTAACCATCTGTTGGGGTCAACCTGAAACAGAGTCCTGCATGGGTCCAGTTTGTAAACCTACATTCACACAATCGGTACCTGTAGAACAGATGCTCTGTACTCAGTACTATCGGTTACAAGGCAAATGTTAGTATGTTACACAAATCTGACAATATATAATATGTTCACTGTACGTTCATCGACCTATGCAATACACGCCAAGTTAATTTAAACGCACATAAACCCATGTCCTCATGGTATCTGCAGGTTTACATATAGTTTCCTTTTAGTTACTTTTTTTTTTTTTACATATAGTTTGTCACATTCAGATGAGACAACTCGAGCTTGTTGCTGATGCAATGTAACGTGGTACAAAGGTAATTTGTCAACATATTCACAGTGACTCTCCTTTAAATATTAACTTTATGTAAACCATTGACGTGCAATAAATGTAGTTCTACAAAAATAGTCAATTTTCATAGTGGACAATCGGGATGACACTACTGTAAATTAATAACGCATATGAAGAATTTGATCCGGAGGAAAGTCCCATGATGGTCCAGCACAGGGACAGTGTGAAGGAAGATCGAAAGAAGAGAGAGAGAGGCATACAGTTTGAATTGTCATGTGGTTTAAAAAAACAGTAATAGATGCCTTGATGAAATTAAACAGGTTTAGATGGTTAAATATTTGCATCTTTCAGTTTAGCTGTTAAAAAAAAAACTTACAAGAACACCATGGGTTTTTCAATATGATACGACAATAAACTGTAGTTAATGTTGGTCCTTTTTTTGTAGCCCCTGGAGGATTGTGGATGATTGTGGGGGAGCCTTCACCATGGGAGCTATTGGAGGAGGAATATTTCAGGCAGTAAAAGGCTTCAGAAATGCACCCTCAGTAAGTTTACTGTCACTCTGCACTTTGCTTTACTGCTGTAGTATATGTTGTGTTAGATACATTAGACTAGGCTAATATGAGCCTGCTCTGTGTATAGAATTGCCACATACATTTTAATATTGTCACATTATTAAATGTATCTGTGTACACACAGCACTGTGCCAGCCAAATAAATGTTTGTGTTTCTTAGTGTTTTACACACTGATGTTGTAATGATCATTTTTACACAAAAACAGACCTAGAGAAAATGTAATGGGAGCAAAGTTAAACCTTAGAGACTAAAGTTAAAACTCAGTGGTTCATTTCTTACAGCATCTGAAGTTAACAGTCATTTGTATTCATGTAAGAACGCAAAGCTTCAGTGTGTGCTAAGGCTACGTCTGTTTTTTTTACACAACGATCAAATACTAACCTTTGCAAGTCAAAGAAATCTTCTAATGTTTCTAAACTTTTTTGTGCTTGCAAGAGATCTATCACAGCAGGCACACACATTGAGCGCTACACATGTGAGAACACAGTAGAGTAAAATTGACTTAAAATGTGAAAAAAATGTATTTATATCTAGGACAGAGAATAGTGTGTAAGTTATAAAAAGGTTGGGACATAAAAGATTTGCTACAAATGTCTTGCTGTGTACTTGCACATACTCACCTTGGATGTGTCCCTCACCTGCACATTTTGGCATTGATCGTCCTCAGCAGACAGTTAGCTGGGAAACACAAAGTAAAGTATAGTATAAATAATATAAATAATAGGTTGCAAAAGTATAAGGACCAGTAGTACTCTTTTCAGTTATGATATTATGTGCCATACAATAAGCATGCCTCATATTGCCATGTTTTAAATGATAATTAAATTTTCAGTGATTAAAACAGAAGGGTAAATATATCACCATTGAGCAAGAATTTCCTTTAATCGGAACTTGTTTCTTTATTTTGCAGGGGATGAGCCACAGAATGAGAGGAAGTTTGACTGCCATCAAGACTAGAGCCCCACAGCTTGGGGGTAAGAGCAAAATATCTGCCTTTTAATAAGATGTAATAAGTATCTGTAATCAATTAGCAAGGCTACTGTGTTGTGTTTTGCAAAGAACAGAGGACATGTTTAGTTCAGATAAATGTTCTTCTTGCTTCTATTCTCACAGGTAGTTTTTGATAGTAAAGCAATACATTCAATCATAAAAAAGAAAATGTCAATTTATGCAAATCTCTTTTTTTCCTGGGTTGCAGGTAGTTTTGCAGTATGGGGTGGCCTCTTCTCAATGATTGACTGTGGTTTAGTTAAAGTGAGGGGAAAGGAAGATCCCTGGAACTCAATAACAAGTGGGGCGATGACAGGAGCTATTCTTGCTGCCAGAAGTGAGTAGGCCTGGAAGAAGCTGGCATTTGGCTGTCAACAGCAAACACAGACACTGATGTAACTGTTTTCATGCATTCACTCTGGATATTTGTACCAGATTCTCTAGTGGCTCTTTCACACATCAGGCTTCTAGTGTACGTCTGACATTTGCTTCAGTTAATCTGTTTATGCTTTTCTCTAAGCTCATCAGTGTGGTGGTTTTAAAACTGTCCTACACCATAGAACAAAGTAAGAAAGAAAGAACAAGTTAAAGAAAATGTTTGGGACGTTGTTTAGTTATTGCTCTCTAATTTGCATCACAGCATCTAAGTTAAACCTAAACATGGGTTTCATCGTGTATAGTAACTGAAAGTACCTATAGGCTTAGTGTTTAGGATTTACAAGTCATTAATGCAGCATCTAATGAGAACAAGGTCATGAAAATTGAACAGTGTTTGACCTTTACCATCAGTTGTTGACGTACCAGTTAAATCTCCTCGTTAATGTGGACGTCTCCTGTTCCTCTGTAGATGGACCAGTAGCCATGGTAGGATCTGCAGCCATGGGAGGTATTCTACTGGCATTGATAGAGGGTGCAGGAATTTTGCTTACGAGATTCGCCTCTTCACAGTTTCCAACTGGTGAGTGATGCATCTGATATTCAGAGAAAGAAAATAATCTTATAGTCCATACAGTGACTTTTTCACATACTGTACATATTAGCGTTAGTTAGAACTTTCCCAGGGGAATGCCATATATTACAGCCGATGTGAGACTTTCTTATGTTAGACCAAGCAATTATTTGCCAAATAGCACAACCATTAGTTGCTGCATGGGTGTTGACTTTTTGCTACCTGCTTTTTCTCTCCAGGACCCCAGTTTGCAGAAGAACCTGCGCCTGCTTCCATGCCCACCCCGTCATTTGGAGACTACAGACAATATCAGTGAAAGATCTCACGTCTTTACCTGTTAGACCTATTTGAGTTCCTTGCTGATACTATGAAGAAGAAATGGAGATGGGGAAAAAAACCACACGACAGCAACTACATCAGATTTTATGGACTTTGTCAGAGAAGCGAAGGACAAAATACATCTTTATAACTTCTTCATACTTCATTTTCCTTCTTTCAGGACCCATGTACAGATCTGCCTTTTGCCATTCTCAGCCTTGTTATGTGCATCTGTTTCACGTCACCCTGGTAAAACACAGACATGGTGAGATTAGTTGTTCGATATTTTTGGGCTTGTCAGAATGACGTGTTTTTCTATTTTGTTCTTAGAGTCCATTATGTGTGTGAGGGAGTTCAGAACAAACAATCTCTGGATAGTGTTGAATCTTGCAAAAACACGTCACATGTTGAACGTAATACATTCTACTCATATATAAGTATGATACTTATGTGTATATACAGTAAAAGCTTTCTACTTATACTCACATGTTAATCTTTATTTGCCTTAAATACTTCACTGGCTCGGGCTGGCCGCTGACGTTTGGCCGGCCTTTTTTATTTCTTTTTAGTCAGACCTTTGAACGCAAACATTTAGCAGATACAGTGCTATGAAATATTAGTTTGTTTTAAAGTGAATTTATTTATTTTAGATTGTACAGAGTTGTATCAGATTGTTCTGTTATGTGGCAGTGATTCTAACATTCAACACAGGTGCATAAAAGGCTGTTATTGAGGAAGGATGGCATAGGCAGCATGGATAAATGGAGAAACTCAAGCAAGGGATTAGTGCATACTGTATGAAATCTCTATGACAGAGTGTACTATGGTACAATAAAGAATATCTTGTAAAATATGTCTGTTGTACTCTGAATAAATACATTTATCCTGTTTGTCCTCTGGTTCCACCTTTGCCCATAATCCACGCTGCCCCGGCAGGGTTGCTGATTCTCCACTAGAGGGAACTCCTCCCAAACTTATCCAGTTGCCCTAATTTCTCCCCTGAAACTGTAGCTGACTTTTATGTTTGTGTGACACACATGTTAACTGTTTGATGCCAGCTTCATGCGGTTACAGGTGAAGGACACCAGATGGTTAAGGGGACATGAAAGGGACACTGGTGCAACATCTACTTCATCAGTTGACTATGTGTTGAAGTCATGGATCGTTCCTTTATGGCCGAGTTGTACATTTGTTCATTACAGTTTGAGAGCTGAAAAGACTTTACTAAAGCCTTAATAGTTAAATTAAGACTTGCCAACTCTTACAAATTACTCAACATAGATATATATAGATATTATTATATAGATATATAATAATTAGCTACTACTACTACTACAGAAAACTAAAATAACGTCTAACTCTTAAAATAAAATTAAGATGAATCATCTTCAAGGAGTCAAAATAGTTGTAGCCTCATTCATGAGCTTGGATAAAGTATTGGGCAATCGTGTGATAAGTTTTATCACTTGCACAAAAAAATGTGCACCACCAGAAAGTAGCTCAACCTACCAGTGTTTAAATACTGGTAAGGGAGGAAACGCAGAGCAGCTTTTGACTAGTAATCACTATTAGTAATAGGTCTTATCAGGGTGTGTTCCATCGACTTCAAGGTTGTGTACAAATATATTTTCACAGCACAAGCAAAACTATGATTTTGGTTTGGTTGTCAAGTCAACTTGAAAGTTTATTATTTTTAGTGCCCCAGAAACTGTAAAAAGTGCAATCACTCACCGCTTTTGTAGTATCATGACTCTTGACCAATGATACAATGATGGGTGAATTTACTTTATCAAATGTCATATGAAGGTAAGAAGGACTCACCCCAATACAGTCTACAACAGATGTGCACTGAAAGCTGATTTACATCTTAATATTTAATGTTATTAGCAGCATAAAGAACATAATAAATATTTGGACACACAATTCATCTAATGTAATAATAGAGCCTCTTAGAGGTTATTTGTTTGGTCTATTTTTCAATTACAGAATGGAATATTAGTGCTTCTCAAATAACTTTTAAAGTTTTAACATGTACTATGTTTTGATTTTATATTTGTCTCGTTATTTTAAGACAAACCTCTAAAATGGTAATCTACCCTTTAAGCTGTAGTTGTTGCTAAAGTGAAAATATTACAGAATATTTGTTGATTTAATTTGGTGCCATGTAGATTATTCTGCATCATTATGCTACTAACAGTTAATTAGAAAAGTCGACACTGACTAAAACAAGTATGTGCTTGTGATCGTACTGACAGTTCAGCCTGTGATCGTGGAAATGATGCGGGGTGAGTGGCCCGTGTGTGTCATGCCCTTTTAAGAAAAAAATGAGAAATAGTGGGGGAGTGACGTCTGCTGCACACAGAGGCCGGAGGCAAACTGACACTTGCGGAGCGGCGAAGAGACAGCGAGCGAGCAACGGTGAGTGGAAACGCCAAACTTTAGTGGCCGCTAAGCGCGGTCAAATAGTCCGTTCGCGTGGACGCACGCAGCGTGGACGCTTGCGGGCGATAAGCAAACGCGACAGAGCGCCGGGTGTGCGGTTTATTTACCGGAGAGACGAGAAAAATTATCGGCAAGTACAAAACGGGAGTATGCACTCCCATTTTAGTCAAGGCCAGGCGGAAGGGCAGGTAACGTTAGCAAACGGGTCTGTGTTCCCTCTGCATATACACCGTAACGTGGAGGGATTCAAAACCTGCCAAGTCTGGTTCGCGTTTGAGCTGGTGGACACGTTTGGTTACGACGTGTTTCTGACAACCTGGTTGTGTTTTGATTTCGAGCCGAGGGAGGGAAAGAGTCTGCTGGTTAGCTAGCCTGCTAACGAGACGTAGCTAGCGGTTTGTGAAGTCTCGGCGGCCCGTTGCTGGCAGTTGGTAAAGCTAGCTAGTTAGCGGCATTTTGCTAACAAGCCTGATAACGGGACTTAGTGTGGCTAGCTGTTGGTGCGAAAATAGACGCTAGTTTCAGTTGCCTGGATTATAGATTGTGGTATTTATCCGTGTGGTTTAGGATTGGAATTGAATTAATGGAAGCTAACGTTGCAACGTTATTAATCACACATCGCCTGAGTGGTAGTTGTTGCCCTGAGTGGTTTAGTCACAGCCACAGATTGCAGGGAATTAGCATGTCCCAGAGTGATGAGCTTGTGGTACTGCCGTAAGCAAATTAGGTAGATTCGCAATGAGATAACCCAAAAAGCTCAAATGACTTTCGCCTTTCTGGCTCCCAGGTTTTTGCAGCAGGCTGCTGCAGGGACGGTGTTGTGACAGAGTAAAGGTGTGTACTCGTCGCCCTTATGCTATTAACACACTATATTTCAACTTTATCAACCACAGATGGTCTCAAACTTTCTAAAAATTATTACGTTTAGTTTACAAAAATTAAAAAGTATTAGTCGCAGAGGTCTTGGATATTTCGCTTGATTCACAAAGGCAGTGATTAGTTAGAAATAGTTTATTTTCTGATTGCAGAGTCTCTGGAGGCATTACAGTCATTTAAACTGTAGTGACAATGGATTGTGTAAACAGGTGATGGTTGAATTAATGTTTTTGCCTTTTATGTGAAGATTCACATCTGGAGTAGCTATTAAACTCATGAAAAGCTTTTAGGATATAGCTTCCCTACTGTTTTTCCATTGCAAATTCACACTTGCGTTCAATGACTAGTATTAAATTCAAATGTATGTGTATTTAAAAGTCTTGATTTAGACCAGGTGAACCACGCAGGAACCAGATTCCAAGTGAATAAGATGCATGTGCAAAAAGGTAAATTCAGAGGCACCACATTTTCTTGAAATGGTGCATGTGCCTTGAATCTGCTTATAGTCCAGGTTTGATCATGAAATGCAAGTTGCAGCCACTTCCTCCCTATTTCTGTGCAAGCCTTCTGTCTGGAGTCTTGATCAGGAACAGAGACTGGAAACGGCTATTTTAGTGTGTCACTGCTCCTTTTCCATCCTATCAGCTGAAGCCTGCTTGTGCTTTGGAAAGCGGATGTGGTTACAGGTCAAGGCCCCAGCGACACAGATGTATTTTGGCGGATGGCGTTTGTCAGTTACAGATCTTTGTCATAGCTCAGTCACAGCAAAGTTTTGTGTGCCGAGCTGCAGTTTTATTTTGACTCATGGGGGCATTCAAGGCTATGGTGCACCTGAAAGAGACAAGAGATATGCAACTAGATAATGGGTGTCACTGTTTGATATTAGGTTAGATTAAATTGCAGTGTAAATGTCAGCTTTTTCTTAGCGTTGATCTGAAACCACTGTATTATTTTGTTGTTAGAAACATCCTCATTACTCAGATGTTTGTTTTCTACCACATGTGAAGTTTAGTTTTACAGGCCTGTAAAATCCTAATGTGTTAGAGGAAGTTTCCTGTGAAGAACGACATAACCTGGCACTAATTATAGGTAAATTAGGGTGAGAATTTAATTGGTATACTTTTAATTAATTAACTGCTAACTTAGCTAGTTTTTTAGTTTCGGCAAATATAAGTTAAATCAACACTTTCTGTATATACAAATGCACTTTTGATCTCACATTAACAATAAAATTAGATATGATGAATGACAAAGAGTTTTATTTTTTTTTATTCGTTAACAGTATATTAGCTAAATAAAATGCCAATAATAGATTAACTTAAGCCCTTAACTTGACAGGTTTTCTGCTACAGCTGCTGGGTTATTCCCCTAAAGTTAGTGTGGTTTCTTACCATCAGCTTTGTGTGAACCGAAGTGAAGAGATGTAAACTGTGGTTTTGGTATAGGTAATGAATAACCAGAACCCTAAAACACTCTACTAGAACAGTAGTTTTTCTCACGCTTTTTTTTTTCTATCCAAAAACTCAAGCAGATATTTTCTGTAATTTTCATGTGGGTCAAATAAAAAGATGAAACAAAAGTCTGTATCATGCCAGTGGATTAACCAACGGATGTGCGCGTTTTCAACATCAGCAGTGGGTAGACACTACAGAGGGCAGCTGTCAATCATACCACCCTGCTGAGTCAGTTGCTGTGACAGCTTTATTGCTGTCGGATTAGCCCCACTAAAACAGGATATAGTGGATCCTGCATGTCGTATCTAGCCGTGAAGCTTCCTGGTATCTATTTTAAGTTTTGCAGTTTATTCAGATTCGCATTCGTTTCATATTCTTGTCTAGAAGCAGAACCACATTGTCCAATTTCCAACCTTAGATGGATACATACCTCTGGCTGTAGAGGGTGAGTGATACAGTGATGTCATAGTGGAGCATGTTTTCTGTGGCATGTGGCTTTCCCTCGCTCCTTATTTGCTGGGGTTACTACAAGAGCAGAAGAACAGCAGTAGTGTGTTTGTTTTGTTGGGAATGACAGTGTGTAGTCAGGCAGTGGAAAAAGGGAGAGGTTTAGTTTTAAAGGGACATGTCCTTAAATGGCCTTGTATATGTATTTGTGTGAGTTGTACATTTGTAGGGAGCAGTAGGGAGAGTACAGTGTTGTGTGTAGTTTTCCTGGTATGAAAGTTGGTATGCAGTTTGCAGAATAGGTATAAGGGGAACAGCATCCTTAACTTTTGTTGTTGCCTTCTGTTGAAAATGTGAGTCGTGTCAAAATCTCGATAAGAAAGCAGCTAAAAGGAGTTTACGTTATGTTCAAAGCTGTGCTTCATCTTTAGGTTAAGATAAGATGTATGTGACCTGCTAACATACAATTACTATAGTTACTTAGAAAGATGGTAGAAATAAAAAAATAGCTGAATATGAATATCTGATATCTATTGTAATATCTATATCTATATGTGAATATCTGACTATCCTCACCACACTGCCTTATTAGGGCTGCAACAAGTTTTACGTTATTAGTTAATATTACTGATCATTTTTTTGTTTAACCGTTCTGACTTAAAGACGAGCCGCAAACCCTCAAACTGTATGTGTCAGTCCACACAGCCCATATGAGAAATGTGACGTGTTTATAGCTGACAAGTGAGGCATAGCCTGAATCTAAATGTGACATTGTCTGTATGACATTGCATATGGGACACTGTCGATGCACGTTAGTCTGCACTTGAAGGTTTACATGAGCTTGCAGCAGTGACTGTTTGCATAGCACTCGTGCCGCCCTGTTCTTTTTCTTCTCCTCCTAATGGCCCCCTGTAGTCATGTAAGGTGAACTTCATTGTGTGCAGGATTAGTGAATATGAATAATTCAAAGAGCAGGCTTCATATCCCACATGGTCACTGTTTGTGTTTGAAGTTGCAGGTTCTCAGTTCTTTGTCCACCCCACTGAATGTTTCGACGGAGTGTACTGTAAAAAGAACAGTGTGGGAGGGTATCATCTGCTTCCCAGAATGGTTCACCATTAGCTCCAGATAGTTGGCAAAAAAAGGATGATTGTCCAGTGTGGCTGTATTATCATGCTTGGGACCAGATTCAAACATAAACCAGTTGTTAATTCTCAACACATTTGCATTTGCAGCAAACCAGGACCAAGATTCATTAAAACGCCCCTGAGATATGTTGAAGGAAATCTTGTGGTGCTTCCAAAATGATGTCGTCCAGTTAAACGATCTGATACTCGATTGATAAAAACACAATTAACTATTTTGTTCAGCTTTATTTATGTCGGGTCTTTTTCAAGCCAAGTCTCCACTTTCAGCTTCCTCGTGACAATTTGTTTCTTTTTTCTGCCTAATTAAAAGCTGATTATTTTAAGGTTTTGAGCACATGTTGTTGGACAAAGAATGTTTAAAATGAGCGATATCACCAAATAATTACCAAAAAATGAGACCCATGTGTTTGAGAACCTTCTTTATTGGAAACCTCTTTCTCTTTGAAAGGGATATTCCAGTGATTTCACAACTTCCTCCCAAACACAGTTTCCACTCCCTCCAGCTGTTTTCTTTTCTGTTGTTGCTGCTTTGCAGCACCCAAAATGAGTGAGTGACTAAAAATCTGACAGGAGGGTGTGTTTTGTCAGTAGGAAACTCTGCCAGATCCATGTATCATCTCCCCTTAAGTCCCCCCTACACTCGTACACAGCTGGTTTGCATTAGAGAGGGGTTACATACTCTTCACCTCCTCCACCCTCAAACAGCTCAACTTATGGGTGTTTCCTCTATTGTTGTGCTGTGTCTTCTCCATAACTTTCAGCATTGACCAGATTCCTTGCATTAGAGTGGGAAAACTCAGAGGCCAGACTGGGAAAATTACTTTCTTTTGCTTAAAAACAAGGTTACTTTGAGCAAAATGTGGTTTTGTTCTTGACTCTCTTTCTACTTTCTGAGTATGTTTATCCCATTTCCTTTTTTGTTTGTCTAGTGTAGACGGTTGGGCTGTCTGGTGAAGCAATCCCGCCATGCGTGAATACAAGCTAGTGGTGTTAGGCTCTGGAGGTGTGGGCAAGTCCGCTCTGGTAAGTATCTAGTCTGACCTACAGCTCTGGAAGAAATTAAGAGACCACTGCATGAAATCTGTGATTGCAAATACGGATTATTCCCCCAAATATTGATTTCTGAAAATCTTTTATAAAAATGCTCGAAATGACAATATTTCTATTTGGAATTTTGGAGTTATGTTGTCCGTAGTTAATAGAATATAACAAAAATCTCTATGTCACTCGTATAATTGATAATTTGACAGCAAGGCATTTCAATAGATTAAGAAAGAAACTGTGGTAAAAGAAGCAAAGGCAAGACAGGATGAAGCCTGCTGTCTTCAAGGCCACACCTTTGTAAAAATAGAAAAAAGATAATGTAGAATTTTTAAACCCTGCACATTGAATTGGGCAGTTTAAATACTTTACGCATATTAACTTCATAATTTTTGGGGGTGTGATAAAGAAGTTTGTCAGGAGACCACACACTTCTGTGAAATTGTTTATCCCCCGCTTAACTAGCTTTGACCAAGTGTCAACATCAGGTTAATCCCTTTAGAACTTAAGATGTTATCAGGTGAACTCAGTCTACCCCCAATGTAAACCTGCCTGTGAAGATTCTCAGTCATCTGGGTCATGGTTATCCCAAAAAAGCCTATTCAGTGGCCACTGGACTTGTTTTAGTTCCTTGAAGACATTTCACCCTCCATTCAAGAGGGCTTTTCCAATTCACTGTGGATTCTCTTCTCCTGAGTTCTTAATATATATAGTAGTACAGCTCAGGTGTTTCATCTACATGTAGTCACACATGTCATTGAATGATGTACGTGGCTCTAGCTGGACTCCCATTCTCATTCTAGATGTCCTGTGTTGTTCTGAATGACGGTGTGACTGACAACTAGACATGGCACTTTTGTTGTTTCTGGGAGGTGACATTGATCTGACACTAGCTCGCTCTGTCTTTTTTTCTTACAGACAGTTCAGTTTGTACAGGGAATCTTTGTGGAAAAATATGACCCTACAATAGAAGACTCGTACAGAAAGGTGAGTGTCCCAGGAGAGGCTGTGAGTGCTCGCTTTTAATGAGCTGATTGTTAGCAGCTGCCCTGTAGTTTCACGTTGTGATATTAAACTCTTGCTTTAACTCATGTGATGTAATTCCTTTTTATTTTTCCTAACTAAAGTTGTTTTAGTCGTCTCTCTTGGTCTTTATTAAATATGCAGAATATGACGAAATTAAGTTGTACACTACCTAACTTAGTTTTTTCCTAAATTTGCTTTTTTTTTTTACTCGTTCTCTTACAGCAAGTGGAGGTAGATGGGCAGCAATGTATGCTTGAAATTCTCGACACAGCAGGCACAGTAAGTGAACTTGATTCCTCAATCATTATATTGCTCTCTGACATTGTAGGTGCCTTGGCTGTGGGAAACTGCATTTTCCACAATAGTAATTTATTTTCGGGGAAAATAGAGCTTTCAGGCTTAGGTGTGGTGCAGAGACAGTACATTTGATGAGGTGTAAATACCTAGAGCAAAGGTCAAAATACCAAGAGAGTTGAGCAGAAGCCTGACACAGTGCTGTTTCCCCCTCACCTAAGGGGCACGTGTGAAGGTTTTTGGTGTAATTTGTTTACCTGTGCATATACATGCTGAGTATATTGCTATAACCAATGGTAATAAGCAACAAACATGTACGTGCCTGTTTCTAGTGGAAACCCTCTGTTTCTGCAGCAGACCAACACGGCACAGTGCTGTGGAAAAAAACTTGACAGAAAGCCAATGTGGACACTATCTTCTCTGTTTTGACTAAGGCTGAAACTAGTCACTGGATGTTTCTGAATAATGATTTATAAAAGATCAGCAAATAGTAAAAAGTAGTTAGTAAATGTTTTCCACCAGTCTAAGAGATGCTGACTCGTTTTTATACTATTTCTGCTGCTGTATGTATTTCTGCTGACTTTCTGTTACATGACTTTAACATAAAATGTTTAATATTATATGAAATGCCATTAGGCAAATGACCGCAGCTCATTGCCTGCCGTTACACTTTACTTCCCACCTGTGTAGGAGCAGTTCACAGCAATGAGAGACTTGTACATGAAGAATGGCCAAGGCTTTGCTTTGGTATACTCCATCACAGCACAGTCGACCTTCAATGACCTCCAAGACCTGAGAGAACAGATTCTACGAGTAAAGGACACAGAGGATGTGAGTGCACAGTTTGCCTACTTATTTTATGTTTATATCAGCTCATCCCTTTTTCCACTGAACATGTAGTTGATTTTATTAAATCACAGATTAATAGGTTGTAACATCAGGTACAGTAGAAAATCTTACAGATAGATTACAAGTGTCCTACTTCCGCCTTCGGCGCCACCTACACTGTGCACAGACCTTGTTGCACAGTTGCCATGGAAACCATTCATCACTGTAATCACTATATCTTATGCCAGTAATTAGAAATGTGTAATTCCTCAACAGTATCACCGTTTGTGTGTTGTATGTAGAGTGCAGACACGTTGGTAAAGTTTGCATATGTACCTAGCTTAGCATTAACTAATACTAGTACTACTAAGTGGTTTCACAGTGCTACTCTCCAGAAACCACAGGACAAAGCTAGCCTCTCTAGTGCTTGTTTAACTTCTAGTCTTACGTTTTTGGAAGTATAGTTTGCTGTTTCCTTTGAAGTCTGCTCCGTCAGTTAGGATTGGTGTCTGTGATGGTGCAAGCAAAATGGGTTGTCATCTAATTATTTTCCTGGTTTGCTGTTTGTCAGTATCATTTCCATTTTTCTGTATCTCTGGTAACTTGCAAGGCTGTTTCAGTGAGTAAACCCTCCAACCCCTTTCTGGTGGGACAGATAGTGCGTCAGCAGAATGTAAGATGCCCTTTTTTGGTGATCTCTGGAGGGAATGAATGTTACCATAACTCTTTCCTCCTCTATCCCGCTTGCTGTTCCCTGTCGATGAATGAAGCCCCTCTGCAGTCTGCAGCCTGATGTCAAAGTTTTAGACTGTTTTTCTTTCCAGCTTTCTATCTATACCCTTCTTGCTCCCCTTCCCCTGTATGTGTTCTACTGTACACTTTTTGCTTTTTGTTTTGACTGGCCTTTTCCGAGCCTGTTGCTCCAACCCCCCATCTCTATGGCCTGCCTTGTGGTATTACTGTGGTCTGGCACTCTGTACGGGTGATTGGACTGTCAGCAATGATGTGCGAGGAAAAGCCTCAGCTCATCAAAAACACGCTGGATTGTGAATCTGTGGTACTTCGTTAGAGCCACAGTGGTCGGGGAACTGAGGTTAGCCTCGGGCTAACAGACGGACTGCAGGATCAGTGGCTCCTCAACATGAGGGAAAACTATTGGTTCTTTTTCTTCTAAAACTATGCTTCCCCTCCAAATATTTCTAATTTGCATAGTTGTCCTTATCTGTGATACCATGTTGATTTCAGCTATCAGTCAACTGATGATTTAGTTCTTTACTCGTGATCACTGTGACATCTGTTTATCTTTCTTTGCTCCTCGAATGAATGCACAACAAAAGAAAAAGCATGCTCTTCTTTTATCCAAGTGAACAGATTCCTCGAGTGAGAGCGTAAAGCCATTGTAGAGCTAGAGCAGGCATCCTATTTCTGTTGCAGCTGTTCTCACTCTCAGCTCTGCCATGCACCATTAAGGGAAAAGCTGGCAAAATGTACAGGGCACCTTTTAACTGAGCTTGGCAATATAAAGGCTTTTAATAACTATACAGTGAACACAGTAGGGCTGAATTCCATCTCCTTAAAATGTTGTTAGGAATAAACAGCAGTTAACAGTGTATTAATAATATTAATAGAATATATCTTTACACAGGTCTTATGCAAGAGAGGTCATATGGCTTTTCCGGACCATCTCCACATCTCTACTTGTGGGATTTGGATGGCACTAATATCTGAATCCATGCTTGTGACTCATCGCTGTTAGCTCTTTTCATTCAAACCACTCCACACTCTCCTGTTCTGTCTTCTGCACAATCCAATCTCTAGCATGCCATTGTGGGCGGGATGGGACCTGTCTTTAGCATGTTCACAGTGTCTGAACAGATTCTCTGTGGGCTGTGTGAATTCTTCAAGTAAGCTAATGCCTTGTGTGCTGCTGACACTCAACATTTTTCTTTCCTGCATACCTCTATCCTTCAGTGCCTCCCTCCATCCATCCATTTCATCCCAGCTTGGCTCAGTTTGTGTTGCGAGGGCATACTACTGGTTCTCCCAGGACCTCTCGGACAAATGTCGTCCTGCAGTCCAGTGCAAGGGCCTGTTTGGTTATCAAACATCAAGTAGCAACCTCTGTGGGGTTAATCTAAACATCGCAGTTTCCTGTCGTCTGTTCCACTGCAAACTCGGAGAGTGAGAGACCCTGAAATAGCCATCATATAGCTTGAAAAAGTAATCTCCAGACAATTTTAATACTTGGCTATGACCTCAGAACAGTAGCAAAGCTTCTGACATATACGATGTCAATACTGTGTGTGTGTGTGTGTGTGTGTGTGTGTGTGTGTGTGTGTGTGTGTGTGTGTGTGTGTGTGTGTGTGTGTGT
>JAUMHF010000021.1:15271768-15301440 GCA_032359275.1 Microctenopoma steveboyesi
CTAATGTTTATCAGTAAATTACAGAAAATAATGAACTTTATCACAATATGCTAATTTTTTGAGAAGGACCTGTATTACATGTTCGGTATTAACGGTCCCAGTCTGACATGTTGATAAATTATGCATTTGAGCTCCATTAACCATGTTGACCTCTAAATGCAAACATGTTCTGTGTAAGCAGGTTGTGTGGTGGAGCGATTGGATAAAGCAAAGGAGAAAAATGTTAACATTATTTTGTGGCCTGGTAGCTCAATGGCTTAGGTGTCAGACTCGGATGCAGAAGGTTGTAGGTTCGAACCCCGTCTGACTCCTAATCCATCCCCTACCAGGTGTGTCTCTGAGCCAGACATCCAGCGCTAGCTCATTGTAAGTCGCTTTGGATAAAAGCGTCTGCCAAGCAAAGTAAAGTAAAGTATTTTGGTGTTATAAACATACTATAATGCAAATACATTTGCAGACCACCTGAACAGTCACACGTGACCTCCTCTGGCTGCTGAAACTCAAATCCAACCCACCCTTTGTTTGCCTAGCTCACTGCTCACTGCTCCAACACCTGCAAACACCTGCTGCAAATGAATTTTCTCTGCGCTGCTGTCGAACTCTCTGTGTGCGGCCTGCTCCTTCACATCACTGAAGTGAGAACATGCATGTTGTGAGTTGTCTGAGGTGCACTTGGTGAATTACAGCTGATGTATGAGGCTTCTAAATGTTTTTTGTTGGCTGCTAATTTCTGCTCTCATGTGGCTCATTCAATGTTGTGTGCAGTTTACTTCTACACCACAAAGCATGTGAGTTTCTTTTTTTTACCAGAGATGGCACCGGACTCTCACTGACTTGCAATAGTGCTCAGGCTCTTAAGTTAAAAGTACTAATAACACATGTAAAAATACTACATTATAAATACATTTCTAAAGCATCCTATATGGTATAGACAGGTAAATGTGCTTTTTAATACAGGTTCTACAGATTCTATCGTAGTTCTAGAATCTAGATAACAGCAGTAAAAAGTCCATTGTTGCCATCATCAGTTATATATTTCTATGCTCTTCCTGTTTTTCTATTCATTGGTTAAGTACTAATGGTCATGTGCCATTTAGTACTTAATAACTTTTTAAAATTTCCCTTTGTACTCACATAATGAGTTCTGTAAACAGAGGAAATGACAACAAACGTGATGTTGAAGTTGTATAATCAATTTCATAAGGCAAAGCCAAAGGATTGTGCCATGCTACTTTATATCAGTGAGACTATCAGTTAGTGTTATTGAAGAATGGTAAATTGTCTTTCTGTCCATTGTTTCTCGTGAAAAGTAAATCTTAATTCAGAATCCTTAAAGCAGATGTTGGTATTGATGCAACACATGAGGAGACAGCACGTCCACTTCCATGAGTGGCTTTTATCTTCAGCCTGGAAAATACATTAACTGGAGTGGTATTCAACTGCATGCATTTCTTTCTCATACTGCATTTCTTTCAGCATACTCCCCTTTCTTGAAAAATCTCATCTGGCATTGAGACAGGAAAATGTAGGGAGACAGTCTGGTTACTTTGGTTTTTTGAGATTATGTGAATTGTCAGACAGCAGCGATCCACTTAAGAGCAAATGGTTAAACACAGGCTTTTTAAACCTTGGGTTGTGAAAAAAACACATGCACAAAATGACGATAGATGACTTTTATGTTAAGTAACAGGATGCAGCAATAAATAACTGTGTGTGGGTGTGAGTCAGAACTGGAGATTTGTGTTTAATCTGGATTAATAATGACGAAGCTCGCCGATTGGCCCACAGTTTATTATTTAATGAAAGCAGGGAAAAGACAGACCTCCTGGCGTGGTGTGTGCGTGCGGCAATGACAGAATAAGAGAGAAAGGGTGGAGGAGGCGTGGAGCGGGTATGTAAATGTGCCACTGGTGTTTGAGTGTGAGTGCAAACAGTCTCTTCATGAGAGCAACACCCTGCAGAGATAAGATTGGTCAAGGCTCAATTATTCACTGTTTGAAATGGGCTGTGTTTCATGAGAATTAGAGAGGGCTTCTCGAGAATTGATGCGTTGTTGTTAAAGGGGTGGTGAAGTTTAAACGACTGCCACTGAGCCGTTAGCAGGAGGTCACTGCTAATCTGAGCGTATGCTGGTTATGTTGGTGAGTGGAGTGGCTGCCATGACTGAAAGGAAGAAACCAGGTCCTGTTTAGTAATGATGAGCGATCTGATGCTCTTGAAAGGGAAAAAAGCTCCACGCTGTGGCTCTGTAGGTGTTCGGTTCTGAAGCTGCAGTGAGGAGATGATCTTGTAAATCATCGCTGAATGGAATCAGCACTTAATGATATGTTGTGATGTTGTCAGTGCAGGGCGCAGCAGGCTTCTTGCTGTTGACAGAAATAGAAGAAACAGAATGTATTAGAATAGTCCCACATTATTACCATGGCAGATGTGTCTTAATAGGCAATTAAAAATAATTTCATCACTCATTTGTCTGGTTATTATTTCCTTGATCACTTGTTTTGTCTGTAAACTGCCAAACAAATGGTGAATAGTAGTGATTTATTTGGTTTAAAGTAACGTATTTACTTCTTGTTTTGTTCCCAGAAGAAAACCAGCAAATCCTCCTACTGTGTGTAATTGAAACCAAAGGAATTTATAAGGATAATATTCTATTATTCTAGCTTTAATATTTACTTTCTCTAAGACTGATGTGCGTGAGGTTTATGACTGGTGAGGGATCAAGCGTGGGGATTGGCACAATACAATAAATATAATAAGCATTTAAAAATGATATAATACATAAATATCTTTTTAATTGTGTCAATAAATTAACACACACATAATTTATTAAATATACATTCACCGGCCACTTTATTAGGCATACCTGTCCAACTGCCCATAATGCAAATTACTGATCAGCCAATCACACGCACCGCTGCAGTTCAAACCGAGCTTCAGAGTGGGGAAGAAAGGTGATTTAAGTGACTTTAAACGTGGCATGGTTGTTGGTGCCAGACAGGCTGGTCTGAGTATTTCAGAAACTGCTGATCTTCTGGGATTGTCACCTTCATCTCTAGGGTTTACAGAGAATGGTCCGAAAAAGGGAAAACATCCAGTCATCGGCAGTTCTGCAGGCGAAAATGTCTTGTTGATGCCAGAGGTTAGAGGAGAATGGCCAGAGTGGTTCGAGCTGATAGAAAGGCAAAAGTAACTCAAATAACCACTCATTACAACCAAGGTACGCAGAACAGCATCTCTAAACGTACAACATGTCAAACCTTGAGGCAGATGGGCTACAGCAGTAAAAGACCACACTGGGTGCCTGTGGGGGACATTTTCTTGGCACACTTTGGGCCCCTTAGTACTAATTGATGATCATTGCAACGCCACAGTCCACCTGAGTGTTGATGCTGACCTTTATGACCAGTGTACCCATCTTCTGATGGCTACGGCCTGGTAGCTCAATGGGTTAAGCGTCAGACTGGAATGTAGAAGGTAGCAGATTCGAATCCCGTCTGACTCCTAGTCCATCCCTTACCAGGTGTGTCCCTGAGCCAGACACACAGTGCTAGCTCCCTGTAAGTCGCTTTGGATAAAAGCGTCTGCCAAGCAAAGTAAAGTAAAGTAAAGTACTTCCAGCAGGATGATGCACCATGTCATAAAGCTCGAATCATCTCAGACTGGTTTCTTGATCATGACAATGAGTTTACTGTACTCAAATGACTTCCACAGTCACCCGATCTTAATCCAATAGAGCACCTTTGGGATGTGGTGGAACGGGAATGTGTGATGCTATCATGTCAATATGGACCAAAATCTTTGAGGAATGTTTCCAGTACCTTGTTGAGTCTATGCCACATAGGATTAAGGCAGTTCTGAAGGCAAAGGGGGTCTAGCAAGGTGTGCCTAATAAAGTGGCCGGTGAGTGTATTAAATATTTGAGTAATCAAATATGTTAATTTAATTTATGAGTTCATGCTCTATGTTGCTATTGGGTCTAACACTGTTTTCTAGTCAGACAATTGATCTGGTCCACCTCATGTTTTGACTGAAAATCCAGTTCAGAAAGATACTTTAGCTTTGAGACGTAATCTTCCTTTTGTCAAAACAAATTACACTTAGTTTACTGTTACAGACTTGTCAGTGTCACACACTGCCCTCTGCATAAGCACCTGTGACTCATTGTGCCTTTGAGGCTCAGCACTGCCCCTTATCAGTGCGGCATGGTACATTTTGGATTGGTCATAAGTTTTCACTGCACATTTATGACAGATCAGAAAGACTAAATATGTCACACACAGTCATTAAATATATTGCACAGACTGTGGAACGTCAGCATGCGTGGTACATGTGTCATCACACCCATATTTTTGGCGATATAAAAAGGATGAGCAATGGGCCAATACCGGCGTCAGTCAGTGTGTGTGGCACAGCTCACCACTGCACGTCACTGTGCCTGATTTCACCACCAATGAGAATAAAAATGACAGGACACAGCAGGAGTCAGGAAGCCGACATCCCAGAAACAACAGCACTGACGGCACTCCTGCCCGTCTGTGGTGGACATCAGACCACAGTTGTATAAATTCAGGTTGAATTCCTCAGATCCGCTAAAGACAGGCGAGCAGGAGGGAGATCAAAGCGCGGAAACATTCTTGTGTATTAGGCTCACCTGTCTGAACACCGTAAGACGTCAATCCTGGCTCCAGAGGAGGGTGGTCTGAAGGGAGCTTCATGTTGCATTATCCAAAAAAATGCTGCATTATGTCACGTTGAAATATTCAGAACCGCTGGGATCAGTCTCTTCACACAAGTTCCCTCTGCTGAAACTTTTACGACTGCTGGTAGAGAACAGTCTTAACACACACAGTCATGTGTAGTGAAGGTCAACGTGTGCATTTTGTTCACAATCAGCACTTCAGTGAGACACACTGTAGTAACTTTACTGCCTGTGCAGTTAAAAGGACGCCTGTGATAATAATAATAATAATTATTATAGGTTTAGTACTTTTTTATTGTCTATAACAATAATACACACATTATTATTACTAAAAATGATGCCTGTGACAAGACAGTAGAATAGAAATTATCCATCACACATTATATTGATAATATTATCCTAAACTGCTACTTAACAAAATTACCACTAATTACCAAAGTTTGCAGTGGTTTCTAAGGGTTTAAACAGTGCTGCAAGTGATCATTGTTTTACTGGTTCAGCTTTGATCTTGATATGTTTAGCTTCTTTAACATTTAACATTTGTATATTTACTGTATCTCCGCATTATATTGTACATGTGCGCAAACGTAAACGTGTTTAAAAACTGTACCACAGTATAATGTCTGTGTAATTTTCTGTGTGTTGCCTTTCAGCTTGTTATAAGCCCGAGTTAATAATGTTTACTGTAATATTAATTTGTGTCTGTTAAGTTCCTCTATGCATGAGCAGAATAAGAAAGAGTTCAGACTTATCTTGTACGATAAGCGCTGCACCACAAAATGGCCATGTGTTAAATCCCCCAAAATGTGCCCTAGATTTAACTCTTGCATTTATCTCTCAGCCAAATCTGGCTCTGCTTTGTGGCTTTAAGATGCAGTCTTTCATTTCCACTATTGGTGGGTGTTTATGTGCTACTACAAATGACCTATGGTTTTTCTAGCTGTACCGCACATGTGTGTGTGTGTGTGTGTGTGTGTGTGGTATATGGTGTGTGAAGAGGTCTCATGTTTCCCTGGGAACTTCATGCAGAAAGCCTCACTGAGTGACGAATCTGGATTTTTAGGTGCTGACGATTATAAAAAGTGAAACGTGAGCGCATTCCTGAGGGTCAAGGTAGAGCTGTGTGGCGGCACAGCTGAGGCTTTATTGAAAGATGAGTGCTTAGCAGGAAATTAGCTACAGAGAGGCATGCTCATGAATGCTCTTATTATATGGACATCACACCAGTCCTTTATTATGTTAAAGCAACGAGTCACAGTTTCCTGCTGAATTGTAACTTGACCCGGTCTTTGTGTTCAGTCCTGCCATGAATCTGGTCTCTGCAGACTGACTGACTTATAAAGTTGTACAACTGTGCTGCGCTCAGGCCTTGCATGCCCCAGATTAAGGGTGGGAGCGAGGCTGTGATGCTGTGAGAGAGCGACAGCTGACTAACTGGCAACAAAGGGGAGGGGCATGTGGAGGAGGAGGAGGAGGAGGAGGAGGTGGTCAGACAGTCGGTGTCGGGTCCCAGGAGGAAACTGAGCCAGAAGAGAAGGACCTACAGTTGCAGCTGTTGTTACTCACACACACAGACACAGACACAGATTATTCTTAGTCCATCTGTATGTGACCCTGGCATCTGTACACTGTGTGATTATATGTTCCTGTGAGATGTTAAAGCTGAGAGAATATTGGACAACACTCATTTAGAGGCACATTAACTGACTTCAGAATATAATCAGAGGGCTGTTGTGGTTTTCGTGCTCATATTTTGCATGTTTTACCATGATTGTTTAATAATTAAATTCATAGTTTGAATTATTATCATTTCTAGTCTGAGTGGAAAACGTACTTTGATTATAGTTATGTTGGAAAAATGCTAGTTTCTGCATTATTGTTTAGTTCTGACCTTATTTCAATATGTATCTCATTAACTGAGAATGTCTCAAATAACGTCGCAAAGACAGAGAAGCCTATTTGGAACAATTGCATGGGGTAAAATGATATAATGCAGTAATAAGCATCATCAACATATTCAGGACCATATAACTTCTTAACTCTAATCCAGCTGATTCATAATGGTTGCAGAATTGTCTGTTGATTAACTTTAATGCTGTATGTTTTTTCACTGAGCCACTGAATATGATGTTAAACAGTGATTTCCACGACCCCTGCAGTGGAAATTACTTTCTTTTCTTGGGCAAAGTGCTCGGAGCCGGAAATGAACTGACTAATGTAGTGTGATGTGTACCTCATAGAAAATGTCCCAGAGAGTGCCTGCGATCAACTACAGGGCTGCAGAGTTCATGTTGCTTCTGATTATTTATTAAAGACTTACAGAGTTGCGCTACAAATTTAGAATCAATTTAGTGCACAGTCGATGCAGAGGCAGTGAGAGACCTGCCGTCTTTGCCCTGATTGAACCTGTTAGTCATACAGCAGCACTTTACTGTTGAACAGAGCAGAAACAAACCACACGTCCCCCCTTCTCTTAGGGTCTGTTCTTTAAATTTCAGATTACATTTAGCTCACGGGGTCCTGCTGTGAGTCAGTGATATTATTCTGGATTCAAACATTGTGGAGTTCACACAGAGAGAGCTACACTTTACCAGGCATAATAAAGTAACAGATTTTACTCAATGAAGAACAAGACACACAGTGACATTTCTTTCTGAAAGCAGATTTAATGTATAAAGAGTCAGTGACAGTTTCACAGTGCACATGACGCAGAATCACTACTGAAGGTTCGCAGAACCCTGATGAAAAATATCAACAGTGTTAAAAATTACATTTTAATAGCTGCAAATAGTAAGAAACAAACGTTTACATACACATACTGTGTAAAATGACATCTCAGACTGATCTGTTTCAGCAGAAACCATCTGTGTGTATGACTAGGTTGGACCCTCTGAATGTACAGTATGCATTGACCTGAATATTGAGACAACAACATATGGATCTACTGGTCAAGACTCTGAAAAGGCCCAAGGCCTGCTGGCTAAGTGAACCTGGTTTCACGTTTAAAACTGAGTTAAATGGTTCGTTGTAAGTGTTTTCGATTGTCTTTGCACAACAATGGTCCTGTATTGAACAAACAAGTCTTTTGAGTCAGAGCAGGCAGTGCTGTATGCAATCCTGAGGGAATCCTGATATTTAGTTTGTCTTTAACTGTTATGATGCTGCTTGAAATGGGAAAAAACCACTGAAACACTGGACAGTTACCGTACGTTAGAAATAAACTCATCAGCTTGTGGTGGCATTGTTTACATGTTATGGTGGAACCCGTGCTGTTACTGTGACATATTAATCTACGCTGAATAATGAATACCATGCGATTAGATATTACAGTATATTTGTTATTGCTGCAGTTTTGCTGATATGTACAATGTTCTGTACATTTTACTTGATTCTGTCTGATATACCTCCACTTCACTGTAATACAGTTTATTCACTGGTGTATATACAGTATGAAACACCACCATCATCATAATTTAATCCATCCAACGCTTCAGATGAACCATCTACTTCTAGCCTGTGGTGAACAAGATTTACATAAGGTCCTGGTACCAGATGGCAGTCAGTCATTATTTGTGGTTGGCTGTGCCATCTTTACCCCCTCCTCTCTGTGTGTAACTACAGCGGAGGACTGACAGCTGACTCAACATGTGCCATGGGCACAGGGAAAACGAGCATTTCTAATATGACGGCAGGCGCAACATGTCTGAAACGCATCTCTAAGTTTAATGTGCAATCTTTGAAATAGTGATGCACCGTTTTGCTGTTACGCCTAAACTGGGCGAGACGAGATGCAGCGAGACTGCTCTAAACTCTACTTTAAACGTAAATGGCAGTGTCTCACTGTTTGCGCCTGTGTTCCTTTCCTGAGCATAGTGAACGGGAGACGTGTGCAGTTGAAGTTTCCAAAGCTTCAAGGCCTGTTGGAAACAAAGAGGGAACTTATACACGTGTTTAGTGGCAGTGCGTTCAGTTACAGCTGTTTGTAGCGTCACTTATAAAAAGGAGTAAACATGCAACATGACTGTTGGTGTTTGTGTTCATAGATACAAACTGAGACATGAGGTGTCCCGTACCGTCAACGTCTGTGTGGTGACGTGTAATTGTAATGATGGTGACATTCTGAGAAATGTGTTCATTTTAATGTACCGCCTTTTAAAACAGAGCATTCACTCATACATGCGTACACTCGGGAAGAAATATGAACAATACAAAACAGTATTTCTAAACCCTCAAAAGTCTCTAACACAGACGTCTCAGACACGCTCTAACAAGGTTTACGTTTTAGGATTGTCAGACAAAAATTTGCCCTGGTAATCTCTCAGTTGCAGCAGAAACATCTTGTGGGTGTGAAGTTCATTAGTTCATTTTTGGAAGATAACTGTATCCAAGCCTCTCAATCATCCATTTATTCCCTTTCAGCGCAGTCTAAATCTCGAGCACCTGTCACTCATTCAGTCTAGCATCACTGGCCATTTATTGGCCTGAGATTTCCTGTCAGACCCACACAGCTGTGTTGTAGTCAAACAAGGGCTGCATTTTCTCCAGACCAGTCTCAGGCTGTCTCCTATCTAAATAAATCCCTGCAAATGGCTGCTGGTGAAACTGAGGGAAGTGTTGGTGGTGTTGGAGGTGCGCCTCTGCTTCAGCTACGTGCGGACACGGCCTGCTCTTGCCTGGTTGTCCGTTTGCCCAGAACGGCAGATAGAAGCTGCCTTTTGAACCTCTAGGAACAATTTTTTTTGGCCTTTTGACGAGGTCAGCCTCCGATAGCTCGGGAGCCATCCATCCTGGTCTCTCCTTAAGTAACTTGTCCCTGTCGGGTCGGACGCTGCGCAGGAACTTCTTGAAGATATTTGTGGTGAGTGAGAACTTCCTGCAGATCTCCTGTGAGCGAGTGAGGCGGAGAGGATGAGCTGGTGTGTCTGGTCTGTCCACTCCTCCATAAGCTGGCCTCTCCTCTCTTCTCTTCATTCTTTCCTCTTCTTCCACCTCCTCCCTCTCCACCTCAGGCAGGTCCAGCCAGTTGCCCACAAGGTCAGCAAAGACGTTGTCGCCCAGCACTAAAGGCTGTCGGTTGCGGCTGCGACTCATGAGCGAAGAAGTCCAGTCGCTGGCATCATCTGTGCTGTCCTGGGAGTAGTCGCTGTCAAGTGAAGGACCCTCTTTGGAGAGGCTGTAGAGGATGCCAGGCAGGTCCACTGCTTGTGCGCGGCGAGGAGTCTGTGGTTGAGGGTATGGCTTAGATGGAGGGTTTCCCACCGCTGGTCCATAGAAGTCCACCTGGGGGGCAGTGTATCCTGACCACCTTCTGGGTATAGACTCAAGGTCATTGTCACACCCCCCAGTTCTTGTACTTCTTTCACTTGTTTCGCTCTCGCTATCTAGACTGGATGCGGAGGAAGACAAGGTGCCCAGACTGCTTTTGTTTCGGGATGGGCTGTGGTCATCTAGGCTGAAGGTATTTCTGCTATCTAAAGACGGCCTCGGGCTTGGTACTGGACTTGGGTTGGGCTCCTCGGGCATGGCTTGGCTAAAGTTGCAGGACCTGTGATCCTTTTCTAAAGCTGAAGCTCCTGCAACAGGATTGGGGATTCCTCGGTTGATGGGTCGACCTGAAACATCAAGGTTTTCAAGCGCTGTCTGGACCTGAAGGAGCTTGAGTTCCTGGAGGGCTCCCATCATGGAATTCATCTGAGCGTGGAGGCCATCTCCAGCTTCTTTCATAGACAGCTGCAGACACAGAGAGAAAAATAAAAAGATGACGTTGAGTACTGTAATGCTCTTCAATTCAATCATGTGACTCCTCAGCCTCTAGCACTACTCGCCCCCTCATGTTCATCATTTATATCAACACCAGCACAAATTTGATTACGCATGTGAGAACATAAAATAAGCGTGATAACAAAAGTCAAAGTAAATGACCTACTTCTCATCTCACACAAGAGATAGACTTTGTCTAACTCTCTTGTGTATTTCAGGCTCGCACCTTGTTTAATTAAGGGTCATGTGACCTAGTTTTGGATGACAGGCCAGGGACCCATATGGCTCGCGTAGGAGAAGGTCCAACCCATGACAGCTGTAAAACAGACTAGCCTGGCATTTATTTCTTCCCTCTGATTACTCTCTACTTTCTTCTTGCACAGTTTTCCATGTACTTTCTTACATATTTGCTTCTCCTCTTTGTCTTCACTCTTCCTTCTCCCTGTGCAGCGCACTCTGCTTTTATCCTCTGCCGCCTCTTCCTTCCTTTCTGCTCCCATCTGTTTAAGAGCCTGCGTCATGTGATCTCACTAACCGTCCTCCACTGAATGCAGACAAAAAGTCCCGAGGCAGCATCTTGTCCTGACCTGTGTTGTAACTTGCAGGCCTGAATCACTGCATACTGTGACCCACACTTTAAATCATTCTGAGACACAGTAAGTTGATAATATGTTGGTAAAGGTGGAAACTGATGGCTGTCTAAACCTGGCAAAGCCCTTCGTTAAAACAATTAATTAAAATAAGGTAAGGCGAGCGAAAGCATGTGAGGAATTTGGAAGAGTATGTGGGAAACTTCCAAAGCATACCTACAGCACGCTACTTTCTTTTCACATGAACAAAGCTGTCAGTCAAGGTTGTTCAGTTTAACCGCAGCATGTAACTAACAACTGAACATACATGCATCTAAATGCAAATTAAGACACAACTTGATCACAGTTCTTCAGCATTAACTAACAAACTGCACAGAGCACTAAATCCCTCCACCTTACCTTTTATAAGCTCACACAAAGCAGGAGGTATAGATACGCCCGTCTCTCTGCTGTTGTTAGTCTGCACCTCTGCCAGCCTGACACTGTCTCTCACCTTTCAAACCGAGCTGTCTGACTGGCCCTATGTATCTGTCTCCTATGTAGGGACACCGCTGGGTGTAACAACCAATCAGCACTGCCTGTCTAGACTACTCTAGTAATCCCCAAAAGGTGGGGGGGAGTGGGGTTACTCGGGCGGAAATGGACTGACAATGAGAGGATAGAGAGGGGAGAGAGTCAGAGGGAGCGGAGGGGTGGTGAGAGTCAGCCGGATGAGTAGGGAAGGAGGGAGTGGAGGGGGAGAACAGAGGGAAGGGATGATGAGGAGGGATAACTCACCATATGTTTAGATGTCGAAGAGAAAACTGTTGATGGATTCAATTATGTATGACACCATAAGAACACATGAGGGGGGGGTTAGAGATGGGAGAAAGGGGGGAGTAGGTGTAACATCTGATTGTGTCAAACCCCCGGGTGGGAAAAGTAGCTGTGTATGACAACTGGCAGTGTAGCATCATCGACTTATAAGCAGCGTGAGAGAGGAATATGTTGCACAGAGAGTCGCTCGGAAATATAATACTGTGTGTAACAAACCGACAAAACAACAATATAAGCCTACTAGGTTATGTTAAATATAACTTCTTAAGGGCTGGGATGCGGAGATAGCAGGATCAATTCCCAGCTGCGGCACCCAGCCCACCACCTATACCAGGTGTGTCCCCCTCAGCGCTAGCTCCCCGAGCACCGCATGTGGCTGCTCACTGCAGGAATGGCTCAAATGCAGAAGACAAAATTCGTTGTAACATGTAACAATGTATTCGACATATAAGGTGACAATAAGGCAGATTCTTCTCTTCTAGTGATAGTACTATTACATCAATCACCAGGAAAGTTTGTACAGTTACTGTAGCCCCAACAATTTGCATGTACTGAGTAGACATTTAATTGATTCAATTTATCCAAAATAAAAAAAGCTAAATTTTGAATAAGAATATAATATTGTCTTCACAAAAGACAAAAATTCCTGAATCCATCCTTGTTAGCAGTTGAGACTCCTATCACAGTCCTCCCTCAGTGCAACAGAATTTACGTTTGTTTTCTGTTAGATTATTTTGCCAATTTCTTTGTCCTGCGCCCTGCACCATTAACACTGAAACTCGAAAGTTTGCGTTGCTCATCACTGAGAGAATGGGTGCACAGGGGCGTAAATACCCTCCAAGATCAGATAATGGGCAGATCAATGCAAGTGCTGGGAACAAAAGCCTTAGAGCCTGAAGGGAAGGTACGTGTAATTACCACAATCAGGTTTTCTCTTGTCTTTGTGCCTTCCACGTGTGGCTGACTTCATTAACTGTAATTGCCCATGTCCTGATAGAGGCTGAGAACGTGCACATAATTGTGTTTTTTCTTCTTCTTCCACATCAAAGGTCAACAAATCTGAAGACAAGATCTTTGTGGAGGTATGCATCGCTGGTACATCTTCACAGGCTCGTATGTCTTTAGTTCAGCGTATGCGGGGATCAGCTGAGGAATTACCACACTCTGAGCTGCTACTGAAATCTAGACCACTTCAGAACATTCAATCTGTTTTGGAAATATTATCTCTGGCGCGCACTGTTCTTACTGCTGCCTAAAAGGCAGCACTTGTTCGTATGCTAACCAACAACACACTAATTTAACACTCACATGCAACATTTTGATAACCCCCCAAAAATGCAGACATTCCCTCTGGCTATTTAAAACCAGAGTTTAGTTGTTTACTTGCATTTCTATTTTAGGGCAGCATTAATAATTCATATTGTTCCCTGGGCAAGAAACAGAGCGACCGTAGTAAACTAAACCCCATTATTTCACCTTTGTCATGCCAACTAACTCCAGGCACCACTAATTTCAAGGCTGAACGTTGTGGCCCAAATCTGTCAGCCTGTTCAACTTTCATCCTACGGTGTGACTCTAAAATAATGTCCCACAGCGTTGGTAGGTTCAAACACAGATGTTTGTCATCCTCTAAGATGTCTCACTTTTGCTAAGTGTGACTCAGCTGAGGGCCTTGTTAGAACAAAGGGACAGATGACGGACACTCGACAGGACCTACGCCAGCACCTTAAGGTCTTAACCATAGAAAACATGCAGATGAGAAAAATGTCTGTCTAGTCTAATTTAGTAAGAGGACGGGATGAACTTGGGGCCACAGGGAATTGCAGTATTGCTCAGAAACACTGGCAAGATTAACCCGGTCTTCTGAAGTTTAGTTAAATCTTCTTTTTTAACCAAAGCCTCCAAGTATTTCAGCCATTTTTTTACATCAAGTGTGTGCGTGCAGTCCTAAAAAAAGATCATTTTAATAAAGCAAGCCAAGTGAAAACCTCCAGAATGACTGAAAGGCAGCACAGTCCAGATTCCTCCCCACTTTCTTCTTCTGGCTGCAGTGATGCCAGCCAACCAGACATAATTGCCAATTAAGGACTGAATGCTTCAAAGTTTAAGAACAATGGCTGGCAGCCTTGAAATAATGCTGAATAAAGGCTTATTTAAAAGCTCTATGCATTTTAATAGAACAAAATCAGCTGATTGATTATTCTTTATTTTACATCGTCATTTTGAATGCCACTGTGAGGAAGTGAATTAAATACCACAAAATATACTTAAACAATAAATAGATGCTTTTCCTTTCCTGTATAATGAGATCCAATCCTCTGTTCTTAGAAACTTATTGAAGGGAAAAGAAACAAAGTCACTCTGAATGAGTTGACTTATCCACAAACATGTCCAGACTCGCCTCACTTGAATAAAGTAGTGTCTTTTTTAAGCATATACTGTACGTGTGTGTTCACAGAATTATTAGGTGGAAGATAAACACATCATTTAGAAATTCAAACCTCTGCTTTCTCCTGACTAAAAGAGGCCATTCACTGTTGTTTATTTGTTATTGACCAGAGGGGGAGGAAACAGGGAGGCCAAGGTTATCAGACCCAAAAGGTCTTCCTGTTTAGGAGCTGGCCAATGTACTCCACCCTCCCGCCACCCCCCGCCTAATTAAAAATGAATAGTGGGCTGTGAGGGTCAAGGACAGAAATGGGGTCTCTGTCCCTGGGATACAGGGACGTCGCTGTGACCAAACTGTTGGTCACGCCACAGACCGTTGTGGGCAACCCCAAGGTCACGATCAAGAGGGCAATAGAGCTGCACAGAAGCATTTTACTGTTCACACGTCCATGAATGCCTCTTTGACAAACAAGGTTAAATGGTGTTTGGCCTGAATGTCTTCAGTCATGTTTAGAAGAGACGTGTTCAACCTTGAACAAAAGGAAGTAAGACACATCTTTTGATAGTTGGTCGTTAGGTGCAGACCTCCACACATGCGTGTCAACCGTTGCATCCTTGCTTTCTAGCTCGCTACATAAAGGGCGCTTTCCTTCTTGCTCTTGGACGTGCAGTCTGCCAAAGATTCCTTAATAGCCTTTATAGAAATGGGAGGTGGTTTAATAGCTGGTTTCCTGCTAACATTCATTACGCCATCATCAAAAAATGTTCTGCTATGGGAGACACCAAACAATTAGTATTCATATCACCACCATCTTTGTGGATATGTGGTCTGTGACCCAGTCTGTTGTCCTCCTGGCTGTAAATCCTCAATGGAAGCAGTAATCAATTAGTTATAACACAGCAGCTGACGTCAGCACCTCGTGTGTGGGCACTGAAAAGTGCTGGGTCAATTCTCTGGGATGTAAATTTATTAGATGCTCCAGATCTTGCAACCTTCTCGCCTAACATGAAACGGAGTGCAGCCACAGAAGCATTTCCTGAAGAAGATGAATGTGTGATTGCTGTAAGCAGCACTGTGAGCATGAAGGGTTGCAATGGGAGTGAATGAGCCTGCAGTGACAAATGTACCTAGATGTTTTTTGTTTTTCAGCTCATTGTTTTGGATTTATGGCCTGCAGCTACTGATATGGTTCACTCACCATTCTCACTGACTGTGCCCCGTAAAGCACTGGTTTACCATCATGTGCAATGTGACCAGCACCTGATTGTTTGATTGGAAAAAGTTATTTAAAAACAATTGCTGCTCTGATGTGTCATTATGGTGTTTCAATGAAATTAATAGAGTATAAACACTAGTGTGAGCAGCCTGCATGAGAAATAATCTGCATTTTATTTCCAGTGAAGGTGAACAGCGGTGGAGAGACAGGGCTTGACGTTAGACTGTCAGGTTCACATGTGGTTACAGGAAAAAGCAGGTTTAACCACTCAACTGACTCCAGAAGCCATATATCCTGAATAAATCTTCAACATCTTGGGTTTGAATTTCCGTTCTGTGAACTATGGTAAAACAGGTTATACAGTGCAGTGATGATAGACAGGCTTTAGAAACGGTTGGCGAACAAACACGCTATGATCAACTACACAAAAACCCCACAGCTTCCACTAAGAGTAGGGACAATTTTAGCTGAGGGGAAGGAAGGGCAGGTTGGAGAACAGAAGCCACGGGGGAGGCACAAAACAAATAAGCTGAAAGCTAAACCACAACACTGCTTTGTGTTTCGTGCAGCTTTCTGATTCCACACCCTAAAGGTATAAAGGACGTTAAAGTTTGATTTGAGATTTGAAAAGCTCAGATTTATGCTTTAGTGTCTGAACTGACGTTAAGCAGGTGTGAACCCTGCATTTAAACACGATGAGTCAAAGGCATGTCAGGGTTTGTATCTCCCACTCCAAGCAGACAAGACGGGATTACGCTTTTTTTGTCTGCCCGTTGCATGAATAATGAGTCACACATGAGTTCTAAAATACTTCATTGTTCCTCCTATATCCTGAGGATTTCTACGGGCTCTGTGCTGCTTTCAGACAAATAAATGGAAGCAAACAGTCCGTTGACAAACACATTCCTGACACGTACTAGATACGGTCAGCAGCTAGGAGAAGAAGCCACAGACCTTGACAGGTCGAGGGTCAAATGTTCAAACGTGACCTAACACTGCCCCACACAGGCTGATGACCCCTCCCCAACCCCTCGCACAGTGTTCACACTTTCACCTGACACTTCTCCTTTTAGAGCTGATAGTGCTTTTGGTTTCATGGTGTCCACTGTGAGGCACACGCGTAATTTATGTGACTTTACATAGTCTTCGAATGCCACACGCATTTGTAGAATAGTACTGGTACGCAAGTAACTTTTTAAGTAATGCCACTGATACATTTTCCCACCTGCGTCTGGCCACCAGGAAACTCCCTTCATTTCCATATTTTATCAATCAATTAGGAGACTGCTGATTTGTTCCAAAGGTCTGAATTTATGTCCTTCACCATTTATTTTCAAATTTTTGTTATCCACACTTTAAGGGTGAGTTTAAGAGCAGTTTCTCACTCCCTGCTTCTATGGACAGATGTTGTATTTCAGACTTTCTGCAATGTTAGGATGACTACTACTACTACTACTACTACTACTACTGACAACCAATGCTGCTGCATCAGTTGAACATGGGGTTTACATCTGTTTACGATATGGCGGTTGAGGTGTAGTAACAGTCCACTGCAAACATCATCTGATTATAATGACATTTAATCAGATTACCAGGCTACTAGTTGTTGTTGTTTAATCGTCCCTCTAAAAATCAAGCGTGCACACATTTTTGTCTGATTTACGGTTTATAGTTTACAGTATAGACTTGATGTAACTGTAATGTAAACCTAATGTAAATAAAATTCATTTCCTGATTTTAAATATAATGGATTTTAGAACTTAATCAATTTGAATTTACACATTACAAAGATAAATTAAAACCAATAGCTGGAAGGAAATTTTACATAAGTGTGGTTTGCAAACTATTTACTTGTGATTTAGAGTGTATGTGATTTGTTGTAAATGGCCAAACACAACACAACACGACATGTAAAACTACATGGCGGTCTTTGTGGTTTGAATTGTGTTGAAGAGCCACTTGACTCAACCTCTCAGCTGCAAGTGGGTTGTTAGATGTTTGTTATCTCTGTCTTGCAGATGGAGCCGGTTTACCACTCTCCAGTGAGCACTGGATGAGAATCAGTCGCAGTGGAAAGAAAAGTGACAACCTTGGCAAAGACATCCCTCATCTTTCAGTAACAGATTGCATCCCACATGGTCCCGTGCAGGGGGAGACTACCTCAGCTTTTTAGCCGGCATCTGCTCTCCGTTCTCCTGTTTGATCCACGGCATGGCACGGCGCTTTTTCTACTACGTTACCAAACTGTGATATGGCTTCTAAAACACAACATGTCCTCCTGGCAGCAGCATTTACACCCCTGACATCTCAAGCGCCACTTCACAGACTTGTGGCTAATTTGGAGCAGCAAATCCAGAAGTCACAGAGCAGATCGTGTTGCAAAACACAGAGCCCTGCAAGGCTCTTCTGTGGGCCAGTGGCTGGATAGACAGCGAAAAAAGTCTATATCTGCTTTGAAGATTCCAAATTAAATCTGTGCCAGTTATAAATGGGTGTACTTTGTGCCCCTGCCAAATCATTTGGGTGTGAGGGTGCAGCTTACAGATTTTGTTTTACATTTCAAAGAGAGAGCGGGGGGAATGGCATTCTACATTTGCCACTATCAAACACATTTGTGCATTAGAGGAGAGATGTGAACATATGAAATAAGGGAGCCTGACAAATGAATTTAGGGCATAATGATGTGAAACTCTCTGGGTCTGGGACTCGTTCCCTGTGAAAGCAAGACCCCACAGCAGTCTGTCTGCTACTGATGTATAATAAATCATTTCCTCAGCAACAAATATGCTTTAATGTATTTATTATCAGCCACACAGCTTTAAAGCTGTGATGCTTAGGAGAAAAGGAAAACTATCTTGGACTCGTTAAGCCTAAAACATCTGTCCCAGATGCGTGGTCAGATTAGGATATGGTACATATGCCTGTGGTGTGCTCAAAGCTTTAAGCCTACACAGATTAGTGCGATTTAAAAATACACATGCACGTCTAGTTGAGGCTAAAAACTCATAGAAATGAGCATATAAGTCTGTCAGGACACATAAAACGCAAAGATGGCGACACGTTTCTCTTAATTTAGACATTTTATAATTAGAAATCAATCAACCACCAGTTTGGGTGCTAGAATAAAAAACATTTGAACAGTGCATCAATAGCGTGCAGCAGGGTGATCGCAGGGATGGAAGTAGACACAGCGGGACCTACCAGCTCTTGCTTCAGTCGTCTCAAACACGCGTCCATGTTTTTGCACTCCGGCTTGGAGAGCTGCCGCTCCATCGCCTTTTCTTTGGATACGAGGGTTTCACACGGAGCGCGTCGCCGGGCGCCGCTCGGGCATGACTGTGAGAGCTTGCTCCTGGTCAGAAATGTTCAAAACAGAGAGCACTAAAACCAGTTTGCGACTGGGAGATGCGCAAATCCCGCTGAGGAATGCGCGCGTTGCTCGCGGTGACGCGAATCCTGGAATCAAAATAAACTCCTGCAGAAAACGTGTTCACTCCGAGAAGTAATACCGAGGTCCTTCCTGTGATTGCACCAAGAACCGTGTGTGTCTCTCTCTGCTGGGCTACACACGTCAGTCTGCGCGCGCGTGTGTGTGTGTGTTTCTCCTCATTCAAGAGGAGCGCCTACGTTGCTCCTCCAATGACTGAGCCTGCGCTCACAGGGCAGACTGGAGCTCAGTCAGAGCAGGACAACACGGGATGCAGCTCCTGGTGGGTCCAGAGAGGAAGTTAGAACAGAACCTGGTGGATCAGATCAGCCGTGGCTACTAATGAACAGTGTGCAGGCATCACTGCTTCGCATGGAGGAGGATGTGCCTAAAAGAAACCACATGTGTCTCATACCGAGCCTTAGGGACAGTTTCCTGCAGTCAGAGAGGAAACACCTGAGCCACAGGCTTTTGTTCCGTGACCTGGATAAAACACTTTGTTAGCAGGGGAAGGAAGAGTGGCATTTCAACATAGACTGTGTTTTAAACGTCTCTTGTGTTTTAGTAACAGACTGGGAGCTAAATGTTAGGTTTAGGACTCATTGGTGTCAGGAACTCATTGACAGAGATAACATCCATCCAACAGAAAGATGACAGAGACTCTATAGTAACGGGATTACACCACATACATGATCATTTTATCCAGTTCCTGGTTGTCCGGAGTAGATCTTCTTCCTTCCGAGATGCTCCTGACATCTGGAAGTTTTAAAACCACAGCTGATGTGGGTGATTTTTTCCAGATGGATGGGTGGATGTTTAGACAGAAAGAAGAGGAAGTGGGCCAATATTAGATTTCAAAGACAATGAGACGGTGATGAACAAATCATCTGAAATATTTATATATAAGTCCACTTCTCTACTTTGTTTATACAGCAAATTTATTCTAACATGGCGACAATTATTTCAAACAGCAAAGATCCCCGTATGTGATCCTTTGCCCTCACAGTTTGAGCTGCAGATAAATCTCTTTAATAATAATTCACTTTCTAAATGAAATAGTGTTTCGTGTAGTTTGTTTCAAATAGTTTGTCTTATCTGGCAAACCATTAAAAAAAGAAAAGGTAACTCCAGGAATGTTATTTTAACGGCCCTGAGAACCAAGCCTGAACCTGCTGCACAACACAGTATCTCTGACTCGTGCTTATACTGTACTTGACGTTCATCAGACTCACTCAGAGCAGTTTCTGCCCAAATGTGACCCCGACCTGCAGCTGCTTTTTGAACATGTCCCATGCCTCCCAGCTGTCAGCGTGAAGACACACTGGATAAGGAAGTGTCTCCTCAAATTACTTAGTGCTGAAGCACAGGCTGCTCCAGAAGCAGCTGTCTACACATCACTGCAGACTATTAGTTATTACAATCGTTTATCTGACTCACTCAGAGTTAGGACTTAGTTGGGTCTTCAGAAAAAAAGGCAAATCACGTTTAATGACTCCCAGAGACCCTGCTGCCAACACAACAACAGAGGAAATCTGAATTATGAAGCTCAACTGTGTTGCAGGTCGGGTGAAGTGTTTACTTCCATGAAGCAGACCATTCCAGTGACGGAAATAAATGTCCTCCTGTATACATCAAGACAGTTGCTTTGACAACAGCTGATCATCTGTGCTGGAAAACTAAGAAAAGGCTGCACCCATGTGAAAGCCTGCTGACACACATTAGTCAGTGATGACCTTAAATTACATTACATGTGTTCTTATTCTGCCATGCTCGACAAATGGTCACATGGATCGTATGAGACGGCAGGGACAAGTGAATATGTAGGCGTCAAGGTTGCACGACCTCATGATTAAACGAGATGCGATGCTTTCATGTTTTGGAAGAAACAAACCCAGGGATTGTGACGTAATGAGTATGTTATTACATCATCATTCAAACTTGGGATTCTTTAATATGTGGGAATAATTAGTTATTATAGTTAGAGATGAATAATTGGTTGTTGCAGTTTTCAAATTATATTTCACAATGTAATTATCAAATGATTCAGTGATCATTGAATCATTGATCTTGGATGACTGATTTAGTACTTTTCAAACATGAAAATGAAATTCCAGGCCCTCACATGTAAACATTAGCTGGTTTTCTTGTATTTCACTAATGTAAGTTGGACATATTTTTGTATATGGCAGTTAGAAAAAAGCGGACACGTGAAGACAACACCACTGGCTCTGAGAAGCTGTGGTAGATAATTGGCAGTGTGACATTACATAGTTCATCAAACTGATTTGATTAAGTGATGCACATCAATTAAGAGACTAATAGATACTGTAATTTGTTGCAGCACAATTCATTGTTTGTCTTTGCAGATTTAAAGAATATATAATATTAGCAACAGTCACACGTGCCTGGAAAATCAATGAAGGAGAACGTTGTTTTCCTTTCTTTGTACAGTTTATGTAAAAGTAAAATGAGTATTACAGATGATTACATCAACAGTATCTACAAGCTTCACAGTAGCAATGTTATCTACTGTAATCGACTTAAATAGGAGCTGTTAATAAACTGGCAGCTTTTCTGACAAAGATGTTAGTACAGCGCCACCTAGTGTTCAACATGTGTCATCACAGGACCTGCAGGACACGTCTGTGCTGGAGGAAAGAGTCATTTCTTTGATTATATAAAAATATCTATGATTTGTAATAACTTTTTGAGAGCAATGCACTGACCAAACTCTGATTTATTTCAGCCTTCTCACAGTAAGTGGCCAATTACATCTTATTTTGTTAATTTTAGGCCTGCGCTCCTATGCTTAATGTTATAATGGACTTGTATAAAGGTTCAGTAATTTTCCAGACTATAACATACAATTCATTTACGGTCTATGGTAAAGTTACATTTCTGCAATAAATGACCTGAAACATAATTAGATCATCATCCAAGTCCTAAAGCGAGATAAAGGGAACCTACTTTTTAAAACGTTCCACAATAAATTGATGTTTTGTTTTGTTTTTAATTATGTGAACATCATCAGTTCATTTGAAGAGGACGTTTGCGTAAAAAAACACAGAAGTGTGGAAGTGGAAATTCTGAAGACTTTAGAAGAAAAGTTGTTGATGCCTACTGGGCTGGAAAGGATGCCAGAATTCTAAAGAGTTTGGACAGTGATCAGGAGTTCACCACCAGGACAACACTAAACTATCCCGCTGTGCATGGCAGAGCTGGGAAAATGACGAGGTATCCATGTGGGAACTGAAGCTCATCAGAGAGTAGCTCATGCAGCAGGAGAGCTCTCACGCTGCTCCACCACAGAACGGTTCAAATGGAAAAATGCAATGCTTTGAAATGTCGGAGTCGTGAGGTGAGGATAATGCAGAAATAGAGACAACTCTAAAACATTTCAAACTTCACTGTACATGATGATGAGTCACACCTCAACAGTAAAACAGATGTGTGGAGCAGTTGGATGTGTGGGTTTTTAATTTGCTAACAAACCAATGAGTCATAGTGCGTTTGAGTCATCCAGCTCTTTTGTGTGACGACATTAGCCTGAAAACCACTAATGATGAGTAATGAGCTGTGAAAGATCAGAAGAATCACTTATGTGGCTGAGACTGGGCTGACACTCAAACCCAGTTCAATACGTATACAGTCAGTGGTGTTTGACGTGTATTTCAGAATCATATCTTATCATATCATCATATTATGTTTTAGACGTTTGTTTTTTCGTTCTTCATCTCTGCCAGACTGTGGTGTTATGTAACATGTCTGCTCCAATCAGCAGGCACAAAAACGAGTAATAACTTTTAATAAAATGTCTTTTCCTGGAAAACAACCACATTCGTTCTAAGCTGATGTCCTGTTTTCAATACTAATGGCCAAATATTTAATCTGACAAACTAAAAGAATTAGTGTCCTGTGTTCCTCAACAAGTGTTATTAAAGGAAGGCTCATGTAATGCAATGGTTAACAAGCCTCTGTCGCACTTTGTTAATGTGTTGCAGGCATTAAAATCTAAATTTGCTTTTGGTCAGTGAAGATAGATTTGTATTTTACTTTATTATCCTGTTTTACATGTTCCTCTTGATATTCCTTTAGTAGACATTAGTTTAATACTGGTATACACAGAAAGTGTTATAGTAGTGGGTAGAGCAGTCATCTATGTACCCCAGGGTGAGTGGTTTGACTCCCGGCTCCTCCAGGTTACAGGACGAGCCGTCCTTAGGCAAGACACTGAAACCCCACAGCTGTGATGTCATCTACTGCAGCTGCAGAAACAATTTCCCCAGGGGAATAAAAAAGGATTTCATCATCGTCCAGTATCTAAAATATTAACTGCCATTTAGAAAATGTTTACATTCTCTTAAAAAAGGTTAAAAACAGATTGAGAACTTTGCTGCCATCTAGTGAAGCATGACAGGTGCAGGTGCATGTAGTGGACATCTCTGTCTGTCGACGTCAGCAGTCACATGATGCTCCACTAGGCCTTCAACACAGACGTCTTCAGTCTCTGCTTGTTCATGGGGCGTTTGCCTTCAGTGTTACCTGCAGCAAATGACATGCTCAATAGAATTCAGGTCCGATAAATACTTTAATAAATGGCCCTTTCAGAACATTAAAAATGTTCTTTGAGTGACTAAGTCTGAGCGAAAACTACACCTGTAAACACTTCAGAATGTATTGTGCTGCTTTTGTCAGCAGTCACATAGTCAATAAATACAAAGGATGAGGTGTTGTATCATAGATTATCTCTCCCCTTCTTCCTTCCCCTTATTGTTATTATCAATCTTTTGTTTAAAGGACAATGTTCTGCTGACGTACCAGCAGCTTTACATGTCTTTTTGCCAACCTCTAATCTTGTGGTAAACCTTCAGTATTTACCTAGGCCTTTTTTCATGATTAATAAGTGGCAGAGATGGTGAAAGACTGAGAATAGAGAGGGTACAATAATCAAACAAAGGACATTTCACTTATGTTGCATGATACACATTTTAAGTCTTTAGCCTTATAAAGGCTCTAGACTTGGTATTTAACACTTTCCAAATACTGTTTAAAATCCTTTAATCCTTGTAATTTTAAAAAGCTGTTTGTTACAAACTAGGTCATGGTTCTAGTGAGGTGTTGGCATTTAGCAGCCTGGCGAAGTCTCATAAATGATCCTACACTGCATTGTGTTTTTATAGTTTTACTCTCTGCCCATCTGACTCTTGATGAGTTTTTTTATATCTCGTGTTTCAAAGTGTGAAAGTGAAACATATATTTTAAAGAAGATATTCCTGGTTTGGTGTCAGGAGTAAGAAGAAAGGTGACACTTAACCGCTGTGACAGATTTTAATTTGACCTGACACTTTATCGTTGTAACAAACAAACTGACAGAGAACTGTAAACACAGCAAACGGACAGAAAAGCTCGATTTTCAAAAGGATAATAAAAAACACAAACAGCTATGCCAAGACTTTTTTTTTCAAAGGTGACCTCCACAATGCATTTTGAGTCAGGTCCATTTTAAAATAACAACAAATAATCATACAGTAGCCACAGTGTGACAGTGATCTATGGTACTGTGAAAAGCCTTAATGTGTACAGTCTATACTGCATCAGTGTTAACAAACAGCTGACCTCTGAACTGGACTCAGCAGATGCTCATTATCTTCAGCAAATACCAAAACCATATCTAAAGGGATTGGATTTGTTTGACAGCAGCATAGAACGTACCACAACTCTGTTGTTCTCAAAGAGGCCAGAAAAGTGAACAACAAATATCCACCCCGTGATCCGAACACACACACAACGTTAAATCATCACAAACAATAGACAAACACAGCTCATCTGATACACATAACCATAGCACACTGGACAAGTAATCACAAACTATTCCAAACACCAGGTGTCAGCCAGCTTCGGATGAGCAGCAGTGTTCAACAGGTTGTCGCGCAGGATCAAGTAAGGCATCAACCAGATCAGGGCTCGGTTCACGTTGAGTCAAAATCCATCTTTGCCTTCAACTTGTGACCATCTCCGAGATGATTCACTAGAGATTCTAGCGACAACCAACTTTTTTTAGTTTGACAAAACCCAACTCAAGATCCACTTACAAACATTTTCTGGTGCTTTCAGTGGTTTAACAAGGTCTACATCATGTTATATGCCAAGGATTATTTGTTAAAAAATTGATGCAAATTCTAAGCAAAAATCAATGCACCATTGTTGAAAGAAAGAAAATGCTCGAGCGTGGATTTTGAGACGACTTTTATCCTTGGCACGCTTGTGCTTGTTTACACCTTTAAAATCTTTCACATATGTACATTTAAAGTCGGAAAATACATTTAAAACTCATGCGTCGCTGCTAAAAACAGTCAGTTTGTATATAAAGCTCATTATTTCAAAAGGAAAATATAGATTTGTAGTCTGAAACACCACCACATGTACTTTCAGTGATGGAGACACAAAACTGGAGGTAACCAGAGATGACACAGGCGCTTACAGACGTGTGGCACTCAGCACTGCGTCATTTGGACCGCTTCATCAAAATGCATCCAAAAGGTTAAAAAAGACAGGAAAGAGGATGGGTGATATCTGGCTGAGACATGGTGCTCGGACACCCCCATTTTTATCATCTCCATTCAAAAACGAAAGCACAAATAATCTGGTTTTATTGAGTTTTTAGCATGGTTTGAAAAAGATTCATTTCACGCGTTCTGTGATGTAGCTTCATATTTTATTTAAAGTAACTTTCTGGTCATTCCAGAGGTTTTAATCACTGTCTGTTTTATATGAAAACCTACAGCAATGAAGTGTTTCATACTCATCTGCACTGAATCGGAAACTCAACCGTTAACAAACACATTAGCAAAGGTTTTGTTTGACTGAAAAACGCGGTAAACAGATAAAATCCTTCCACAAAAACATACACCAAAGGAGAACACTTTGTGATCTAAGACGTTTCAGAGATAGCAGCAGCGCGTATCGTGATTTTTACCCTCAAAATGCTTAAGACAACATAAAACAAGACCAATTCAGTTCAAGTAAACACAGTCAATACTGTCTTTCCTCAAACACATCTGAAGTCAACAAAATACCCTTTTCATTATTTCACTGTGAATTCACTTGACATCTACTGTGAATTTGTGGCATGTTGACAGCATCTGCTGATGTAAGAATATGCTAATAGCACATTGTCTTTATTTTTTTCCCCCCACAGTACTTGCTGTAAAACATCTTTACTGCAGATAGAATTTATTAGAAATGCACCAAGTCCATATTTACAGTACATACAGTGACATGACAAGTGTGTGATTCTGGGTTCACATATCTACAGTTGTCTACCTCAAGAGTGTTCCACGTCTTTTCTCTTCTCCTGAACGTCAACCCGTGGTTCTTCTGGAGAACAGTGCTCTTCCTGTTGACCCTGTGAGACAGGACATTGTAGTGAAACCTGCTTCTTCCTGCTTCTTTTCGTTCCACTCGTTGAGCTGAGTTTCATCCTTCACCTTTAGAGTCACAGAGCAGAGACTTTGACAATGTTGGTGCCAGCTGAGCTTGTGGTGGCTTGGATGCTAGGAGGGTGACCCGGGGGTGGAGGCGGCCTCCGCTGGGGGGGCCCGTGGAGACCATCTCCGTCGGGAGTCAGTGCTGGGGGTGTTGGGAGGCTGATGATAGCTGTTGTAATTTGGCCACCTTTGCAGTTGATCCTGTCATCGGTTTTGAAGTTGAGGTTTGAACGACTAAGGAAGAAGGAAAAAGTAGAGAGACTATGAATAATATCATATATAACATGTGAAATCCTTAGTGAACGGAAAGCTATAAAGCTCTAGTTGGTCTGTACGCCACACTGAGGCACAGAGTTATAGGTATTAAGATACTAGTACACTAATATATGTATTGGTTAGACAGTTTTTTTTGTTACTGTCGCTCTAGATAAATGTAAAGTTAAAGAGCCCATATTATGCAAAATTCGCTTTTTGGTTTGTAGAAACCCCTTTTTTGTGGAAACCATTGCTTAAATGACCCATTTGAAATTTGCACAGCTAATGACGTCCGTTCTAGTATCAAGGACACAGTCCCTCCTCCAGCTCAGTCCAAACACCTGCAGAAACCCACAGTCCTGGATTGGATGGTGGTAAAGTAGCATGTTTTTTGACATCATCATAACTTAGTGCAGCTCAGCTGTCTCTGCTGTACCACACAATGTGCAGTGATGATTCAGGCACCTGTTTTTAAGGGTAGAATAGTGTTTGTTATGTTGACTACACTCATTAGTAGGAGAAATATGCTTCTTCTTAAAATTTATCTAGACTAATATGTGTCATGCGGAGTCTAGTTGTTGTGCAAAGAGAGATGTTAGGTAACCGTTCATGTGAATTAAGTCTGCAAGGACAAGAAACATCGAGTCCCGACATTTGAAATGTGTGCACATCTGCATTCTGTTTTTAAAAGGCACAGTTGCATCTGAGCAACTTATTGCCTCAAAGTTGTTTAACACAACTTTATACCAAAACAAACAAAAATAAAAGTAAAATATTCAAAGCTAGGAAAATACACAGCTCTAACAATGTTGGATTCATTTACTTTTACAACTCAATGCTTTGATTAGTATTAGAGTTGAATGTAGTATTTCAAAACCATGAGACATAAAATGGAGATGGCATTATGGTCACTTGTCTCTTGTTCCATGCTGCTGGCATGTCTGTATTTGTGCTGCTGAGTTTCACCTGGTGGTGTGTGATGATGGGTCACCACACTGTATGTGGATGGCACTGAGCTCCTGCAGGGGCCCTTGATGTTTTAGGTGGGCGGAGGGCACACTGACATTGGGTGGAGGAGCGTTTCTCTTTACTCTGCGGCCACAGCAGGTACCCGCCGAGCTGTCTCGGCTGGACGCAGAGGGGCTGCGTGATGAGTATGCCTGCAGAACTGTTTCTGAGCAGTTCTGCTCATATATCAGCTCGTCCACAAACTCGTGGGCCTGTGCAGAACAAACGGGATGAACGGAGAAGAAGTGAGGAAGATCAGAGGGAATCAGCAAATGAATAAAAGACTCTTATGGACTAATAAATAAAGAAACTGCACCAGTGTAAAATGAGATGCACTTTAGCGTATTCAACATTTCTTTGCTGATTGATTTGAAGAGAGAAAATATCACTGCTGCATATTAGACTGAAACTCCACAATCTCTTTGACTGAAATGAAGCTTGGGAAACCATGTTATCGTGAAGTTTTAAAAGTACATATTGTGCATTGTATACACGTCTGTGTTGAGAGAAATGTGCACTCACTGTGGTTTTCTCCAGACAGTGCAGTAGGTGGTGGTGTTGACTCTCTAACAAGGACGTGGATTTAATCAGCTTCTGCTCGTCCTCCTCTGTACCCTGAGCAGATACACAGATAGTTAGTTACTGAAGTCACTCGGTAGCACTGGACATGGGTCACTCTGTGCGCCGCGAGTCTGGCGCTAAAATTACTCCAGTAATTTCTGAAGAGTCCGAAAATAACTTTGTCACCGGTAATGAAAAAGGCGGTGATGCTTCCGTTGTGCTTTGATTCCCTAATTTTGTGACTGAACTATCTTCATGCTTATTGGTTTTGTTCTCGTTTCCATTATGAGCAGGTAGCTAACAGCTCCTGCTGCTGGCTATCAAATAATTTACTAGCCAATTAGTTACATAATGGACAACATTTCTGCTTGGTGTGAATTGATCCCTCAGCCTCAGGCCTGCCTTGGCCAAATGGTTTGTTTAGAATTCATTTTCTCTATTGTGCATCTTCTGTATCATTAGCACAGTTATTGCCCTTGGTCGTGTAAGCATGCTACAAAATAACCCCCTCTTACAATTTACTAAACTAATAGCATAAATTCTAAAACTGTGTTGTTGCCAGCTCTCTTACTTAATTATTTAGATACCGCTGAGCATTATTTGATGCTTCAGCAGGTGAATGGTTATTGATTTAGAAAGCTTGAGATAGAGGAGCATTTGCAGAGTCGAGAAACACAGAAACTTATGAACCAATCTTTGGTATTTCTTCAAACGGGACTTGTTTTTTAGGCTCAGGCTCTAACACAGCTTAGTCTCAAAGTAATCACAATTTCCAAATAACATGAAAACTGAAAACAAATTAATTCTCCACCCACAGTGCCCATTGTTACTCAAAGGATTTGGGTAGGAGGCAATCTAGCCCAAGGACTCTTCATTCAGATTCCAGACACATGAACAATACAGCGACGTAGGCACGAGAACAGTACGCCTTCTGATGTCTCAATATGTGGATTTACCCTCTGGCAGAGACGGTATCAAAGACATTTTGCAGCGTGAATCTGAGACTTGCCTCGAGGTTCAAGGTTCTTTACTTGTAAAGAAAAAGTCAATTTGCTGTAGTTCATCTGAAATAACCTGACCGTGATAACCTAATGTAGGAAGACGTTTTTTTACTTTGATACTTAACTAATAAGAGAAAAGGAGAAAAACTCACGCTAGAATTCCTCACAATGAGATAAGGACTGGGTATTCTGGATACATTCCAAGTATTCACACATTTGCACAACCCATAGATTCATCACTGATTTTTTTGTGTTCTTCTGCCTCTATCCTTGTTATTTCTTTAATCTCTGTGTAACCAGTGACACCTGGGTGATTGGCAGTCGGCTCCCGATTGGCGGTCCACGGTACAAGGAGGTTTGGATGTTACATGCTTGTATGTTTTATAATGTGTGTGATTTTAACCGCTGTCATGTTTGGGTTATTTGCAGCGTGGCTACACAGCATTTTAAAGCAGCCACT
>JAUMHF010000021.1:15304287-15319873 GCA_032359275.1 Microctenopoma steveboyesi
AATGTGGGTGAATTTATGCCATGTAATATTATCAGCACACTATAACAATAACATTACATTTTTATGAGTGTTACTGTTGCTGGATATTTCCTCTGCAAAAGGGTCCCCAACAAAGTGGAGCCTAGGGGCCCAGGACTACCTTAATCCTCCTCTGCCAGCACGTACCTGAATCTACATGTCCCAAACTCCCCATAGGTTCTCTGTTACCTGCTCTCAGTCTGTTCAGGCATCTAAAAGCGCGAACACTTTCTAAACAGGTTAACGACGTCACCACAGCAAGCCAAACCTGAATCGTTCTTCAGTTAAACTCACCCACCAGTATACACTTTATTAATTATGTCATGTTTCCAAATCACAACATTAAAGTGCATTTTAATACCTTTTAGAGTTTTATAACAAACGAATTGCAATTCAATGTATATGTTTTTTTTTACTTATTTATAGTCTGTAATCTTTCAAACTACTCTGTTGCTGTTTTATTGTTTAATATTTGTACAAATAGGTTTTCATATTTTAAATACATTTGCAATGTCGCAAGAGCCGTTATTTTGAAATCAAAGCAAACGTTGCTGTGTCTGCTGAACCTATAAATAAAAAGTCAATGTTAGCTGAAATATCTGCCATTAACAGCATAATGACACGATACGTCTTTGTTGTACTCACAGCTTGTTTCTGTTGTCCCCATTTCAGCCAAGCTTTTGTTCTGTGCGAGGCTATGATCTGTCTCTTTGTTCGGCGGTGCAGTTTTGAAGTTAGCGGCATTACTCCTACCTAAGAGCTGCTCAAGCAAAGCGAGCGCAGTAAAGACATCCTGAAACCCGCCTGTTTTACACGCGGTGAGAAAGTCCAATCTAGGATTCAAAGACAAGTAAGAAAAGTTCTTTCTACTACTTTCTGTGATTACATCGATAACACCCACATGGAGCTTTATTGGCACTCCTCTACTATCACCCTTGGCCTGTAACAACAAGAATGTAATGACTGCAACTTCTGCTGCTCCTTTATAGCCTCCAAATGACTTTTAAATTGTCCTTTGGTTAATTATGGCAGTCATTTCCATTTTGTCTGAGTATAGACTACACTACAGATGTTAAGTTGCTACTGATGCAAAGCTATTGAGTTGCACTGAACTGAAATAATTAGAAGCAGGGTGTTGGACAAGAAAGAATATGATTCGTCTCTCATATTGAATTTCAGTCTGCGGACATCTCTTGTCATTTTAATGAACACATTTGAAATGACTTCCCGTTGTCACTGTGCCCACTTCAGTGTTGTCGGAGGGACACGACTCTTTCTTACCTTCAGCTCCAGCAGGTCGTTGAGCAGTCCGTTGTGTTTGCTCTGGAGGAAGGCATTGGCGCTGCCGGACTTGGCTATTCTTATCCTGGCCAGTCTGGTTTTCTGGGTGTGGGAAGAAGAGGTCGCAGCATCAGACAAGGTGGGCGGGAAGTCAAAAAACATGACTAATACCTTATTTAATGAGAATCTGCTAACTCATTGCATAGGCGCAAGCTCTGTAGTAATCTTTACACTCACTATTATCTTCCTTTACAGCAACAATTTCACATTTATTTTGTCACGCACGCGAATAGAACTAATACTGATACCACTTTTTAATGCGCTGTATATCTGTACATCCCAGCAGAGAGATGTAGGTTTAGGTTAATAACATTTTATAAACTAATTAATTAATAAAACTTATATGTTAGATTATTAAAACACTTTGTTAGATGCAGCCCTAATGAAGATGGGTCCACTGGTGTCCACTTATTCTTTTCTTTTAGTTCACTTACTTTCTGATGCTTAGAGCTGGTTAGTTCTGCCTCCGTTTAATCCACTACTTTGCTATTATTTTAAATTGCTGTTTATTTTTATCATTTCATGTGGCCCACGGGGAGACCAGTAAACCCAAACCAATGAGGGTCCATATAAAGAATGAAAAAATGTTTTCTCTTTGAAACTGCAGTTTTAGCAGCGGGTTGCAGGATCTCTCCGTCTAAAACATTTGAAAGAATCCTTTCATAGTGGGACACTGCTGCGGATTTCACACAAACCACAAATTAGCAAATACATATAAAATAAAAATAAAAAACCCAATGTATATGTAAATCCACCTGAAGTTTGTACACAGCACTGATGGATGGTAACTGCATTAGTGCTGGTTATGAGATGCAGAGCTGCACCTGCGTGTTGAATATAAAATATGTTCCACTTCCAAGCTTGTTTGCAAACATTTATTAGTGCATTCAATCATTCAAAGGGGTATTAAAGGGTAATAAAGTGAACCCTGCATTACACCGTCTTCTACCAGCTAAAATAATATGGGATTCATCCCATTTAACGACATACATGAGAACAGAAGAGAGGAGACGTAGAGAAGGAGAGAGAGAAACTGTTTTGGGAATTCCTTAAAATAAAGAGGATATTAGGATGACTCTACCTCTACCTCAAGTTCCTTTGGACACATACGGTGTGAGATTTATTTAAGCCTGTCCTGCTCTCTCTCCCATAAATGCATTTCAGAGAGACAGGGAGAGCAATATCTGCTTCCCAGACGTGAATCAAAAGTAATGGAATTAGTTTGAATGCCTCAGAAATTGTCTGTCAGACTGTAGATACCTCTGAAGGTGTGGGGAATGCTGGAGCCTGAGATGTAATAATAATGATCGTGTGTGTGTGTGTGTGTGTGTGTGTGTGTGTGTGCAGTTTATGAAATGGAAAGTGAGTTTAAAAAAAAGAAAAGCAGAGCTGTTGATGGCTTCTTTCTTCACATCTTCAGTTAAAGAGTGAATGGATTGGAAAGTGAAAGCGCTGTCTCACGACGTCTGCTTTTCTTGTTGATCAAAGGCTCATTTTGACACAAGGAAGAAAAAATATGAAAGACTAAGTAACTCTGATTTTTCTGTAAGTGTACAGAGCACCACAATTGGTTGCACTGATGTTCAGATGAGCATCCAGTCGTCTTTGATGGTCTATTGAGTCCGAATGCTTATCTCAGGAATCTCTAACTACTATCTACTCCAGCCACATTATGATCGGATGAGATTTTAGCCTCTTCTCAGGCCGAGAAGAGTCAGTTTGATCAAGTTCAAAGTCAGTCTGAGGAATTTTAAGTCAGTTTACTTATTAAAGACACATCCACAAATCCTTTACCATGCAATCAGAAGTTTAGGATTTAGGTAGCTATGACATTTTCTCGTTTATGAGGAAAACTGGTTGTAAAAAGCTGCAATAAACAGAAATACCTTTTTAATAAACAATAAAATTCGATGATCTAAAAACAACTTTATGTTAGACTCTGTTCCATTAAACTGGTCAAAAAGAATTTTTAAAGCTACAGTGTAATTTGTTTACTAAGTAAATATGCTTCATAGTTGAATTTATGATAACAAGACATTTTTGGTCATGTTAAAAACTCATAGGTAATTCTCCTGATGCAATCAGTCAGTGCCTTCATTCCAACACAAATATAAATAAAATAATGAAAGAATTATTATTTTAAATGATTGAAAATGCTAAACTCTTTAAGATTAAATCTTTTCAGTGATGAAGGGATCGAAATGTTGCAGGTTAATGCTGTAGATACTGTATCCTAAGAAAGACAGCGTGTTGGAGACCTTTCATGGTTTTTGTCAGCAGGTATTTTTTTGCCTGCCACACATTCGGCTGTGCAGACTGCTCTTAGTTCAAAGTCCCAAATCACTATTGGTGTTACAGGAATTCCCAAAATAAAAGTCTACTCTTCGAGGTAAATTACGCTACATGTGAGGTCCGTTCACTGACATTCCTAATGGGCTTCCTCAACACTGTGACCAGCCTGGTTATGATGGATTCATCTGTCGTCTTGGTTGACCGAGCAAATCAAGCGTATGCACTCCAACATCACCACCCACAGTCCGACAGTCTGCAGTAGTTCAGGAAAAAGTGTTCATTTCCAAGACATGCGAGCCTGGAAACTACTGCACATGGACTCGTTTCTCCTTTTTTCTTTCTTCTACATTAATCAGTTTCTCTCCTTTCTTTTCTCTTTCTTTCATCTCCCTGTTTTCTTTGGGTCCTCTTTGCCTCTCCTCTTCCTCTCCTGCTCCTGTCAACTTGTTTTGTCCTCACGTCTCTGGTCCACTTGACTTTGCTGTCCCATTACCGGTGTGACCTCAGTCCATTTGCTGCTTCGACACTCACGACACCCTGATGGAGTCTACACTGCTGTACTGTTGATTTGTACAGGAATAAAAAAGGAGTCTGGCTTTTTTCCGCACAGGGTTTTCTTTTTAACTTATCAAGGAATTAGGCACATTAGTTTCGTGGGGTTTTTTCTCTGGCTGGTTAGACCTTCTGTGGGTGACTGAACATGAAGAGGAACTACTGCACGCTGCACTAAGACACGCACACACACAAGAAGTTAGTATCATTAAATCCAGTTTAGATTCTGCACTTTTTTCTGGCTGTGAAACTACAATAGGTACATGAGAGAACCTTTTTGTAACGTCAAATCCCCAGATGACTACATAATTGTACGGAGCCTTGGAGCAGCCTGTTGTTCAGGAAGAATGAAGACAAATGAGACCCATAGAGGAAGGGAAGGCCAGGACAAATGTGGTGATAGGAAGGAGAACAGATGAACAGAGTTAGCTTTCAGTAAGTGTCCTTGTTTGTCTCTGCCTTCTTGATCTATCCGCAAACAGAAAACAAGGCACATATGGATGTCGTGCAGGATTTCTGTGCACGGTTAAATACAGTAATAGCTCATATGTGTATAGTAAATGTCTTGGTGGCATTGTAACCTCTGTAAGATACAGGTATGGCAAGAACATTTAATTACTCAGACGAAATGTGTTGATATATGATCAAGTATGGAGCTGATATGTTCCGCTGAGTTTGTGCTGTTGACTGCTTGATAGACATCTGGGGTAGCTGTCCTGCTCACGAGTCACAGAGACTCTTCTCTATAAACGTTTGCTCGGAAGCATGTGGAGCTAAATTACTGACCACACTGTAGCAAAGATAACGATTTTCCATAGATTCAAATCATCTGCTACGGCTCCTGACACCATGTCCACTATTTATCAAAACATGTGTGAAATCTCTATTTTCTTATTTAATCTATTCCTGAACTTCTAAAGGGGGTTTGTACTATTCATAGGCACTGTACTTGCAGAAAATGTATCAACGACAATAAAGTGGATTCTTCTGCGTAGTTTAAAGTTATTGCACCTTTAATTACTTTACTTTTGAAATACTCTCTAAAACACACACAAAGCCTTTTTAAATCCATCCCGTCTTTCTATTCAAACAAATGTATTAATGAGAAAACCGGTGACCTAGGATTCTTACAGTATATTCAAACCAGACTTTTCCCCTACTCAATTAGCTATCAGCAGCTGCTCTCTAACTTAATAGCACTCTTATCTAGCCTGCAGAAAGGTCAAGCCCACTGGGTGAGTGTAGTCAGTGGATCAAAAGTGGGTTTCTGTGAGAAAGACAGAGAGATAGGAGTGTGTGTGTGTGTGTGTGTGTTCACGCACACTTAAATAATGCAGGTCTGAAGGGTAATAGTTTTCCTGAAAGTGTGTGTGAGATGATGTATTTTGAAGGACAGTGATTTGCAAAGCAGACATATTATTTCTAATTATGGTCAATGCCTTTAGCATCAACATTTTTAAAAATTTCTAAAATGTGTCCTCTGTACTTATTGTAAAAAGAAGCTTTTCTGTCATCAAGATCTTTTACCCCACTCCCATATTTTAATGATGTGAATTTAAAAAAGAGCTTCAAAAGCTTTATTTCACACATAACCATTGGTATCCACCTATCTAATGTTTCACCACTTCAACCTCTCATTATTTCTCATTAAATTAATAATATCCCATATCCTTTAAAAAAAGCTGCAGTTTTCAACCCTAATGATCAGAAAATATGTCAAACACAAACCTGCACGTAACCCTTGCCTCCCCTACAGGACCAGATAGGAGAGTTAGGGACGTTTTACCTTTTGGGCTCGGCGTTTGTCTGCGCGCTGGTTCTGGTGGTAGATGCGGCTGAAGTTTGAGACGATGACCGGGACGGGTAGAGCGATCACCAGCACGCCGCTGAGGGAGCAGATGGAGCCGAAGATCTTCCCGGCAATAGTCTTTGGCACCATGTCTCCATATCTGCAGATGAGGCAGTTGAGACAAAATTCTGATTTAGAGCAGCTTCAAATATTATTTGCCTCTAGTGATAATAAAAGTAAACCAGGGTGTGATTTCAGCCTTTGCTGCTTCCCTTTCTCTTACTCTAAATCCTTTGCGCACTTGATAATTTAGGTACACTGGTGAATGGCTGCTGTAACGTCTTTTGGACAGAAGTGAAAAGACAGGACGGCTGTTATCTATGCATGTGAGTATACAAAGCCATAGCAGGGGAATCAGGAAGAACGCTCAACAGGCCCGCCAAAGCTGGGAGCCACAATAATGCGTACTGAAACAGATTCAACAACATGGTAAGCAAGTAGGAAAAGAGGAGATGGATATTAATCCTTAAGGTTTTAGTGAAACACTTGCACTTGTCAAAGACCCTCTTGTCTTTTGTTCTCTTGCTGTTTGGCCTCTTTTGCTCCTCTGAGTTTCCTCTCCACTGCGTTCTCGACACAAGACTCTTGACAGGTAAGCCCCATGCACTGTTGACCACTGGGCCTCATGAGGGCTGCTCTCTGCTCAGACGTGGGTGCTGGCTTTCCACTTTTCTCACTGTTGTTTTTTTTTTTGGCCCAGAGCTCCATTTGCCATGGTAAAAAGCACGATAAGCACTAGACTTACCTACCTCCTGCTTTCTAGCCCCAAACTAAAGCGCAAGAGGATTATCACAAACCCGGCCTTCTGCTCTGCCTCAATACGTATCTGAGTGAGGGAAATCGATGTTGCTCAAATCCTCTTCCTCTTTAGAAAAATATTAGAAAATTTAAAATAGAAATGAGCTCAAATAATCCGGACAATTAATAATGACACAAACAAGTTAAAACAAAAGTTTCTTTTTAAATAGTGAAGGATTGACTTTCATTAACTGCACAGGTTCAACACTTTGTGAACAACTGCACAGTCATATAATTCAATTTAAAGGATGCAATGAGTAAAGCATCAGACTGGGATGCAGCAGGTCGCAGGTTCAAAACCCCGTCTGACTCCTAGTCCATTCCCCACCAGGTCCCTGAGACAGGTGGGGAATGGACAGTCCTGAGTCCCTAAGAACGAGACTTCCTCCTAAGAAGAGGAGAAGGACTATTTGACTTGTCATCTCTCAGTGCAGGCTTAGTGGGGGGTGCACTTCTGCTCATGACACCGCTGTGAAGGCACCACTTTGGGACCAATACATGCTCCCATCGCGATAAGGCATATAGTTGTTAAAAAAAGAGGTGATGGGACACTGTGGTTAAAAATATTTAAAACGCGTTGCTGGCATCAAATTCAAAATGGGCAATACATTGTTAGCAGTATTTTCAGTTCAGTTATAAATTATTTTAAGTCATTGCTTTTTTGGGGGGGGGTTCTGATAAAAAACTTAATGTGACAAGAAGCAGTCGCTGTCATTTTTTTAAAATTGTTTTTATATAACGTTAAACTGCCAGTTATCACAAATCTCAGATATTAAAGATCAAAGTAGGAATAATGTTGTTTCTCTCTATTCACCAAACTCAATGCCAAACTCTCTTTTTCACTCCACAAGTTCTCTTACATGGTTTCCTCACTTCTGGCAGGCTGGCTGATGTGCGCTGTGAGAACAGAAGGCAGAGAGACGGAAATGGGAAAGTTTATTAACAAGCAATGGAAATTTGACCACAGGGCTTGTTGTTATTGTGGCTGAGTCCTGCCCCTGGCTGCCAGACAAATCAGACAAATGATTTCACAGTTGGCTCCGCTCTGTCAGCTGATGAGAGATGACATTCTGCTGGCTGCGACTGCTTTGTTGAAATAATGTTTGGCACTTTATATTCACTGTGATGTATCCAGCATCATTACGATTTGTATACAGTGGAATATTCAAAACACTGTTCTTTCCAGCGTGTTAGTTCACAACAGGGTGCTGTGTTCAGAGGAGATGGATTGTAAAACACTTAACTAATGAATAGTTCGCTGTTATGACTTTTATGTGGGCACAGAGGGAGGCTGACCTCTCTTCATTCTGGAGCCAACACCTGCTGTGACAAACCAGTTTGTATCATTATAAAATGGAAATGTCCCTGGTAATCAAAACACAGAGCAGACCGTCTTTTCGTTACAGCTCTTTTAAAAAGTCAGAATTATGATGACCCCATAACTCCCTAACTCCAAATAATCGCTGATCTGGTTTCATTACAATGCTGAAAACAGTTTGTCACTGTCTCAACCTTTATATCATGTATTCAATATCTGTATATGCTAAATATCACTAGAGTTGTTGTTTAGATGCATTCCTGACTAAAAAAAGTTCAGCTGATTTACTCACTGAATGAAGTCACTGAGTCAGGAGAATATTACAGCGGGAAACCAGAAATGTTGAGCCTCTCTCAACGATACCGTAGTGCCTGCTTCATGGGTCTAGATTAGAGCAGCTGTTTATTTGAAAAATATAGTGCGATATAGTGGCGACCTGTCCAGGGCATCTCCAGCCCCTCGCCCAATGAATGGATTGGGCTCCTGCACTTCTGTCACCCTTACGAGGACCACTGGTTAAGATAATGGATATAATGGATATTTTATTGTTGTTGATAATATCTACTGTTGTTAGAGACATTAATGGACACAGTCTTAAGCTTTCAAAATTTACCTAATTACATAATTACCTAAATGTTTGGGGACCATCGTCTGATCTAGGAGGTGACATGTCTGTAGTAACTGACTACAGCAATTAGATCAACAAAAAAAAGGACACTGCTTTACATTTACACCAGGACGAATGGACAAAATGCTGAATGAGTTACACAGAGGACCACATTTCTGGTACAGTGGATGACTGTGTGTCATAATTGTGGTACTTTACCATTTTGGTCAATGGAGTGTTGCAGCTAATACTCCAACACCACCTCTATTGCTGCCACCGACACCACACAGTGTTAAAATATGGCTACAACTGTAGGTACTAGTATGTAAGTATTTGATATATTCTAACTTTGCAGACCCCTTGCGACACAAGTATTTATTTACTTGTAGCATTTTGCCATTCTGTGAGGCATTTCCACTGCTCCCATGGGTGGGGTGTACTTTGCATAATCAAAATTGCATCAGTGTCACACAGCACTGTGAAAAGATGGCAGCTGCAGTGTGAAATGTCAACAGTTAGAAACCTCCTCTCACAGAAATATTTCTGACAGTTGGAATCAGAAATATAAATATTTGTGTATAAATAATGCAAAATGCTGCAGGACAGAAGACTGCTCCTCTGACAAATAAACAAATATGGCAAATGCGATTTGCCACGACGGCAGGACAAGCTGTTGACCTTTCTATACATGTACCGTGTACTGATGCACATACTGCATGCTGCACGGTACATGAAGCAAACAGCTAATTGTTTAAAGAAACGGTGAAAGAGCTATATGTGAAGTTAAATGGAAATAAGCTGGTTCTTAAGTAGTTAGAATAACAAAAAGTATTTTTTTTGTTTTAAAATAATGGATGATTCTTTAACATGTTTAGCGGATTAACTATAAATCATAAATCTTTTCAATATTTGCTAAGCTGCAGAATAAGCACACACCTGCTGTGTGACAGCGCAGGTTAATAGGAGATCTCTTTCCATGATGTTTAACATAATCCACCTTGATACTGAATGGCTCGACTTTGTCAGCAATAAACGAAAGAAGTGATCATTTTAAATACATTGAAATTATCAAAACTTGTTTTGAACGAAGACGTCAAAATCAATGCAAATAATTCTGAACAGGGATTTTAAATGTTTTGTGTCAGATTTCTCCTAAAAGATGCTTCGATTACTGGAACTGGCTTCCCTAAAAACAAACTAACAAAACATTTGCTAAACTCTGGGAACCGTATCTGGGTGTTAAACCAGTTTCAGAATTTAAACCAGCTTAAAAGTTCAGGCTACATCTGTTATGATGATGATGGAAGTAATAGTCAGCACTATAACACTGAAGTCTGAGTCAGACGATTGCAGAGGTTGTAAATATGACAACAACTAAAGAACCACCACGCAGACACCAGCAGTATGTGACTAAGAAACTGTGGTGGATTATGTGATGGATGCTTACAGTTACTTAAATTATGAGCTTTTCTGTTTAGGGAGCTAGCGCTGGATGTCTGGCTCAAGGATACACCTGGTAGAGGATGGACTAGGAGTCAGACGGGGTTTCGAACCTGCCACCTTCTGCATCCCAGTCTGACGCTTAACCCATTGAGCTACCAGGCCTCTATATAACAGCTGATTCTTTGTAACAATCTTGTTGTTGATGTTATTCATTTAGTTTTTTAAAAGATGAATGATAAAGACAAAAAAGTTTCCACTAAAATGTAATTTCAATATTCGCACAACAGCTGTTTTATATAAATAACGATGGTATGAGAAATTCAAACAGAAATGTTTTACTTTACTTTTTTGCAATATAGTTTCAAGGTTTAACAGCAGTGATGCTTTCAACACGCAAGGCCACAAACTGAATCTTGAATGTGAGAAATCCACACACCTCCACTTCTCAACAACTAAATCAGTGATCCATACGCTGCAGATAGCCTCGTTTGCTCTCTTTCACAGATTTATGACCCTCTCTTTTCTTCCCATCAGCGAGGAGCTGGCACGGAAGTCAATCTGCTTTGCTAAACCTTGAGAAAGTGAAAGTGAGAAAGAACTGACCTTACTATCAATCTAGGGGGGCTGCATGGGTACACAACCTTCTGTATTGATATTCCCACACAAAGGCAGGAGCATGCTTTAGCCAAGCAGGAAGTGGGAGAGTGAGTGATATTGTAAAAAAAAGGCAGAAATGAAAAGGGTTGGAATTGGATTAAATGGGAGGGAAATATAATGCCTGTTATTACACTTATGGGCAATATTAGTTAATGTGACCTGGAAAGAAAGTACCATCAACCTGTGCTCCTGATGGAATTAGAGACCAGACCATCTTAACTAAGCTGTCACACAGGGCTGAAGAAAATGACCCTGACAATAGTTAGTTTTATTAATAAAGTAGGTTTGGCGGTGGCTACATTAAAAAATGCTGTATAACAGTAAAATAAACGAACAGTGCATTAGGCAATTTTTCTTAATCTTCATTTAACCAAGGTAAATATACTGAGCTTGCACTGTCCTTTATAACGGTCTACTTAATATTCACACAGTAACACTGTACTTCATTAAATGACTGTCCTCCTCTGGGCACCCTCTGCTCTGTGTAACAGCAGTATTTGAGTCGGTGTTAACCTGCGCAAATTAACTAACTGTGAAATGAAACTATTAACGAACAGGGAAAACAGGATATTTGATGCAAGAACCCAGAATGTATAAACATTTGGGACTTTCCATGTAATAGTTGTAGAAAAATAGGATCATTTTTGCATGTTTGTCATCTTCTGATTTCCTGTTTCTGGCACTCCACTTGTACTTTTTTAATTGCTGTGTGATGAAGCAGCACTGACAATCGGAGTAATATCTTTGCATGCTCACTAATACAACTGCTAACATTGCTAAATTTGCTATTAGTTTGTCTGCAGATTACCGGCAGTGGGAATTGTAGTGGTGCAGTGTTTAGCTTTTTCACCTGGGGGAGAAAGATTTTTCTGAATGAAAGTTGCTCACAATCAGGGCAAAAATACTGTGTCTGCACAGGATAAGTATTGTTAGCACGACATAAGCAGAACAGCAGCAGCTACTTTATTGGTCACCACTATTTTGGCAAAAGAAGAACATCATCATTGTAAGATGTATAGATTAAAGGAACGTTGCCTTCAAATGCAGTCTTGGACGTGCATCTGTTCCGCTAGCCATGCATGACAGAAATGCAGTTGAAAAGCCTCCTTGTATGTTGAGTATGCACACTGGCTCAAATATGTGACTTTCTCCAAAGAAACTAATAAACTGTTTGTTTATAAAGTGTGCAGCTACCACCAGTGGCTTTATTGAAAAAAAAAAAAACAAGTAATCAATTTAAATAAAAAAACAAATTAATTGCTGCATGTGCTGTATTTCCGTTTCTGCCTCGACCTTTATAGATTATCACTCTGAATCATTGCTCTCTGCTTTGTGTTTCGTTTGTCAAGACCACGCGAGATGCTGCCTCTTACTCTCTGTGCTGTCAGACAGGTTTCATTGCCAATTTCAGCTACACAATCATCAGAAGTAATGAAGCATAGTGTCCTGGGGATGTGACAGGAAATTCATATTTGTCTTTGGTGCTTCACTGTGCTGCAGAGATATAGCACCATTTGCAAGTCTGAGGGGTGCTAGGGTTGCAGAACATTTAGGAACATTTGCGTATCAGTGCTGAACAAAGTAACAGTAGCGTATTGATTTTTCTTTTATTGTGATAAAAGAGACGGCAGTGAAACAACATTAAGCCTGCTAAACCTGGCATTTCAATGGATGCAGACATTAACAGATTATTGCCAGAATCAATTATAAACACAGCTATAAAATACGGCTGCTTTCAATAGGCTTTGTTATAAATCACATTTCTCTTCATGATGAAAAGAGGATTTGCAGTATCGTACAATATGACGGCAGTGAATGGCAGACAAAGAGATGAGGGCTGAATAAGTAACGTTTTTGCATGTTTGGAATGTTTTGAACTGATGAAATATGTGGTAAAAATAGTCCAAATGTTTGCAAAGACCTGCTTTTAATTTCCTGATTACAACAGACTCTTGGACTGATGTATTTGACGGCAAATATCCATCCATAATTTGCCTCCCAGTGGTCATTCTTATGTACAGTAGATACATGCAGGTCCCTTTTCTACCTTTTAACATAAGTCCCTAAAATCAGGAAATATTCTCAGTAATAAGTTTCTATGAGTTACTATGAGTTTTACCTTCCAACCAGCTTTTACTGTGGACTTTTTAATCTATGTGGAGTCATATTTACAGCCAGCAATTCAAACCATACTCAATTAATCTACCAACTGTTTAAATTCTGCTCATCGTCCCCCTGGTTTTAACCCCAGCAGAATAAACTCTAGCTCTTCATCAATGGTACTTGAGTTGCATCCATCATGACATGATGGAGTGCTACACCATTAGCGCCAGATCTGGGAATCTTGCCTCCTGTGCAGAATCTGTAGCAAGGAAATGAAAATGCAGTATTAATAATCAGGAAGTACTGTCCTCTCATTCCCTCCCTAATGGGCCAATCTGGTAATTCTGCGATTGTGCTCCATTGCTTGAGCAATAACAATCTACACGCTGACAAGTGTGTGCATTCACATATCAGCTGGATATAACACAGCAGCAAACCTAATGCCAGCCAGACACATTTAAGCAACAGCCATCTTCAACAAGTAGTTAGTAGCACAAAGATATTCCCCCCCTGAAGGTTTTGAATGAGCCTGACCCTTCTGAAGTCAGGTTGGAAATTAAAACTATACACAAAGTTTACCTGAAGCGTTTTCTCATTACTGTAAATATTGTTCACAATTACATTTTGACCTGATGATGGTGCTATGTGAAAGGATAGACATTAAGAATAGTGCATACCCCCTTCAGAAGTTTTCTTTTTTTACACTGAATGATGGTCAGTGTAATTTGGCTTTTTTCACTCATGAATGTCTGTAAGTAATATCACTGTTTTGGGACATTACAAAAACGCCAAACTGCTGGTGGTGCTGGATGAGAAGTCAGGGGACTGCTAATGTAATTAGGATGCATCCTTTGAGTACCACTGCTATCTGTGCCATATGTCAGTCCACCTGGTAGCTGTTAAGGTTTTTCCATCTAAAGTGGCAAACCAACACATCCATGCCACTAGTGTAGCTAAAAACATGCCCAAGTCTTTATGTGCTGATTGTTTGGGGGAACCATGCATCCATCAGGGAGTGGAGCACAGATGGTCAACAGGCACAGCTGATCACTAGTGAGTAAAAAGTGTGCTAAGTGGTTTACTGGATTACAGCCACCTTTTACAAAACACTCAAAACAGCTGCTTAAGTACATTTCATCCTCAAAGTACAGGATTGTGAACATGACGTTAATGGTCTTTTTTTAACAAGCCCAAAACAGAATATTATAAAAGAAAGCCACAACACTCCTGTTTATTAGGCCAGAACAACCTATGACAGATGAGAATCACTGAGGTGTGAATGAAATTGTTGCTTGATTAATGCTACAAAGAGAAACATTTTAATTCATTATATTTTTATTCTTACCTAATAGGTTTAGCAGTACGATCAGGTTGGAGATGGTTCTGTGTGATGCAGGGTTTCTGCAGAGGTGTAAATTAGTTTTATTGTTATTGATCACTGGTAGGAAAACAAAGCAGCATCTGCGTCGTGTTCTTCCACATTTTATTTCACACCTCACTTGACCTCTTGCTGACTGACAAGATTTCTGGTAGACACCACTCTTTGTATTTTGATCTCTGTTTGAGTAATCACACATTTCCACAAACCACTTCCCCATGTTTCCGAACTCCAATCAGCTGTTTCTCCATCAGGCTCCATGAGAGAATGTGAGGTAAGAACAGAAATGAAAAAAGCTTTTATTGGGATCTTTTTAAAAAGCCTCCTAAGTAGGTTACAAGAAAAAGTAGGCTGCCAGGGAGGCTCAGGAGACAAAAGGAGCTACTGATGTATCACTCGAGAGGAGTGGCATGAGTCCACATACAGTGACAGAAGATGGGGAACGGGAGGTGTGGTTTTTCTGATACAGCAGGTAGAAATAATTGACCTCAAATGTACTGTATGTTGGAGCAGTGGGTTCATTGAAAGTGGAGTGACGGCCTTTATTCTACATGTAACAAACTAATAAAACACCTGTGTTTTGTTTTCATTAGGTTCTAAATATCTTACATATATCGTGCTACTTGAATAAAAATGTTATTATTCCCTCATCATGTTTCTAAGCCTGTAAAAAGACACTGCAATGTCTTGCATTCATATTTCTGGGTATCTTACATATATTCGGTAATCACAAATGTACATTTAATTTATACTCTAGCTAATTTAACCAATTTCATTTCCTCCTTATGTAATATTATTTTTTTGTATTGCATTTGTAATTATGCAATAGGATTATGCTTTAGGATTAAGATTATTTTTCTGTTGATAAATGTTGGATTGGATGAAAAATAGCACTGAGCTTTAAATGCAAACTCATTATTTAAGGATCATAGGGCTAACTTTAACTGTAAAGAATGAAATGTGTCCTTATTCATGATGAGCACATTTGTCATATAAATGTTACACTCACCAGCTTTTGTGATTCTGCTGTATTTGTCTTTGCCCTACTCTCCTCTCGGTTTGGAACAGCTAGTAAGGGTCAGCTTTATGATAACATCTTCATCATAAAATAAATATGTGTTTGATTTCTAGAGGTTATCTAATGCAGTGGTTTCCAACCTTTTTCCCAAGGGACCCCCATTTTTCTAGACAATTTTTTGATGACCCCCCCACGACGATTCGACGAAGAAA
>JAUMHF010000021.1:15319973-15356157 GCA_032359275.1 Microctenopoma steveboyesi
GAGCTACTGGTTGTTTGTGTGTTTCAAAACTGACGCACGCAAACAGACCCACAATGTCATTTGTTTCTTTGGTCTGGTGGGTCAATGGGTTAAGTGTCAGACTGGGATGCAGAAGGTTGCAGGTTTGAAACCCCATCTGACTCCTAGTCCATCCCCTACCAGGCGTGTCCTTGAGCCAGATACCCAGCACTAATCTAAGTCAAACTAAAAATGCACTGTTTATAAGAACAAAACATTTTAAACAAAGTGAAGCCAGGGTGACAGTGTACATCGAGTCTCTGTGCAGGTTTGTTAAAAACAGCTGACAGAAAAACAGGAAAAAAAAAATCAAAAGCAAAAAGGATTGTTGCTACGGTAACACTCATAACCTAACCTATTATAAGTGTAATACAACTGAGTTACTCACATTTAGTAAATATACATTTCTGTTTTTTTAGGACATTTTTGAGTATGTGCTTATGCATGGCTAAAAGAAAAACATTGTGCCAGAAGAATCACAGCAGTAAAAGGTTAATTGTTCATTACTGCTTTTTCACAGTATATATGTGATAAAAGACCATTGATGACACATTGTCTTTAGTTCAGACAATTGTGAAAAATGCACAAATTTTAGTACATTCTATTAAAGCTCAGATAGCGAAATAACACTTAAACATATCAGTATCTAGGGAAAAATGTGAACCTATAAATCCAGATAAGTGTTAAGTGTTAACAGCCTATACTCAATAGAACGATTTAGGATGCCTCTACTTCACTCAACAAGGCACCAAAAGAAAATTCAGCTAAACAGAAAAGAGGACATTTAATAAAATATCCTAATTAAAGTCTGGAGACAACGATAGAATCTAATTAAATGATAACACAACAAATTGTTTAGTTGCTTTTTCATCAGGGACAAAACTACTGGGAGAAAAGGTCTATGTGTACACAACGAAATAAAAACTACATGCCTGAACAGCACAAACAACCGCAGCCTTACAAAAAAGAAGGAAAAAAACCTGTCTTGAAATTCTTTTTATGTGCAGTTCCACAGGAAAGCCAACAATTCTATAGGATAAAAAACAACTGGCCTTTGAGTCTACTAATGCAGTGAAAACCACTATTTTATCAGGCACAACATCACTGACTTTATTCTATAGGTGTAAATTTTATTTTTAAAAAACTGTTGCAGGAAATGTCATCATACGGTCAATGTTAAGAATATAGTACAGTATGTTCCAAGGTGGGTAGTATTTCAGGGCTTTGCGGCCTGGTAGCTCAATGGGTTAAGCGTCAGACTGGGATGCAGAAGGTTGTGGGTTCAAATCTCGTCTGACTCCTAATCCATCCCCTACCAGGTGTGTCTCTGAGCCAGACACACAGCGCTAGCTCCTTGTAAGTCGCTTTGGATAAAAGCGTCTGCAAAGCAAATTTCAGTAAAGCTTTGTCTTTTAGGCCTGTCAGACATATTTAAAACACTTTGCACAAACTTGGGCGAAAGGTGCTATATAAATAAAGTTTTATATATTATGTAATATAAAAATTTATATTTTGTGAACAGGCCTGCTGACGGGGGGACAAGTGGATCACCTGCCCTGGGTCCACAGCCTTTTTTTTCTTAATTGTTCTTGAAATACTTGTTAACAATACCCCCAACCCTACACAGACAGACAACAACCTTTGAGTTAATTTAGCGCTCTCCTGTAAATTGTCTAAATGTCTGGTCGTGTGCACAGAAAACCAAAAAAGAGAAGACCAAATTAGAAGCTTGTGGGATTTAATGAAAAAATATTTAAAACCAGGTGATGATAATGAGGCCTTTAACGTGACCTAACTGTCCAGTACAGCTCTAGTTTACCATGTAAAAATCTTGTATAAGAGACACAACACCACTAAAATCAATCATTTTTGCTCGAATGTCTTGTACATGCTGCCGCTACTGTCAAACATACACTGTAGATAGTGCAGATATCAATGCTTTTGCTTAATGGGGAAGAATATAATCAGCCAGAGAACAATCTTGTCTTATGTATGGAACAGTCCTCTGATGTTGCTAATTAAGGAATCTGAGCCACAAGCCCTTTGTTTTCCCTGGTTGGTTCAGTGAAAAGTGCTCCTGGACAAATTGAATTCATACTAAGATGAAAAAGAAAAACACAACACAAGGCCTCCTCCTCTTCTTGCACATGTTTTTACATAAAGGAAAAAGTGAAGTGCAGATTCAGCCAGTTGACCTGCAGACAACTGTAAACAAACTGTGGTTAGTAGTGATGGCAGAAATGGAACGTTTGGGAGATCGAATCATTTGGAACAATTGTTCCAGAAAATCATTTCATCGTTTGGAACCTTCTGAGTTTGAAAAATTTAACAGTCTTTACTTGAATATCCGAACTGTATCTTAGATATCTAGGAAAGCATTTTGAATAGTCAAAATTACAATGTGACTAGTCAAAAGTCGACTTAAAGATATCTGCAACTGAATTTTAACTAGTCAAAAGTCGAATTTGAGAACTTCTACTACGAGATTGTGACCAGTCAGTATGGCCTATTGACTTAAATGGGAAACGATTTAAAGATATCTACTACGTCATTGTGACTATCTGTAATGAGAATTCTAGATATCTTGAACAACAATGTGAGTAGTGAAAAGTCTAATTTCAGATATCTACAACTGAATTTTGACTGGTCATATCGTACTTTGAGACATCCAAAAAGATAAATAAGATATCTTCTGAATGGGTTTAATTATAGATATCTCTAACTTGAAATATGACTAGTCGAAATTCAATTGTAAATATCTGAAATGAAAGTTTTGACCAGTCAAAATGTAGTTCAAGATTTCTAGAATTCAGATTACGGATAGTCAAAATGATGTAGTAGATATCTGAAATTAGCATTGCAAGGCTTTTTAACAGTGTCTTTTTTCCAGTTTATAAAAGAACGGAAGGAGGGTGGACTTTGTAAATGATGAGCAGCTTTGGTAAGTTGTAGGAATGTATCTTTACCAGCTTTTGATTCCTGCTACTGCTTTTTACAACTTGATTCCATTGCCACAAATCTTCAACAAAGCAGTTCTGACAAGGTTTAAGATAAAAGATCAAGTTAAACTCAAATTGCCATCTCACGACTGTTAGTAAACCACTCCAGTTGCAGCATGCATGTCTGTCTAGACTAAAAGTTTAATCAGTTCAAGTGGACGTTTGTTCCAGATGTGATGAAATTCTCTCCAGGTTACAGTGACCTCTGACCTGTTAATCCTCAAGGGGAATATCAAGAAAACTGGATTTTAAACTGGAACATGGACATGTGCTTATATGACTCATCATATAATCATCAGCCTTATTGTCCTCTTATTTTTAAGAACTGTTCCTTTCAACTATTACTTGCATTCCTTTGATTTGTTTGCATTATATTGTTGTAATCGTGGTATTATGAGGTTTTCCTAATGTAAAAGTATTATTCAAAAAAAAAAATGAACAAGACTGCACATCTATAGCTGAACTAGTAGATGCATGAGGATGTCACTATATCATACGTCATTGGAGGACTAAAAATAATTGCAGAGCCACATTGAGTGGCGTATAATTTTTTTTACTAAAGAAAACTTCTTCTGTCTTCTCTGTTGAGTTTTGAGTAGTAGGAAAAACAAATTGACAGTGTACGTTGAGTTGTATGTACAGATGCCTACATCATTACCATCAGTACAAAAAATGTGGGCAATTATTCCTGATGCCCTAAATGTGATCTGATAACTTGCTAATAAAATGATGCACTAGCTGAAATTCAAGATTACAACACAATTACTGTAATTAAATCCAAGGGAGTTATTCCTACGACAAGTGGAGCACAATAATATTTTACTTCATCGAACCCGTTTTTGCTACACTTAATACAGCTTCAACAGAGCAAAAGAGACTGAAGGTCATAATTACACAGATCTAAATTACACAGTCCATGCTACACTTCAATGGCAAAGATAAAGCAATTCAGCTGAACCTGTCCCATCAGATGAGGTCATGATAGCAAATGCTAGCCGATGTTTTAAATCAGAAACAAAAGCATCACCCAGCTATAAATGTGAGGCAGAACAAATGCACTTAACACAAGTACTTTATTATTATGTCAGTTTTAGGCAATTCCAAGACTGCTACCATCTGTTTGTGCTTGTCTCGCCATGTACTAGGCCTTTAAACAAACAGTATTTACTATGTTGTTTCCCTGGGCAAACATCTGCTCAGCTGTGATAGGTTTCAAATATTAGGCAGCAAAGCTTCCCCAAGCTACCTGGCAATCGCAGAATAAATTATACTTGACATTTTCCATGAGGATGATAACACAGTGAATCTGTGCCACCGAAACACACTGTTTTTTTTCTTGTTTTAGTTACATACTAGTTGCAGTTTTTGTTGTTTTTTCTCACCCGTGCATGACCCGTGTGTTATATAAATATAATCTTGAAGATTTCCTGTCTGTGATTTTCACCATATCTGTTGACTTTGGGTCTCACTTTGTATTTCATTTCAGTCTCTTCATCTCCCAATCACTCTCTCCCCATGAGGCTTTCCAAATGCAAGCATAAGTGTGAGCAGAATGTGAGAGAATAAAACTGTGAACTACAAACATGAGATCTGATACATATGTACAATAGAGATACCCTCCAGCCTGCATGACCTTACTTCATAAAAAGATTTTAATAGTCTGTACTGTTAAATTAATTTCCTGGTACATTTGTGCCAACCAGCTAAATAATGGCAGAACTATTATAATCATGTAAACATGCTCACGTTAGCCACAACACAAACACATGTTCAGGAACCTTTTGTTGGGGTCATCTGCCGTATTTCTCTTAAAACTGGGTATGATAACATTTGGAGTAAAAAACACATACACAGTTTGGGTTTAGTTTATAATTACTTTATTAGCCATGGTTCTGTTCACTAATTGAGAGCGCGCACATTTAGTTGGCATTACTGTCACTTATTATTTGGTTGTATTAATTTCTTTTCTTTAGAGTTGCCTAGTTTTGAGTCCAGTCCAGGTGTGGCAAAGGAAGCAGCAGAGGGTGGAGCTGCCTTAAATACAGAGGCGAAAGAAACAGGACTAAACCACCAGCTCAGTCTGAACTGGGTGGGAATGGGAACTTATTGGTCATATTATGTTTCTATTCTAGTTTTGTCTTCTGAATTAAATTTAGGTTTGTAAACTGCGTATACATATATTTCCATTTGTATTTATTGTTTTCATAGTATTCTTAGTTTTGTTTCAATAGTTTGATTAGTTTGATTAGTGATTAGTTTTGTTTAGTTTGTTAAGTCAGTTTATGAAGTTAGTTTGTTTGTTGTATAGTTTTGTTTAATATGCTTACAACTTGGGTCTTTTTCTATTCTTTTGACCTCTTTTAAGGGTCCATTATTTCTGTATGTTTTTGTCTAATTTTTGGGGGGTAAATATAACCCTTACTTTTGAAAAACCACCTGTGGCTCTTGCTACCTTGCACTGGGTCTTTTACAGTTCCCATAATCTATTTTTGCGCATTTGGGCAGAGAAAATCACCACAATCCCATCGCACCCTGAACAAAACCTCTTCCAGCTTCTCCTCTCTGGAAAACGCTACAGAGCTACGTTATCTAGAACAACCGGACAGTAGAACAGTTTCTTCCCTCAGGCAATATCTGTTATGAACAACTGATTGCTGCTGCTATATGAACACAAACTGCACACAACTCAGCATACTGCACGCACACATTCATTCTGTCTTGTTACATTTTGTAACTATAATTTGTCTTAAAACGACCAAAAGCAAATTCCTTGTATGTGCAACGTACAAGCTCATTCTGATTCTAATAACCATAATGTCAAATCACATCTCAGTGAACCTTCAACATTGGGTATCCCAAATTGAATCAGATATACTATATACACACACTGTGTCTGTGTATATAAATCTGTGCGAGTGTGATTCTTGCTCACAGAACCTCACATGATTAAATCTAATAATGTCATCATGTCACACACAGCATGGTGTGTTTGCCGGCTGTTGTTCAGGTCTGCAAATCTGAAGTGAAACAGCCAAAAAGAGACACAAAAGAGACAAAAACATAATTAAGGGTTAAAATGTTTGTCAGTTTCAATAATGACAAAGAACATGTGGATGCTCAGAGATTTATCTGTCCTGTTTCCAGTGGGATTCTAATGAACCCAAAGGTTTTCAGTCATCATACTTGATACAGTTGATGATTCAGTAAAACAAAACGTACCACTAAATGATTACCCTTTCTATTAGTCCTGAGTCAAAAATCATTTGTCAGTCTAATCATTGCACTTAAGTTTTAGGGGTGTCACTGTACAAGGGTTAAAACATAGAAAGGTCACTGCAGCCTACAAACGCCAACACACCAAGTCTCGCCTGTTCTGTACGACTAACTGTGAGACATAGAGAGGACTGATGAAAACAGAGGACAGAATGGCACAAATTCAAACATTTTCACTGCTCAAACTTTTTTAGCTCTGGTGCAGAATACAGTGGAGTTCACCTACTGTAGCACCTTCTCAACTGCCATTTCAAACCCAGCTTGTTCTGCCCAACAAGCATAATAGTCACTTTTAATCAAATATTTTCATATACGTTCAGTGAAAAATATGTAGGTTATTTTTCCTCAGTTTCATCCTCAGTTCCACACGATCAGTGTTTAGTGATGTTATTGCGCAATCCCAAATGGATTAATCACCATTAATATTGAATTAAATATCACACAAATAGACGACGCCGTCTGAAGCTTATACGAATGCTTAACAGGCTGGGTGTCAAAAAATTGAGGCTACAGGTCTGACGCAAGCATTCAGGATAAAGCAGTTCTCCAACGTCAATAAGTACCTAAGCGCTGTATCTCATTAGTTTTTAAAGATGAGAACCATCAAGTAAACTGTTTAAAATGTGCATCTTCAATCGTGACATTAAACAACCAGATTTATTTGCTTAATACAGGAACTGCAGTGCTGGCCACTCATTAGTTACTCGCGTTGGTATTCAGAGCACAATGTTCAGTATGGGTAAGATTACAGAGTACACACACACACACACACACACAGACATTATGGCTTTCACCATCTCACTCAACCTTGTATAGAATGAGAGAGTCTGAAGACAAGCTCCATAGTTCTGAGGTACTTATGAGGAAAGAAGAAATATATACTTTTATCCAGTGGCATTCTGCTGGGCTCCTATTTTTAGGTGTGACAGGGAGCAAGGTGTCCGCTCTTGTCCCCTGAGATTAGTCTTAACTCTCTGACAAGGTGGGGAACCGTAAGGCAGAGCAAGTGATGTGTAATGAAGAGAAGGGGATGAAATAACAAGTGAGTGTAAGCCTAGGTTTGATAAAAATCACTAGCATAATAGCTGAAGGCATGAGGAGATCCGATGATAGAAATGACAAGCAATGTCATGACTGCCAGGAAAAAGACAAGTGGAATGTCTACGCATTTCCATGTATATCCAAAAAGGGAAAAAGGTTGCACATGTGTATGCATGGCCCTTCCTCACAGCCAAAAATAAAACAATAAGAGACAAACACACACACACACACACAAACACTATGGCACAACACTCAAAGAAAAAACACGTATCGATTCTTTTGAAGCTCCATACTCCCCCACACGTCACATCTCTTCCATCATCCCCCTGCTTTCATCTCCTAGAGGCTGGGGTTGGTGAGCGAGAACAGAACATGTGCTATTCAGAGCTCTCCACCCACTGTGGTCCTCAGCAGGGGAGTCCACCACCCAACCTATGCCCCATGCTCACTCAGAGTTTGAGACCTCACCTCATGCCCTTTCAAACTGACCTCAACATTTGGCAGTCAGCAAAAAAAAAAAAGCATGAGGAGACCATCTCCCTGTTTCTCTGCATGTTCACCAAAACCTCTATTACTAAACATTTAAGTGCAATCCGTTCAGAACTCTTAGCCTGAATGTGCCTTCGGACTGGAAATAATTTCTCGCGTCAGTCATTAACTATATTCTGGCTGAGTGACAAAGTAAAAATACTGTAAAGCTAAAGGGAAAACATGTTCTGATCACTCAAGTTATATTTTATTATCAGAGGAACTATGAATGTTTGCAATGAATGCCCAACCCCACACTATATGCAATCCACTATGTTAGCTGAACAACTGGAAAAAGGTTTTACCACCGAAGCACGAAAAAAAAAACCAAGAGACTATTCCAACCAGTAGCAATCACACAGTATGAAAGGGTTGTAACACAGGCAATGGCATCCAATAAAAGGGTCTGAACATCAAGTTTGTTTGCTTGTACGTGATTGAAAGCAAAGCATTAACACTGAAATTAAATAACTCAGTCAACCTTTGCCACCACTCACAGGTGCTGAGTGCAATTAACCTAGAACACGGCCCTGCAATTTGCAAATCGCCTTTGTTTCGCAGTCTGGGTGGCGTCTTTGGTGTCCAGCTGTCATTGACTGAAAGAGACGTTTGTTTACCACAGTCAAACAGAGCGAACAGAAGCACTGCCGACCCCACAAATTACATCCAGCCACTTGGCTGCACTTCTGTCTCCACTGGCCATGTGAATCACAGAGCGCAGTGAGATCAAGGCTCCAGAAGATACATACGACGAGAAATGAATAGAGCATTTTCTTTGTTGTATACGGAGGAAGACAAAAATTAATCTCAAGGCATGTTGTACAGAGGAGAGAGAAGTCATAAGGGAAATAAACTTTCCTTTTTTTTACGGCCTTTCTCTTCTCAGAATTCAATTCTCTTATTTCTTTTAATACAACACATGGCCCTGTGGAATTTGGTGGTCAAAATTATTAACTTTCTAACAGAAGCAGCTCCATCTCCAATATTTCAATTTTCTAGTGTTTGCGGTGTGTAAACTGTATGTGCGCAAAGGTCCACACATCCCTACAACATCCCAAATAATCATATGACTATTGTAAAAAAATGGAAAAGAGAGAACCCTGTTTATTTCTCATTTCACAAACAGATCCATAACAAATCCGGTAGGAGCAAGTTTGGTTTGCAGTAGTGATGTTTTTTGAAACAATTAAGTCTGTGGGACTTCACACCACATCTGTCATTATGGTACTACTACTACTACTATTACATCACATTATATAAAATGGAAAAACATACAATTTCTATTAAGCACTACTGCAAGTGACTTCACATTTTTTGTTACCTATTGAGAAACCAAAGTGGTGTAACCATGAACACATTACTTATGCACAAAATGTTTTCAAAAAGACATTTTTGTTTGTTTGTTTGTCAGGTTAAAGGCTGTGTGATGACAGATGTGGTTAAAATGTTGTACTATGCTGTGCTTAAATTAATAATATTAATACAAACTACAGAAAATACAGAAAGTGCAGTGACTGTACATATTTCATTTATACAATCTTCAGCTACTGCATCATTTTATTCATATTCCAAACACATGCAATCTAGGCAATAGTCAGACATTAACCAAGTTGTCAAGAAGGGGCCAAGATGAATATTGCTGAGTAAAACTTTTTATTCACAATGGTTTAAGCTGAGCTCTTTGCATTACTGTCTGCAGTTTACTTACACATCAGGCAAAAACATCTAAGTGTACATTTCAGGATGGCACATTTATTATTCAAAAGCTGTGTATGACTTCCACTACTCTGCAGCATGTGGTATATTCTGTATTAGATTTCATAGCATATTTGAGATTGTTACAGTAGCCTTATCTATCAGGCTGCTGTGTGCTCATTTCACAGAATGGCTTACATTTGTCTTTATTGTCTGAAGTATGAGAACACATGATTATAAACCTAATTTCACATCTGGAAATCAGATTATGGAATGGAATTATGGAGATTATGGAATCACATGGATGAGGAGTCAAGGCGCTCAGTCTAAGCAGTCAAGGACGGCTGCACATTGAAACTCAGATCACATTGAACTCTGTGTCCATGGAGGTCCCTGGAGGAGCACTGAGCAGGGTCATCAGGCACTCTTCTGGCGCAGCCTTTGTCTACAGCCCAGGGGACTGGAGCCTTGTGCTAATGCCACAATAGCATAACTACACTCACCCACCAGAGCTAAATTCGTAATAACATATGGCCTATTTCACTGCAGCACTTTAAAACACATCAGCAGCGTTTTAACACGTGTTTTACTCCTAAAACAAGTTTTTTGACATTTGTAGTCATATTAAAATTGTGTTTTCTGTTGGTCCCTGAAATTGTCTCTTAAAGCTGATGAAATTTAAGTTCAGTTTTATTCTTAGGCACAGCTGCATATCTAAAAGTGATGAATTTCAATGCTGCATTTATCTCATCTACTAGTCAGAATCCATAATACCAGCTTTTGTATTTACATAAAAAGAGCCCCTTTTAAAAAAATAAAAATGCACATAAAATTGAGCAGTTTCTACAATGTGTATAGTGTAGTAGTAATATATAATATTAGATAGTAATATACTGTATATAAAGAAATAATTTTATATATATATATATATATATATATACACTATTGGCTGCAATTCAAACACAGCTATGCAAAAATCCTATTATAGATTAAATTCACTATTTGTAACCATATGTATAAACTAGATAATGTATTTTACCTCAGTGAAATTAACTTGCCCTCTTCTGTGGCTCAGATTTTTGTTCTTCTGTTCAAAGCATTATTCTTCATTGCTGCAGAACTATAAACATCAAACGGGTAAGACTCTCTAATCACCAAGACCTAGTGATAGTTTTGAAATATATACACCCTCTGCAACTGTGATTAAAGCACACTGGGTAGATAACAAATGAACTGTAATGATGAAAACATATCGAGACAAAGAAAGATACGCAGCAACATAACTAATTAGCTTAGTGTAAAACATGTGACGAGCTTCTTCCAGTTCAGTCCGGCTGTACTCTAACTAGCAGGTGGCAGCTGAAAGTAAAATGAGTACAAATTGTAATATGGTAACTAAGTTGTGATTGACTTGCATTGATAGCAACAGAACACGACAAATGGCCCGAGGTGTCCTTTGCAGCAAAGCAGTAGTTTGATCAGACCTGTTAACCTGTGGTGCTAAATAAATAGTGTTCTACTGTCTTTAGATTGAATCACTCTTTATTTGTTTTATTTCCTTTATTTTAGGCTCCAAACAGTTGATTTTAAACATACTGTATGTATTTCAATTTGTATTCTTTAATACTGTGAAAATGTTAAATGGGTTGTGGGCACTTTGCCTTGAGGTCCTTGATGACTACTGAGAGATGACTGCTGGTAAAAGTACAAAGCACATTTACTCTGAACTGACATGCAGATGCTTTGTTACAGCAGCAGTTGCTCAGTTGGAAGAGCAGTCATCTACAGAAACAAAAGATCCGTGGTTCAATTCCCATTTCCTCCAGACTCCATGTTGAGGATTACTTGGACAAGACACCTCTACCCAGCAGTAGTGCCAACATGTACAGACCAGTAGCCATGTACAGACCAAGTGTTATTATTGTTATAAAGGGTCCCCAGTGCTGAGTAGGAGCTTTTGAGCATCTCAAAAGCAGTGATGCCTGACTGTGCTCCTGAATTTTGTGTCCACTTGTGTGGTTGGAACAGTCTCAGAGTTGTGCTGTTAATTCATTATGAGATACGGTATGTGTCAATCCACCCATCTACCCATCTCATTTCATAGGGTTGCCTTTTTCTAAACATACTGTAGATGCACCGTAACGCAAACAGAATATTAATGAGCTAACTTGTTAATGATGAGCCTGTGAGAGCCTGTTTGATGCCACCCGTGTTAATGTGGGTGGACATCCATCACTGATGTTGACATACACAATCATTATCATTATCATTAAAATCCTACCCTCTCCAGTATAATGGCATCAAGCAGTTGTAGGTTTAACTGTTTCATAAGATCGCATTAGTATTTCATGGCAAACAGGCTCAAGGGGATATTGGCTCCCAGCCTGCTCCCTGCGCCACATACTAAACGGTCTGGTGGGGAAACAAATACCACAACGATCACTTTCATCCACAGCTGTGACTACAGAAGCCACAGGAGTCAGCTAACATCGCTGCAGTTTGCTTGTTGTTCAATGCTGCTCTTCTGTAGTTTGATAAAAAGACAAAATGAGATTTAATGTTTCTGAGCATCAGCTGCGTTATGGCTTCACCTGTTTCCTGTGAGAGTCTGTGTTACTGAACATACTGTATCTTCTAAGAGATACGTTATTCAACAGAGTAAATTAGGTCTAATTGTAAAATTTGAAGTGGAAAGAGTGAGAGAGCTGCACATAAAAACCTGCAAAGATGTTGGAGTTGGTGGGCTCAATGAGCTTGTTTGAAAGGCTCGAGCATTCATTGTGCTCGAGTAGTCATCTTGTAGCTCACTCATAAAAGCCCCATCATAAACCATTCAGACATTAACACAATACAGTCCACCTATTTCTCATCACACACTTTGCGGTGTGTGAATTAGGGATGTTTAGAACCGGAGAAAAGATGGACTGAACAACCACAGTAGAAAGCACCAGACACTGGAGGCACTACATGAGATGATAGAATGAAGGACAAAAAGCTTCTATTAAAAACTGTCTAATATGGCCCTACTTAAATAACCTGTACTGTAAACCTTCAAAATCAACCTTTCTGAATACCGTCATGTAAAGTTAGAACATTTACCCAAGCACTGTAATTACTAAAAGTTTCCACTATAATTTGGATGCAAGTTATTCCACTACATTTATTTGACAATTTTATGAGAATTTTAAAGTTCAACAAGCCATGTGCACACGAATGCATCAATAATTACATCCCATAATAATACATACACATCATATATTTATATTCTATAGAAATTCTTTTCTGTTACTTTTGCCTCTGGTGGACAGTCCGTAACGTAAAGGCAGACACACAACAAGAAGCAAGAGTGGGGAATGTCATGTACAACACGTCCTATTTAGAGGTGCACAATATGAACCCGGGGAATGTAATACAGCAGCGGTATGATTTATTAGATTTATTAGTGCTGACCACTGTAGCAGTGGAAATTGAATCTGAAATTTAACATGAGTGCAGCAGTGAGTGAGAGAAATAACTGTCTGAAAACATTTGCCTAAGAGCAGACAAGAACAGTGCAACAAACAGGACTGTTGCTAATATTTGTCCTGCTTTTAAAGCTTATAGTTGAAGAGGTCAGTGCAATACCATACAAGCAGCAAGTAATGATTAACATTAATAATAATGGATAATTTATTAATCCCCTTTTGGAAATCTTCTGCACACGTAGGTGCGTTTTAGGCACCAAGGATTCAGTGTTTTGTCTAGGGACACTTACAGTGAGGAATTGGGTCAACGGGGGATAAAACCACTAACTCTGGGTTTCATAGACGACTGCCCTACCTACCAACTGATCACAATCACAATATTTTGCACTCCATGTAAACTGCAGTTGGTAATATTTACATCTGAGAGGCCTCATTTTACACCTCCCTCTTGGTGAGTTACGGTCAAAATGTTTGAATTGTAGTAACGTCTTCATGAAAATGTCTATGGAGACCATATGATCCTTTAAGACGTGTTTAAAGCAAACTTTCAATACTAAGAGTATTCATTGGTAGTAATAGATGAATGTCCCCACACTGGTGAAATCGCTTTTGAGATTATTCTGTGTTTATGTAATTGAATTCTCCAAGCCCAACAGATTCATCATTATAGCATCAGCTAAATATAGAGGTGAGTGAAGCTCTCATATAACCTCATAAAAAGGATGTCAAGGATTTCCAAGATGAAGCTGCAAAGCCGCTGAGGACCAGGAGAAGAGAGATATTTCCAGAAATGAGAAGAAGAAATCGTCACAGGTCATTGTTGCAGCAGTTATGACAGTTGAAATGACACGTTTCACACAGACTTATTACTCTGACAAAAGCAGCGTTCGCAGATTGAGTACATTATTTATTGACAACAATTTTCTGTGGTGGCCTATAAAGTCTTTTTTATTTAGTTTTAGGATGATAAGCTGCGCTGTCTTCATGTTTATTAAAAATGTTTGGGAAATGATGTGGCAATCAGACCGTGACGTCTGATAAACATACAGTAGCACAATTAGCAACATGATGGTTTTTTAAGCGATGATCAGTACATGATTCAGTAGTAATAAGAGGTATGTCAGCACCTTGTTTTTAATGCAAGTCAGACACTTTCCTAATGCTTAGATCATTACGTCTGCTACTGCTACTGCAAGAGCAGGTGACTTCTTCGGGTCGTCCACTCATCCTCTGGTAGTGGAGGGCAAAACAGGTACAGGTTGATCATTAGACTGTTTCAGGTGTGACAGGTTCTTTCTTTTTTTATTTACAGTATTTACAAAAATAAATAAATCACAGATGCGGACTTTATCTTACAGGTGTACGACAGAAACTACAGATTCTGTGTTTTTGTTCATTCTTTTACACCTACATGCTTCAGTTTGTTTAAATTGAATTAGACTTGTTAAAACATCGTAATCACAATCTACAGATTAGTAGAAACTGAAATGTAACCCTAATGTGAACAACATCAAGAGAGCCAATGTTTCATTGTCAAATTCCTGTCCTAAATGATCTATATGACAAAGTTTCAGATACAACAAACAAATTAGCTCTCCTTAGGCTGGAACCACAATAAATCAATAGTGGCAATCACTGCTAAATCAGAGGTGACAGCTGTGTGCAAAACAAATCCATGCTATCTCTTGAAGAGTTTTAAAGACTGGACAAACAATGGATCACATGTTCACAATAAGTGGAAGCAATATGGGTTTGTCTCACCCTCAAACATACACAGAATATCAATGTCAAGAGCAAATGGAGGGCACAGCGTACATATCTGACCCACTGCCACTAAGAAGCGCCATTAAATTAAGACAGAAGTACAACTGAAATTGGTGCCTTGTTATGGGCCACTTTAAAAAACCCACAGCGGTGTCCAAACAAGCAAATCAAGAAGAGACTATAATATTATGAGACCAATATCCAGTTTAATGGCCCTGAAAGCAAAAGTCATCTCGTCTCTCCACTAAATTTCAAGTCAATCCTAAACTCCATTTGGATTACACACAAGGGTGCAGCTGTGTCAATAATTCAAAAGCAGTACAATGCAGGTTTATTTTTGGTTTAGTAGAAATGTTGTTTTCGTTTTAATGGGAAGAAAAATAATAAGATATTGTAATAGGACCTAATCAAAAAATCTAAAAACATGCCCCAAATCTCAAAACAAATAAGCAGGGAGCTATTTTTGATTTTATTTTTTTATTTTAACAGTAAAATAAATATTTTGTCAAAGCAAAAAATACATTTGTTTGGTTTGTTATTTGACTAAAACGCACAAATCAAGTCATGAGACGAATGAGGGACCTTGAATCATTATGTTCTGTTTTCATTTTAATGCAGCTTTTCTAAGGATTGGAGCAGTTGTAGATTTTTATTGCACTTTTTGTATATTTACATTCACATGTCCTAAAATAGGATAACACATGGTTTCCGTCTTGAGTGTGGGAGTTAGACATTATGGCACAACTCCAACACTGAGCCATTTAAAGCCAAAATGAATCATTCTATAAAGAGCCAACACTGGATGTTATTCTTGTACAATAACTGACTGCTATTACACAACCTATGAGACACGTTCTAATTCATATCCACCAGGTTTACCGGGCTTCGCGGTTCAGCAGTAAGACGTAACATTCAGATACAGAGAAAACACCTGCTGCCTGTGTTCTCTAATTCACTTCTGAGTCATATTTTCTCCATATTTTTGATGGAGAGTTTGACATTCATAAACAGCAACACTGCACGTCGAAGCAGACAAGTAATAAAAGTGGCTTGTGGTGCAGGATGAAACACATTTGTGTTGAGCTGAAAACTGATGCACACGGTGCTGCTCTGAAGATGTTTAAATCCGTGGTCCACGTTGGGGCTGGACTCTAGATTTCCCTTACAACATAGGGAAATCTAGAGCTGGACATCTCAAACTATTTAAATGGATTTAATAAAGTTGCCAAACTCAATTCAATACTTTTTAAAATACATTTTTAACAGAGTCACCACTGTCCATGCTTTTCTTAGAGGCCCTATGAATTTTTTATGATACTTCTAGACAAACAGTAAACATAACATGTTCATCTTAACAAATTCATGTCATTAATTGCCCGACATTAGATAAGCAAAATAAGTACTCATTACACAGACGCTCACGATATTTACTCTGTGTGCTTCCTGTTGAGGAAGATAGTGTTCAAGAAATGACTAAACTAATCTCAGACTGCTGCAAGTTAATTCTTTTTTGTTGCATTATATTTTCTAATACCTAAAACTGGCATGGGGGATTTTCTCCTCCCTTCTCATTACAGTATAAAGGAGTAAGGCTTAAAAATAAACAAATAATATGAATAATATACAAATAATAAAAGCAACAAAAAAAAAATCAAAGGGGTGACCATAGCTCAGTCATCCATGAACCCCAAGGTTCTCAGCTGAAGGAGAGACAGAGTAAAATGTAACACAGACGGCGTATTTCCACATTAATTTAATATTTTAAAGCAGTGTGATGCTTTTGCTTTTACTACTGATATGTGGTCACAGTGCATCTGAAAGCTCACTTGCAAAAGTAACCCCCCCAAAAAAACTATTTCAGCAGCTGCCACTGCCAGTCATTTGCATCTTGTCTGTACTTTCACTGCATATAAATATAGTCAGTGTATATACAGAAATAGAACTGTTCTAATAAACATTCTATGCATGTCTGAGTTCACAGCAGACTGCCTTGTTTTTAGGTTTGTCTTTAGGAGAGTGGCTCTTTGAGAGGCGATTGCACATGAGCAATTTACATAAAAGTCCACTAAAAGGATCTCCAGATGTTTCTGGATGTTAAAAGTCTGCATCTTTATGGTAAATTACATGCAGAGGGAAAACCGAGACTCTAAATCTGATGGAGGTGTGTGATATCCATCGACAGGCAGTTCTCCCTGCTGTTTGTCTATTCAGTAACGAGGGTTGCATACTTTGCTTCACTACCACCTGAACACATAACACAACAGCACTTGTGGAAAAGCAACTGTGCTTATACGAAGTTAATAAGCCTTCAAGTGGCCTCTGATTCTGCAAGGACACAGGGAGGACGTCGCAGCCTTGAGATGTCAACGTAATTGGCATCCAGAGCTGTTGATTCGCTTCAAGAGAGATGTGTCAGCCTGACATGGCAGTGAATGGAGCTGTGCTGTTGTTGGATAGAGAATAACAATGCTAAATTGAGTCTTTCAGCAAAACAAGGTAATCAGTGAAATACTGGAAATACCAGTCATTTATTTTTGCTTTAGATTTTGTGATGGTTTACGAAACACTTGTCAGATATGAAACAGTGTCAGAAGTTATTTTACTGGTGAAGGGCAGCACCCAAAACTGGTATGTTAGAGTTTGTGGATCAAGCCTAACAAAATAAATTCAACTGATTTCATAAACTGATTAACACCTTTGATGCAGAAGCATTTGTGCCTTTGGGAAGGTCATATGAGATGCCTTCAGACTAATTGTGAAAGGATCAAATGAAAACTGACTGCATAGCAGAGGGAACTTTTAAAACCAATAATTAATGAAAAAATAAAATTTACTCCACTCTGTTCCACCTTTGTTGAAAAAAAATCAATAAAAGTATTTTAAAAGGGTAATCAGGCTCTTTGTGAAGAGACCTACGTGGGAGTAAGTAAATGTCTACAGCTTATTGCTACATATATATTAACAACAAATAGCTTTTTCACATTTATCAAACAAACTAATTCAATATATACGGTATGTTCTAGTCCAATATTACATTCAACTGAACCACGATGAACTTTTCTTCAGTCACATTCAGCAGCTATCAGTCACGCGTTTAATTCTTGACACTTGGAAGTGACTTTAATGTGACTTTACCATCCACTCCACAGACAATTCCTCTTCTTTCTTTTTTATTTGTTTTATAGCAAATAAAATATCACTTTATATACCTATTATGCAAACTGTAAATGAGAGCAACTTGTGTGTCGGTAAGGAATTTATGACATCATCCGTTACATCAGCCTGATGGCTCAATGGGTTAAGCGTCAGACTGGCATGTAGAAGGTCGCAGGTTTGAATCCCGTCTGATTCCTAGTCCATCTCCTACCAGGTGTGTCCCTGAGCCAGACACCAAGCGCTAGCTCCCTGTAAGTCGCTTTGGATAAAAGCGTCTGCTTTACTTTGCAAAGTAAAGTAAAGATCAGCAGTGCTGTGGCCCGCCCAGCCGCAGGTCTGTCATTTTAATCATTGTCCATTTTCAGGAGTGTGACAGCTACATTTGTGTTGTTGGGACTAGAGCTGTTATCTATTCACACTAAGGGCAAACATACCACTCCTCAATCATATGTAAACTTTCATGTGTAAGTTAGACTACATGTCTCTATATATACAGCTCTTTTTTAAAAAGTGTAGCAGCCATACAGTATGCATACAGTATATTACATATGATGCACTCACAGATGATTGATTGTTTTGTTGTCCAATCAGAAAGCCACAGTTTCTTTGTCTGAATATTTTATGCACTTGTCATTTTTTTCTCTTAACCTTGACAATGTCTTCTCGAAGCAAAACTGCACCGCTACAGCTTCCCTGTCTGAATCATCCTCCACAGCACGTTGAAGGTTACTAGTACAATTTCTTTACCTTTTCTCTGAGTGTAACCTGTGCAAGCTGTGTAGTGAGATAAGGGGCGAGTATCTAAAAATAACCCACTCATTCGGGGTGTAGAGCATGTCATTCAGCATTCTCCTTTGTGCCCCATTTTATTGTGAAAAAGCATGTTGGTACTGTACTTAGCATCACATCTTCTTTCTTCCTTGCTTCCTTCCTTTCTTTTCTATTTAATTTGACACTCACTTAGTTTCCTTGTTGCCTGCAGAATACTACCTTTTTTCTTCTAACTCTTTTTTGTTACCTAAAGATATTTGTGTCTCGTATAGTAAAGAATATAAATATTTTCATCTTCTTTGCTTTTAACCTTTTTGACCTTTCCCTAACATGTCTCGCCATCTGCCTACCTATACGTCCCCTCACTTTGCTGACCTAAGTGTGTAAAATTCAATAACACGCACAGCCGTCTCAATCTCTGTGCCAACACTGCACAGTGCTCACCCAGTGGAACGGCCTGCGTCTACTGAGCACACAACAAAACTATAACTTCGCCACAAAAGAACAAAGGTTTGAAAATGTTTCAATGAGCTTATCACAGTATGGAATAAAATGCATAAATCTGGCAAAAAACCCCCATCAAATACGCTTTAACATATGAATGAAAAGTAGTTTTTCTTTACAACAAAGGAGCGATCCTGCTGTCTGACGTGCTGGTATGTTGAACAGAACATTCAAGTGAACGGCACATTAAAGCTACTGGTGTTTACCGTGCAGTGTTCTCTGTATAGCCTGCACACCGCCTTCACAAGTCATCTATGAAGTCATTATACCTCACTGGCAAAAGGAGAGTCCTAAACAATTAGAGGCTAGAAAGAGAAAAGAGACCAAAGACAAAAAGATGAAAGAGGAAAAAATTGGAGTCGAATGAGAGCAGAAACAAAGAGTGAACAGTTCGGGCTTTTCAAGCTGGATCGCTCTGAAGATAGATAAAGGATTACTGAGATGCCAGAATTGCTTGATTTCAGATAAATACGAACATGAAAGAATTAACTAAATGAATAAAAACTCTATGAGTTAATCTAGTGGTCTTGAGGCATATAAGCTGTGTGAGAGTGAAGGAAAAGCAAAACATTTGTATATCATTTCTATATAACTGAAATTATTCACATAAATGCAGTGCTAGTTATTAAAGCTTAACAATATATCTATATCTATTTACTCTATCTAGAATAAATGACTGTTATGTCATATATATATATATAGGTTCATCCAGGTGACTTAAAGACCTGAAAGAAAAACCGAGGGCCATACTTGCAGCCTTATCAGCCAATTTCTCTTGTTTACTTCTTTTAAACTAGAAGTCAGCATTCGAATGTGTGTGTTAAGGGCAATCTGTGTATGTGTTGAGCACAAGGTACGCTGGAATAACTCTAATTTTACAACACTAGAGAGAGAGAAATAGCAAGACAACACATTGCTCATTAAGCTTTCCAGACACCGCCATCCTTTGCAAGTTTAATTCTTTTTAAATGAGTTTAGGTGTTAAATGAACCTATGTAGGAGCTAAATTCCACAGCTATCATTAGAAAGGTCTTATTAAAGAGCCTTGTGTTGGGAAATTGGCTCCTAGAGCATCTTGGCCTGATAAAGGGGAATATTTTAAATTTCCAACAAGCTGCACTCATTTTGACCCCAGGGGTTCAGCAAGGCAGCAAAATAGCCCATTAATTCTATCTTCAAGCAGGCTGGCATAGAAAACCACCACAATATGTAACCTGTGATGATTTGTGAAAGAACATCCACACTCGCAGCTCTACATCCCAGTTCTGTTTCTGTTTGCCACGGAGATCCTGATTTATTAACAAAACTATGTATGTCTTTCCAGGGGGGGGGACTTTTTTATTACTTTCTCAAATGCCATCTAAATTCCTTACTTCTGTTACCAGGTGTCTATTATTAAGTGTAAACACAATACAGCCACACAAATACTACCAAACTATAGCTTTGCTTATATAAAAGCTAAGAAACCACACTTTTTTCTTCACACTAGATGCCACGTTTTGGGAAAGGCCAAGGATTCTTTAGCTATGCTGAAAAACTAATATACCCCAACAATGAATTCATTCCTACTGCGAGAGGCTTTGTTCTACGCTGTGGTAATTACTCCTTCACGCAGCACTGGGTGCCAAGCTAAGAATGTAGTTAAGAATACCTATAATCAAAACCAGGCCTGAGATTACTGCCTTCTTTATTTTCATCAAACTTACTGTTCCCGACTTACTCGAACAATTAACCTCATTTAAACGCTCTAAAATTTTGAAGGGAAACACCAACTTCAACAGAGAGATTATAAGATGCCTCCTGCCATGAAATCAAAAATGTGTGTTTCACTTGGTTTAGTTATTTCTGTGTGTCTCTATGTTACAGGTAGGTTACATTATAATTATTAGGAGAAAACATTCCACTGTATGATGTCCTCCTAGGACCGTGACACTCGATGGTCAGTGGTTGGCTGTTCGCCCATGTTGGGCTCTCTGAGCCCCCATGGCCTAGTTTTTGTAGTGTGCCCTGCACCGTTGGCATTAGTCCCCGTTGGTGGCTTCTCAGCTGATTCAGCTGAATGTTAAATGGGTGGCAGACCCATCAGAGAGAGAGACAGAGAGAGAGAGAGAGAGAGAGGGAGGGAGAGGAAGACCACTCTGATTGGCTTTTCAGCAGTGAATTTCTGCACTAGAAGAGAACATCTAACCAGACACATCCTCTATTAGAAGTAGTTAAGCTCAATCAGTTTGTGCACAGTATTATTGCAGTCCTAGGTCTTCTGCTTTTTTCTTTTAAATGATGATTTCAGACTACCAGCACCAACTGGTATAGAGAGTAATTACTTGGATCCACTTTTTGGCCCATACAGAGGTGAAATGAGGAAAATGCAACTCTTTGTCTAATTCTCCTCTAGTTCTTTGATGCTAACTTTATGTTTACCAGCTCTTCTAAAACCATCTATGACAATTTAGATGAATAACAATAAAAAACTAAGGAACCACACTTTTCCAAAATAAAGAATGCCCTCCTGTGATATAATATTTCAGAAAATGACCAAAAGACATATTATAGTTTTATAGGATTTCTAATGTACATACTAAACACGATGCAGTCCCGTCGTGTTTCTGTGTGTTTCTAAACACGATGCAGTCCCGTCGTGTTTAGAGGGACAGACTTTTGTTGGGAGCAGGTCGAAAGGCAAGGTTGGGTCAACACACACATTTGTGCTGCCTTTTGTGATGGCTACATATTGCCAATTACAATTGAATTCTTAGTAAAACAGAATGTAGAATAAAAAAGAGGTATCAGGTAGCTTCTTCTTTTTCTTCTATCACACTTCAAACCAACAAGTTGTTGTGAACCTGAAACACGACATGTCTGACCTTCCACTTTCTGCCTTTGATCCCTAGGCCCAGTCCACTTTGTCTGATAGAGATGTTGAGCAAAGAACACATAGGGGAGCAAGCTAAAAGTCTCTCTGAAGGAAAAAGCTGATTATATATAGCCACTGATTAAGGCAGAGATGGGAACATGACCTACATGCATAACAACATTTTCTCTCAGTTCCTGCTACAGAACAAGCCTCCGTCCAGGACCAGGACTCCACAACTGGGAGAATTACTCTAATTATAACACCAGAGTCTGATTTTAAAGCACACCTCATTAATATTTCTCTCATTATTGGGTTAATAATGTTTTTAGAGGTGTGGGAGAGTAGAGAGCCGGCGCTGTGCCAGTGAACCTTAATTCCAGTGCACCTGTCACACAGGTAGAAATGACCGCTCTAATCCATCGTGCCTTTAATGTGCATCAGATTATAGTTGAAACTGATAAGTCTCTTCTCACTTAGTCTGTTCTTAAAATAGCTGTTTCTCTGGGAGACTTATGGGGAATGAAGGGAGAAAGGGGGGAGAGGGAAAGAGAGGGCTTTCTCCTTCCTCATCAGTTTTTTGGATCCTGTCCCACTGATGCCGACGGCCGTGAATCCGACTGCCTCTGACAGTGGCAGCCGCAGGGAGCGGACCTTGCTGAGATTCAATCCAGATCCTTTTATCAGCCACCTGAGGTTGATTTAACACCCCAGTTCCTGGACAGGCAAAGTGGCTGATTATACAGCCAGGCAGCCCCTCATCTCCCTCAGCTACAGCCCATTACGCAGAACTGCTGCGCTTTGCTGTCTGGACTCATGCAGACACAAAGAGGACGCAGAGAGACAGGTTATAAAGATGAGACAAGATCAAAGGCATTAACTATGCATGTGTGTGAATGACTCAGCATATGAATATGTGTGTGTGGTTTTTGGGGATATATACTGTATTTATCAGGTCAAAAGTTAACGATCACCAATAAAAGTCAAACATATTCACTTTTTTACCACATCTAAGTGCATTTATATATTTCTGTCTAACTGGCTAAAACTTTACTAAAAATTCTCTCTTCGTCCAAATTGTCTGTGTTGGTTGTGGTTTTGCCAGATTTACGGACTATATTTCAAAGGGGACATTTGAAGACTGGTAATATTGAGAACACTTTGAGAAAATTACCCAGAAACGCTCAATTACAGCTTAAGAGAGTAAAAAAAGAACAAGTGCTGTTTCGCCTCATGTTAACATCTGCCGTTTTGATGGAGATTAAGATTTAACAGACTGGTTAATTGTGACCTTATTGCCTGAGCATATGTCCCTTCAGTAGGTGAACAGATCAAGAAGCGAGAGGGAACGGGCTATGTAAGAGGTTGCTACACGAGTGTTTACTTGCATGCCTATTTATGCAAAAATTAACCTCTCTCACTTCATCTCAAAGATACTGAAGAGGGTCAGCGAGCACCTCCTGCGCTACCGCTGCTATTTGAAGACTTTCATCCACTTGCTTTTGTTCTGCAAGTGTGGGTTTGAGTGCTGCAAAACAAACAGTGTATTGTGCTTAGATGTAGATTGTTTTGTCATCTAAATTTTTCTTTACATTATTTCCCATCCAAGTTTAGGGAAAACAGTGTTTTGTTTGTTTTGATAAAATGAGGTTGCAGGGTGCTACAAGGAGCTGAAAAGTGTGCAGATTTCATGAGCAGATTTACAACAATATTAACCTCTAGTGTGATGCACAGAAGCTTCTGCTGAAATAGTGTCCCCTAGTGGTTGGAGGCATACTAAACCTTTGTTGTCATGGCTACAATCAGTCCCTTATGTCAGACCAGCTTATGAAATACGGTGTTCTGTTTACACAACAGCATCTACCCACTGATGGGACATATGTTTGTAAATTGGGGAAAAGTTAAAGTTCCTTGACATATAATTAGATGCAGAAGGACACATTTCACTGCGTGTTGTACACTGTGTAACTATGTAAGTGACAAATAAAATTGGAATTCAATTTGATTTCGATTAGATACAGATGGGATAACTATCAAAAATGGTGTTTGCTTAAATTCATGCCTGTCACTATTAAACACTTAAAAAAAAAACTAATTATAGACATGGTAAACTATTCTACCCATCTTTAGAGCATCAATGGAAAATAAATATTAGACCAGATCAAATTTATTTTAAAATAAAATCTGTGTGTGTGCGTCTTTATCACGCACACACACAGACACACACACACACACACAGGCTTTATCAGAACATAAGCTCTGACATAATTGTGTAAACAAAAGTCTTCCCAAGGAAAACACTAATTTTATTGGTTGTCTGGCAGCTAATACAGATGCCATGCTCATCATGATGTAATTGTTCAATTTAAAATATCCTCACTGAATTTAAAATTAAAATTTCAAACAATACGATGGTATTATCTATTAGACAAAACATAATAAAAAAAGAATATCAATATGGGCTAGAATCTCAACATATAGATTCATTTAGGATTGAAAATATAGCTTTAAAGGGAAAAAAACAGATTTTAAAATATGTTTTAAACATCCCAAATTAGATTATGTGAAGCTTAAACAGTATTTAAAAGTTTGTCTGATTACAAATGACTGTCCTTGGTTAGCAATGAGAATAACTATTGCCAGAGTTAGAGGTAGATAGACTCTCAGTGCGGCTGCCTATTGTCTGTCAGACATAAAAGCTCCACACTCAAACTCATCGTTCAAGGTTAGAATTAACATAAAGCTTTCACCTTGACATTTTTTATCCCCTTTGCATGCGTAATACACAAGAGTCTCTTATAACACACACACACACACACACACACACACACACTGTAGCACAGGTAAGGTTAAGCAGCCGATTTACTCCTCACAAAGACGACTCGCACAGAGAGACTAATATTGCTATTCTGGTCCATACCTTTCTTCCTCTTGGGCACCTATGTCTTTTGTGAAGACACAAAACTGATACACCAAACTCAAAGAGAGGAATACATTACTAGATATTATTCTGAAACACCTGCTGCAGTGGCACCTCAGAGAGAGAACGAACCAACCAAACAGGTCACTCAACATACATTGTTAGAAAGACGCCACATGTTCACATCATTGGGCATTTTGTTAAGGGTCAAATAGAAAGCATGACAACCCACATATTATTCTGTCCAGTGCTCATAGTCACCGAGCAGCTCATTTGAAATTATGAGCCCTTCTGACACAATGTTCATTGCTTTAAATGCCTCAGCTGGTTGTAGTGCAGTGGCATAATCACCCAAAGAACAATTCCACTTTCTTTACTAGTCTATTTAGTCGAATATAAATCCATCGCAAAAAATTACAGACTGTGTATCTGACAAGTCATAACAATTAGGTCATTACACAATATTGAACAGTAATTCCAGAACAAAATCAATACCACCATTGATAACATTCAAACAAATGTTCAAGATTGCAACTGGACCCTATATGCACAATAAGTTAATAGTTGTTATTACTGTTTTTGCTGTCCATAGTGTCTGTGAAGAGATCCCCTACGTGCAAACAATAAAACAAAAATGTGTGCGAAACACACTGAGGTTCAGGTAAAATGTCAGAGTTGTGAACTTTCAAAAGTTCAATTGAATCGGCTTCTTCCAAGGTGCAAAGTAATACAAACCCTGTCTTTGTATATCTACACACAGTAACTGATCCAGAAAATGTTACATGGGGTGTAAAAGAGTGGCAGGAGGTCTAGACAGGGTGGCAATGACTTCTGTATATAACGTGAAAATCTCCTATATGTAAATGAAGACAACAAATTATCCGCAAATACATTTGGACAAACAAGTTATTCGTTTTTACAAGTATGATTTTACGGACCTAGGAACATACTGGAAATATAACAGACATTATGTTCTCTAAAACCATAGACTAGAATAATCTGAATTCCTTCACAGCTAGTACAGACACTAGAATATACACTGACCAAAAACTCTTTTCATGTAAGTATGGGTCTGTGGGGATTTTTGTAAACGTATCCTTTAATGCTCCAACCTGAATATAGGAATCTGTCTTCAACAACACATCCAGCACTTGTTTTAATGAGTGAAACTGCCAAATATATTTTAAGTCAGGCCATTGGATCCCAACAGCAGTTTTGCAATCTCACACACGGCAAAATGTACAAAGAGAGTCGGAGTTAAAGTGATTTCCAGGAACTCAATTACTCTTTTATTGTGCCTTCATAATAAAGTGCTTCACTCAGTCAAACTTTGGGAACACTTTCAAGTGCACTCTGTCATTCATGGCACCGAATTTCAGCAAGTTCAGGTGAAAGATTGGGAAGGGGAGAGTGGAATCATAATAAAGGTGACAGGATTTCTCGTGGGACACCTCACTTCCAGACACACAGCAATGAGATGTGATTTTATAATCGAGGTAAATGAATTCCTCACATTTCAGAATGAATGCCTAGACTCTTAATATGGTGGGAATAAAATTAAAACAGTTGCTCCTAAACAAAATGCAGAAAAAAAGCTCTACATCAATTGAGACCATATAATGCACACACACAAAGCTGTGCGGAGTCTGGGCCTAAGTTCAATATTTTAATGTATTGTATGCATTCAACCATTGTCACCTTATTTGGCGAGCTCAAAGTGAGGCAAACAAAATGCCATGAGTGTTTGCGCTACTGGATAAATGCTACACTGCTCACCATTACTTACACAGGCAGCCTCAAATAAGCTGTAGCGTAGTTGGGTAATCAGGGCTGGCTGTCTTATTGTTCATCAGAAATTCAAATTGGGTTTCTTAATTATTAAACTAATTTAGGAAAAGAAAATACAGTAAAAATGTATCTAGTGCTTTCATTGACACAAAACGCTGCAAATGAAGGTTCACTACCTGTGAACAAAGAAAGCATGTACATGTCTATATGCTGTACCCGTGTGCGTATATGTGCGTATGTCCCTTACTCACCCCAGTGTGGTCATGGTGACAATGGTGTACCAGAAAGAAGCTGGGATGCTGGTGAACTTGCTGGAGCTGGAGCCCTTCTCTGCGTAGAACATGACTGTGGCGAAGATGATTATGGCCATGGTGAGCGAGAAGAGGAGGAAGCCCAGCTCTGAAGCACAACTTTTGAGTGTATAACCCAGGATCCGCAGGCCCTGCGAGTGACGGGAGAACTTAAAGATACGAAAGACACGAAAGACACGAAGCGTCACAAAGGCACCGCTCACGTCCTCGTTGTTAGTCATTACCAGGCCGATGTAGTAAGGCAAGATGGCCATCACATCGATGATGCTCATCACTGAGCGCATGAAACGGTAGCGGCTCGGTGCCGCAAACAGGCGCATCAGGTACTCCACGGTGAATATCATGACACAAGCAGTGTCCATGCAAAAGAACGCCACCGTGTAGCGTTCACCACATGGCATATCTTTCTGGTTGAAGGTCGAACCACAGGGAACAGTCTCCACCACGTTAGTAATAACTGAGATAGCAATGAAGAAACCAGTGACATAGTAGAAGACCAGGGCCATGGTGGAGGTGTGGGGATTCTCAAAGGCTCGCCACATTGTCTCCCTGAAATTCATGTTGGGCAGCTTCAGGTCCTTGTTCTCCTCCTGATCATCCTGCAGCCGCTCTAAATTCTCCCTCTTCCTGTCCTTGTACTCTTCGTAGCAACAGTCACCGATGATCTCTGGGATGATGCCAAAGAAGGTCAGCTCTTCATCGTAGGCCAAAATGCATTCATGTCGGGGGTAGTGTAGCTTCCCAGTCCGGTAGAAGTTGAGGATGCTTCTGAAGGCATCAGGGTCCCGGTCAAAGAAGTACTCCTTGATTTCCTCATTGTAAAAGAAGTCTTTTTCAGAGCTGCCCAGCAGGGTGTCTGGGTAGCGGTCCAGAGTGGTTCTCCAGGTTTGAAAACGACGGCCACTGACATTAAGGATGATCAGCTCATCCTGTCTCTTGGTGTTGTCTCCTGGTGCAACGGGCATAGGGCAGTTGGCAACCGGCATCCAGCCAATGGCTGCTGCCCTAGCAAAGGGGAGCCATGTTGCTACTCCTGTCGCCATTGTCAAGTGGAGTCTTCCAAGTAGTCCTCCTCACCTTCAGACTCGGCTTCCCATGAAATAAATTGACATCTGGGGGATATATATAAAAAAGGGTAAACAAAGCTGAAAACAGCAGCCTACTGTTGAGATCCAAATAAGTTTATGTCTATTAAATTTCCTTCCTCATGCTCCAATTTTCTCTGCATGAAAACTTGACCAAAGTGTCACCCAGTTATAAGAAGTCTGATATGGAAGCAACTAAGGGACAGCTGCACAGGCAGACCACAGAGTTAAGGTAAAGTCTATAGTATCAGTTCAGGTCTGAGTGAACAGTAGATGAAGTGTATTCTCTATGATTCATACGAGCATTTACACGCCTGCGACAGTTTTTTTTCACGGACTGACGCCAATAAATTGTATTTATGAATCAAATTACTTTATTGTGGTTTGGACCTAAGCCAACATTTGCTAGAAACGTAAACTTGTAGTGATGCCATCCTAACATGAGCAAGATCAGAAAAGACACCGCTACATCCGGAAACGTTTCCCTGAGCAGCATCGTGAAGTGACCCACATGAGGAGCGCAGTCTGCCAGAGACCGAAACCAACCTGTTGAATCGGGACGCGGAGGTGAACGCTTATGGTTTAGGATTGTTTCGGGAATACTATTCATCACATGGTCAATTCATTTTGTCGTTACTGTCAAAATACGTCTGCTTTTTCTTTTCTAAAAAGTGCTGCGGTTTGCTGAAAAGCTAAATATTACACGAGTGGCGCAATGATCTTCTGCATGAAATGCATGTGTTCCCCTGGTGTTTGCTTTTTCAAACGCATCACATGTTTTTATAACGGGAATGGAGTAAAGTGAGTATCAAACGCAAAAACACACTCACCTATAAAGTGGAGACAGGAACAAAAATCCAACTCTTCCGAACAGAAAGAAGCCCTGGTCCTCAGTAACAAGTGCGACAGGACGAGCTCGGATCCATCCAGCGGGATGAAGCGGCGAGCAGCACCTCTCCTCCTCCGTAATCGGTCGGCGGACTCCTGCAGCAGAGCACCGAGCAGAGTTGACCAATTTCTGGGACTTCAGAAGAAACTGTCGGGTGCAGGATTTGTGCACGTCCTCTGGCTGACTCTACATCCTGGCTTCTTTTGTTTTGACCTCGGCGTTTGGAAAGTGGGATGTGATGGAGAGGAGGCACGAGCATCCCTCTTCACCAGCTCAAACTACAATGTGCGTCTCTCTCACTGTGCCAGCTCTGTGTCATCAGCCCTCCTTACCTCTGCCTCCCTTCACCGTCATGATGTGACAAACTCACCCTGTCTTTCGGCTAAATTGAATATTGTACTGCTGCATTTTTTGCATCAAGCAGAAAATACTGCAGTATGGAAATGGTGATACAGAAATTCAAAACATACTGGTTACTACTAGTCACTGCAGTGTAGTAAACCCACAATGGAGAACTCGCATACTATTGGAATAGTATGGTGGCTACACATTTCACAAAAAATGACAAACATTGTACATCTGTACTTTGTTATTATTTGTGCACTTAATTATACCTCTGTGTTTTTTACATGGCCATAGTAAACATGTAGGATAATCCAGGGCACAGATGAAGCACTCGGCCCCCATTAAACCCCCCATTAGTTGCACAGTAAGTCCAACATGTTGTTACCTACACATTAAAAGTTCTTATTAGTCCCAGTAAAAGGACCTGGTGTAAACATTGTTCATCTTACAAATCCACTCACAAAAATGCAAAACATATTAACAAATAATATTTTCTCTGTGGCAGCTCAGCTTAATTCAGGTAATGAGCATCTCCCTAAACTGAACTTCACTTCACAGTTGGCTTACTGTTAAACCCATATCCAAAACCTAGCATATATTTCTGCAAATCACTAGAATACATATGGTATAGCTAAGGTCAGGTGTAATTGAGTTAAACTGAAATGTTATATATATATTACATACTGAGGTTATGCTGGCAATTTATGTAAACAGAGGGCCAAAATGCATCCAAATCAATGTGAAAGACTCATTGCCAGTTATTGCAATTGCTTGATTGCAGTTATTGCTGCCAGGGGTGGCACAACCAGTTATTAGGTTTTAAAAGGGGCAATTCTTTCCTCATACTACCAGGCATGACAGTCACAGCAGCTGAGAAGAGAAAAAAGGTAAATAGTTAAGACAAAAAGTCACTTTTGCACAAAGCACACTATGATGTTTCCCTTATCCCAACCACTTTACTTAAATGTAGCCATACACAGGACTCTGCTACCGAATGTGTGTCTTTAGTGTGACAATTGTACAGTTTGAAACCACTTTGTAAGTCATCTTCCCAATAATATTAGTGCTGGGCAACAATTAAAATATTTAATGTTTTTTTCTGGCATATCCCAATTTCACAGACAAAATGTAATAATTAAAATTCTTCTTTCACAAAATGTCCTTGTAAAAGTTCAGTATCTTTAGTTCTTTTCATCCACTTTGAGCCTTTAGCGTGCTAATCAGCTAAAAGTACAAAACAATCCTTGAACTCCGCCGCAAACCCCCTACTTTTTAGCATGCTGTTAACCTTAGCATTTAGCATGCTAAAAGTGCGAAACAAATCCCAAACCTGGCCAAGACCCCCCTCCCCACTCGTTAGCAGGCTATTAGCCTTTGGCAATTAGCATGCTAATTATCTTTTAGCAATTTAATACAAACTCAGATCAGCTCTTCCACGCTCTCCGGGAACTACTAAATCTAGTTCATCTTTTAGCTTAAACATGAAAATCATAATCATCAAGTTTAAAGTGTACAGTATGTGATGAGTTATAGCTGCTAGGTTTCATGACATGTGACATGGGGCACATTAATAGGCAGCAATGAAGTAAAAACTGACTTAAAGTACTTAACTGCATTTTGTGCCATATTATAAATAGCCTGAATGAATTACAACAATAAATGCCAGAGTTTATAACTTATTTCAATGTTGGCCATTAAAGTGTTAGAGCAACACAAAAAACAATTTTAACAATCATTTTCTCAACAAGCCTTCATCATCAAACTGAGCAAAACAGAGAGAGCGTGAAAATGGAAACTCTAAATAGCCTCCTCATCAGTGGGTGGAAGGCAACAAGCCCCACTGGCTCTTCTTTCTATCGCACACATCTTACACAGTTCTACACATTTTGTACACCTCAGGGAACTGCTGTGGTTAGATGGGGAAAGTCTTTGAATGGATGTCCTTGTGTGTGACCGTTAGAGGAAAAAGGCAGAGAAAGAAGGAGAGACAGAGAGAGACGCTGTGTGGCTTGGGTGCTGAAACAGATAGGCTATTGATGGACTCCAGTACATTCAGATGTTCTGATGAAGTTCTGGCACATTGTGTAAAATATTCATGAACTGAGACTTTGAACATTTTTAAGTTTCAGGGTCTTCTCGCACAAAGAGGTTTGTTTTTATTTCATCTTTTAAAGTGCTGTGGAGTCTTATGAATGAGAAAATGTGTGTATGTTTTCTTCTTTTTTTAATATGAACTGAACCACTCTGACACAATATCAATAAAGAAACAGCCTGAGCATAAAAGTTGATACTACATCAACTTCTTCAGGCATATCACTATGTATTTAGAAGAACTATTGCTGCTGTTCTCTTCAATAGATTCATTAATCTATTTGATTTCAAACACTAGCATAGCCCTGATTGTGCTCTGGATCATGTTTTCCATCTTATACTGTGTGTCTGATGTTTAAACCTCTCGGGTAGAGACGAACACTTACGTGCAATGAAGTATTTCCACAGTTGCTTGCTATCATGCACAGTGCATGATATGGCGAGAGTGAAGGATCTCAAATATTTAACAAAGAAGGATATCTTCAGCTAGCTAGTTTCTGAAAATGGAAACGGCTACACAGAGTAATACACATTAATCTATTACATTTTATTTTCTTAGATTCTTATATCAAACATTAGACATTATCTGACACTACACTTCCTCAAATATGAGTAAATACAAGGTGTTTGTTGCTGCTCATTCATTCTCATGTGCATAGATGTTAATCTAATTTAATTAAGAGTTGTTGAACTCTAATTTCCAATGATAAAAAATACAAGCAAACAAAATGATAGAAAAAAGGTTCATGTTCCAGTATGCATATTTCAGATGTGGACCGTCTAAATTAAATCTTTGCAGCAGTCTGACATTTGGAAATGCAGATGTAATCAATCACTGTTTATTGTGTTTTTAAATGTTACACAGTAATTTGAATGGTTTCTGAAATAATTCATCATCCAATTTCTGATGACCAGATCCAGAGCAACAGCTGAGATTTTCAGCTCTTTTTCATCTGGCTGTCCTGCACCTGGGGCTGCTGTTTGCTGATTGGATGGAAGCCAAATATTATGAATTACAGCCCCCCTGCAACACACAGACAAACTCCATGAGAGTACGAAACCTGATAAAGCCTTCATATGCTGCTATTTATCTGAGCTGTTTCTCATTCTCATTGGGGAATTTGAATTAAATTAGACCACTACAATAAGATCTTATATTCAGATGTTTGATCATCATTATGCCAGGAATTGTTATTTATGACTATTTCTCTGTTCATTCTCTTATCATTGATGGTTTTCAAGGTCTTATAGCGTTTTTTTTTCATTTCGCTTCAGTTGTGAAACACAATTCACAGGCAAAATAAAGCCTGAAAAGCATAGACATAAATCATAAACAGATGGTTAAATGGAAATAATGAAAGGAAAAATACCTTGAATTTACTTCAGTGGCGTTCACAACTTATATAAACAATCACCTTCTTTTTGGAGAAAGAATGTTATTTGAATGACTATTACTAATGACAGTTTCTTTGCCGAACTGTGCATTGCCTCCTTTTAGGAACAGTTCACATATTGATAAAAGGTCAAATTTAATCGTTAGATGCTAAAGTCAAACTTAATGATAATAAAATGTTCAAGTGAATTACATGAAAAGATGTGAACTGTATTAGTGAATCCACCGAGAATAATCAAGCAACTCTCAGTTGGGAGGAAAATATTTCAGGCTTCAAGACCGACACCACCCTCAATGTTTGGACTGATTTTCACCTTGGTTTTAGCTGCACAGAACAACTGTCTGTTGAGGGGAAAGCTTTGATATAGCCACTGATGCTATACAGCTTTAACATTTCAGAGAGTTAGCTGGCGGACACACTGGCTTTAGCAAACTAATGCTGATGTTAAGCAGAGCAGGAGTCGAACACAGCAAAAACATTCCTTCACCATGCCAGCCTAAAACATGACACCATAACGGATCACTTTCTTCTCTGTCTGCTGGATGTGTAAATATGCAGCTGTTTGCTAACAAATTCCTGAACTTGTTTGGTATTTCAACTTTATTTACAGCTTCTTACATTGGCCGATGTGGCAGAAAAATAAATCAATGGAAGGTGAAAGTCTAGAGACGGTTGATTTCGCTAGACAAATGCTAGATATAAACTCATTCGGTGATTCTAAATTATTACACTACTTTATCTCCATCTACCTCAGAGCAGAGTCTTCACAATGTTATTCACCATCTTGGATTTACATTATTACTTGAGTGAATGGTAATGATGAAACTGTAGCCTCTGAAAGGTGTTTTCAGAGGCTGTATTTAACATTACAGTGAACCACTTTTTTCCTCCACTAAACAACCCTCACATTTAAAATGCCTTTTTATACCAAGATTAAAACCAAAAACCTCCAATAGTTTCATTTTGCATTCTGCACCAGCTCTCGTGTACAAAAAAATAACAGCCTTCACTGTGCAACCCATGATGATTGCAAATGATTTCATATCCTCTATATCTTTCTGCCAAGACCCAATCTATTGAATATTTAACATGAGCAGGGATGTTGTAAATAGAGTTTGATGTCTATCTTTATGTGGTAAGGAAATGTCTGCAGCCACTATCCATCACCCATTAACCTGTAAAATGTGCTGCAGTACTGTGATTCAAGATAGATATGGTAAAGACTAGATGGGAAACAGAGCCCACTTGTCGGTGAGTGAATACAATGCGTCCCTGATTGACAGAAATAGAGAAAGAAAAAGGACAAGAGCCACAGGTGTCCTCTGAACAGTTACAGAGCATACACAAGAAAACGAAGAAGCCGGATCATCTGTCTGTCAGATCATAGCCAGCATCACTGTAACCAAGTAGTCATCTTATATGTCACTTCTTCATTCACCTTTTAACCCAACACACAAACCTTACTTTACCCGGCAGATGCTTTTATCCAAAGCGACCTACAAGGAGCTAGAGCTAAGCGTCTTGCTCAAGGACATAACTGGTATTGTAAATACGCTAGGAGTCTGGGCTGGGATTTGATCCTGCCACCTTCTACAACTCAGTCTAATGCTGCTCCCATTTAGCCCCTATTGAGCTAGCAAACCCCACTACAGAGCAACATGCATGAATCCTGTTGATCCAGTTTGTTGAGACGCTGAGAACATGAGAAACAAAAGACAGATAAAGCAAACATCATCAGACTGGTTGTGAAGAATTGACTCGAACCGCTTATGCTTTGAGCAGCACAGTAATTCAACACTTCACAAAACGCTGTAAAATTCAGGACAGTCAACAGCACAGACACACACACACACACACACAAACACACACACAGAACTCACCGATTCAAATTAGTTGGCAAGAATAAGCTATGTGTATATATATATACACACACAAACACACATACACACACTTCCATAAATCTAACTGAAATGACAAATGGAAAACTTTATGGCAGAGTTTTAAATGTCATTTGTCAACAGTAAATGGATCCAAACACAGCAGGTGTGTTGGAATTATGAGACCCTCAACCAAGGAAACATTAAAACAGCAATATTACTGCACTCCAATGTGGATGTAAATACTGTATTTCCTCTTCGCATGAGCCACTTATTTCCCGGTACATATTCTACTTTACATTTTAATGGCTGAACACATGCTATGTGCATATGTATTACAGAAACATAAATGCATTATCTATATTTTTCACCAGTGATTTTTAGTGAATATGGACCAATTTGGGAAATACAAATCAATAAATGATTTAACTTCAAGGGCAAAGTCAATTTTCCCATTTGCAAGTAAAGATTTGATAAAATATCTGAAGATGCTCAAATTAAAATATGTAACCAAAATTATGTACTGCTAAAATGTAGCTTGTACTGTCAAATGATTGCATAAACTGGACATTACAAAAAATTATGTATCTTTTCCTATTATATTTCAGTGACCTTCAGAAAATACCAACGTTATCAAAGTTCAGTGTTTTAATTAAAACTCTAATGAGTGCAGTGAATAGTACCAAGGACTCCAAGACTGATTCATGACAAAGTAATACATTACAGACAGTAATGAATATTTTCAATTATAGAAGTCCTGGCTGACATAATCATTAGCCTCAATGGATTCAAATGTGGAAAAAGTCCTGCTGCAACAGCTTAAATTGGAGCTGTGGGGACCAAGAGTGTTTTAAATGAGTTCTTTGCATGTACAGTACCTACAAACAAATGACACCCTCACACACATGGACAAAATGCTGTGATAGCAGATGGAAATGTGACAACAACAAAAGCTCAACTGAGTCTCTCCTGTCTTGACCTAGTTACTGTATAATGGTTTGCATCATTATGTGCGACACAGTTATTCAAAAACATCAAAGCACACAACATAACCACTAGAATTATTTGGGAAGGAGGCAGGATGAATAAGTCTGAAGAAGTCCACAATATTATTTCAGTAAATAAAAGCACAGAGAAACTGGCAACAATTTTGATAATTAATCATTAAAGTAATTTTAATTAGCATAATAATTAGCACAATTGTAACTTAACTTGACATTGATGCTTGGATGAAGGGCACAAAAGTTATTGTTCATCTGGTTGGAAACAAACATTTACATTATATTTGGTTTGGTATATGTGGTGCCAATCTATATAGCAAATATTTCAATAGTGACAACTACTCCCGACTCATTTTTTAAAACAGGTCTTAGATACGGTCGGCCCCACGATTCTGTCTATTATTAATAGCAGTCTGATA
>JAUMHF010000021.1:15356257-15401633 GCA_032359275.1 Microctenopoma steveboyesi
TTTAGTCAAGAGCTCGGGTTCCCTAGATATTTTTAAGGTAAAACTAAAAACGTACCTATTTTCAATTGCGTTTGGGTGTCCTTATTTAAAACTTTTATTATTATTGTTCTTGTCTTATTTGATTGCTTTATCTTTTGTAGAACTGTTCAGCACTTTGGTCGACCTCGGTTGTTTTTAAATGTGCTATATAAATAAATTTGATTTGATTTGATTAACTGAATCAAATTTATGCTGTAGGAACAATGACAAACATTCCAGAGATGAGTGGGTTGGCTGCCTGGCCAAACAACACACTGACTTTGCCTAAATATACTGTACTAACATGGCAAAATTAACGTTATTTGGTTTGACTGATTTGGTTTTGCTGTGTTTTGATGATCTGAAATACACTTTTGAGGCAGAACAGTTCTGTACAGATGAGAAAATTATGAAAATTTATGTTGAACTCTGAGAAGCTTCAAGAATATTTTGCAGTATGGACATTTTAGAAACTAAACAATCAATCTATTGATTAGATTTAATTAAAAGAGATGGTTAGATGCAGTCTGTATCATGGGGTCCACTAGAGCTAATGCAATACAGTGTAGTCACAGTGTAAAAATATTTTTACCAAATACATTTCAAAAGGTGTGTGAAAGAAATGGGGAGAAACAAACATGAAGGAACACTAGTCCCAGTGTGTGAACACTGTGACCAATCAGCTTCAGGTCAGTAGTCATACACAAACAAAGAGATGTAAGGTATGATGTTGTGATGACATTTAGATGATATTTTCATGGGCCAAGTTAATTTTAGCTTAAAAGCTGCCTGCATGCTCTGAACCTGATTGGCTAACACTAACAATTTAAATTTACTTTGATGAGGGCATGGTCGTCTATTCAACATGCAACAGCATGCAGTTGACATCGCTGTCGATGGTGTAATTTATTCAACAGTTACATACAGTTTTTTACTACTCAAATACTCAGCATAGCAAATAAAAATGCTTTTCTGACAATTATTTGCAGTTATCGTTTAAAGGAAGCCATTTTTTGGGAATCTGAAGGTAGCATGCAGCTCAAACTCACAACACTGTCTTTTATGTCCCACAGAAAATAGAAAGACTAAACACACATCACTCCACGTATAGGTGGATTTTACCCTCTACATGACTTTGTAATGCTAAAACTGACTTGAATTTTCTTTGGCTATTTATTATACCTCATTTATAAAAGCTCCGTCACCAACCTTCAAAACTTTAATTTTGCAACTCAATTAGATTAGAGTGAAGTATGACTGAGTACTTAAAAACTTTGACTATATATTTTGACTTTCCGTCCTGACATGGCACTTGTGCACTGGTGTGTGTGTGTACCTTATCTTAATGCTTATATACTCTCTACCGCTCTTAGTTTTTTTTCCCTATTCTTATTTCTTTGATTTTTTTAAAAAAGCTTTTTCTTATCCCTCCAAGTTCAAATCAGTCATCCAAAAAAGTTTTATCCTGTCCTTCAAGTTTATCTGAGCTGCTCTTCATCGCGCTACACTCTACAATTTGTCTGTCACGTCAGAGTTTCCAATGTTCTCCTGATGAAAGTGGCAGAATATGGTGCTCACTCTAAGAATCTTTGCCAGACAGAAATTGTGGCCCATTTCCAAGATTGAAAGAAGACATTGCATCTACTTGAACTGGTCTGATTGGGCCTTTAGAATCAGTCTGTCTGTTGAGTGGTAATGACAAAGCTGGAGGTAAACACTGTACTATGTGAACAGCTACAGCTTGCAATTTCACATCAGAGGGAACTACTTTACTCACCTAAGTCAACTGATGTTTATGCGAGCTACGGGTCAACTTGATGGTGTTCATCACACTCCGTGTGATGAGTTCAAAACATCTTGTCATGAAAATGATACTTTATGTGGGCCTGCTGACATTATTCTGTCCCACAAAAGCATTGTCTGTTCAGATAGTTTTTGCTGCCTGCTGCATCTTACTGGGGGGAAAATGTGGTTCATATCATTCATAGATTTCTTGGAGTATTTGCTCAGATTTCAGTTTTCTTACAGAAATGCAACATCAAATCCCCTCAAACAGATCTTTGATAGCGAGAGGGGAAGAGAGACACTTTGAAAGCCCTAACCGTTTGAGCTCTGAATCGATAGTGCCACCATTTCAACATAAAAGTGAAAAGTGCCTGGCTTTCAGTACCACAACAGCTGAATAACGCCCTGCCATGTTGTCCTGTGGGATACTTCCACCTGCTCATAAAAAATGTATCCTTTGCTTATTGGTTACAGGAAAAATTGGTTATATAATGTTAAGGGCACTGAGGATAGTTGACTAAGGAACAGTTGAGTTTTCTTTATTTTGTTAAAATCTTGATACGCATGCGTTAAAACTACATATTTTGTTATACCCTAGCTTCTGTACTATAATTTAGCCCCCTTTGACCCCTGACAAACTGTAAACGCATGCCATTCACCTGACAGCCACTACGATACAGTGTAATACAGGTTTATGTATGACCTGTGTTAAGCTTTTTTTTGTAATGTTTTTTTTTCCTGGAATCTAACATGTTTTTGTATACTGTTTAATTTGCCTACTTTGTACAGTAGATTTTCTCCTTGTTGGCCTTGCTGTAGTCCATCTTCTTCCAGTGTAAATAATTTTAGAGTTTGTAAAGCTGTCCTTTTAAATTAGCTTCCCAAGACTTGGGGAAGCAAACATGAGTGTTGTAATGTTTGGCATGACCAGTTAGCGCAGTACTCTTGGCACTAGCTAATTATTAGTTGTTGAAATCACAGAACCATGTGTCAGCAAAATGCCATCATAATCCCATCTTTATTTTTACTCCAAAGTGGAATCAATCCTTCTATCAAAGACCCCAATTTCCGTGTGTGTTTGAATTAAGAAGGACCACAATGTTTCCCTAACCCGATTACATCACACCTGCCATGTGCAGACATTACAGAAAGCAAAGCTTGCTTGACATCATGGGCTTGTGAAGCATAATCTTGGGTCCTGGAGGACCACCCAATATTTAAGTTCTTGCATTTTGATGGAGTGGTGTGAAGTATTTACTTTTGTCCACACATATGCCGAATTTCTTACAGTGGTTTTGCAAATTGACAGAATTTTGATTAAGTTTTAAATCAACAACAAATAATACATGGACTCATGAAAGGATTAATTAAAAGTCTTAATAACACTACACAAAATAATAAAAAATAAAATAATATCGGGCGTCTCATGAAATACTCTTTGAAGAAATTAGTTCTTTGAATTATGATAGCACAGATAGATTCTTCTTATGAAGTAGATAATCCAATTCACTTTTTAAAAAACTGTTCATATCAGGCATACTTCCCCATGTGCTCTCCTTTGAGTTAATTATATATATAGAGTCTGCTGAAGATAATTTTTCATCAGAAATGACCAGAGTTGTCTTAAAATGAAATAAAACAATTGTCCTCAATTACCATCATTAAAATTCACACTGCATACTTGATACAGAGAAGCAGACACAAGGAATTAGACTTTTGAAGAGTGTAGGAGCCATTATGTGATTAAATTACCATTCATAATTTTGCTATCTGGTGCTTTTAGCCTGGATGGTTGCCTGGATAAGCAGGTCGCTTCTTCCAACAGAGATATGAATGGCATTGTGCCATTATTTATTCAAACAGCCTTTTTTTAGACTCTTCTCTGAATATCACTTGGAAGCATGATAGAAAGATATTTTCAGACTGTCACATTTCCCTCTATATTTAAGGCTTAGATATTATATTATTAGTATCTGCATGCATGTCACTGATCATGTTTTCCAGCTGGAGAAAATAAACCTATTCCTCTTATAATTCAGCTAACTAAGCTATGAGCATTTCTTTAGGATCAGCAGATCGGCAGATCTTGGTTAGTGCAGCAGTGATTCTTTTTACACAGCATAATGGATTCAATAACGAACTGTATCAAATATTTCAAAGCTTTTTTTAGGGAGCATTTGGGTTTAACATGGTAATGATTTTTGTAGTAATGACTTATTAAATCAAAGTTTGTTGGCCCTGCAGTGCCTCATAGCCGTCAAACTCAGTTGATGAATTTCTCCCTACTTGCTTTACGAAAGGCGCTCACCTGCAGGACAATAAGATGAGGTGTAATCAAGGCCATAAAACTTGTTGAGTTCCATGCCGATCAACCCTCTTGGCTTATAACTCATATGCTTATTAATAAAGACTGAGGTCCGCATCCACATTGATAACATTTTTTTTTCTACTCGGGAAGAAAAGATCTTTGTCAAAACGTAGGTTACAGTGTCACCCAGGGTGCTGATAAATGATGTCCATCACAGCAAACATCGCTGTTCTCTGTTCTCTTTTATAAGCTTGCAATTTTTGTTAGGCTCCCTTTTTGTAAGCTCGTGCCCAAGTGGGTTATAGTTTGTCTAAGCTCAGAGACTTCTGGTTGTCTGCACAATAAATTAAGTTGGTTATGGTTTTCTTTCCTTCAGAGATCAAGGTCATTTTTCAACGATCGTAGAGCAGACCTGTTTAGTTTTGCCCACTTCTTAAAGTTCAAACAGTGCTCCATGTCAAAGTGCTAAATACATCAACAATGACAGTTGCTAAATAGATCTGGCCAACACAATTAGAAAACAGTCTGGACATATAGTATGCAGATTATTCATCTGCACTGCTTCAGGCAATTAATGTTCAACACATCCACAGGCAAAACAAATCAATTTCTCTAGCCTTAACTTCTTTCTTAGCTCCACATAGTCAGGTGAGGCAAATAAAGACATTTGTTTTACTAACAAACTGACTCACTGCAGAGTATTGTGATGCTCCATCCTCCTACACTCCAGAATGCGTCCTATGGGGAATCAGATGCAAAGAAGTGACAGATATGGAGCAATAGATGAATAACTAAAACCCCACAGAAGTGGGTGCCAGGCAACAGATGCTGATAACTGCCTCAGATTAGGTCCTAGATTGTCTCGTCTGCTCCCGCCAAGACTCTGATGCTATATTTACCGCTCCCTCTTTCCATCCCTCCTCTGATCGTGTCTGTGCCATCACAGTGTGTCCTCTCCACACTAGTCTGGCATCAACGATGGAGTGCCAGGTGTGAAATAGAGATGAAAAAGTCATTTGGAATACCAGAATACTTCAATTTGGTATTCCAAATACTGCAGTTTTTTGTAGTTTTGGGGGGAACTTTTAAAACATTTTAGTCTTATGGAAACTGAAACAACTTTCTCATAGCTGAATTGACCCCATTAGACCTTAACCGTTTTCATTAAAGCATCTATTTTGAAAAGTAATGTGCACTTTTTACATGATGGTTCCTCTGTGTTGTATTTATTGTCAGTGTTATGTTTAGATTTGGATTCAGACACTTTGTGAAAGCCAGGACACCTTTGGAAAAAAATGAGCTATGGACAAAAACAGCTGAGTCAGCAATTGCACCAGTAGAGATGATGAAGAAAAAAAAAAGTGTGGGAGAAGATTAAAGTGGAACAAAAAAGTTGCTGTGCTGACATAACATTTTTACTTGTACACTACGTCTTTCTTTTGAGCATAGGACTGCAGCATGTCAGCAGGAAACCCTGTTGATATCAGTATTAACGGTGGAAATTATTTGAGAAATAAAATAAAAATATAAAAATAAGTAGTAAAAGGAAATAGAGTAGTAGTGATCCAGTGGTGGAGAACTGTTTTTCCTTGATTAAGTTTTGGTGCATTTTCATTTAGATAACAACATCTGTAGCGCTGTGGAGAGCACGTTGCAGCGGCGTAGACGAAGGACGGGCTGGGAGCAGAAGAGTGGATTCATTTCTAGTTCCCTCAGAGCTTAAGTTGCATACTTTAGAATCGATAAAGTAAGATCTGCAACTACTTTAGAATTAATACTTAAGTAATAGACTCACTGAAGTATGTCAGTATTAGCAAAATGTACCTGCGAATAAGTATGTTGTCCTACTTATGTATAAAATTAATGACGCATTGAGGAGAAACACACAATTTACAGTGTATCATCATGAACATTTGGTTGTGATTTTCATCTGCAAAATAACTAGTAGCTGTCAAATACTCTAAATGTGTTGGCGTGCTATCCCCCTGTGATCATTTGTGGACTTGAAATACTCAAGTACAAATGCTGCAAAGTTGTAGTTGTGTGTAGTATGTCACTGTACTTAAACAAGCATTCCTTATCTGAGTCTAAGAAAACTTAAAATATCCTCTTAGTTATGTGTCTAATTATTTTAGGCCCAAATCAAAGTAAATTGGAAGCAATACACTAATCGTTGTTTGGAAAAGGGAGGTGAGGACACAGGACAAAGACTCTGAGGACACAGCTTCTCCACAGCAGCCAGTCAGCAGGGTGAACAGAGCAGCTTAATTGAAGAGCCTGAAATAGAGACTCTATTAGAGCTAAAGAGGCTTCCTGCATCAGCAGCCTATCGGGAGAACAATTCTCTGACTTTGCTCTCTGTATACCCTCAAGATATGAGTGTGGGGAAAAAGGGACACGATTATTAAATATGCTGCATAGTCACGGACAGTAGGTTCATTCTTATGTGTATCAATTTAGTGCCATAATAAGGTGGTGTCGCAGCTCGTGTTTCTGTTCTCTTCTTCTTGTATGTGATCTTACGGAGTGATAATTTAAATCACAGCCTGAGTACGAGCAGAGTAACTTATGTCCAATATTACACACACACACACACACATCTATAACTGTAAAAGTGCTGCAGGTTTGTCCATTCTTTCTATACGATCACTAGCTTGAGTCGCGTAAGCATTGCACTCTACTGCCTGCTGCTGTGTGTTACTGGAAGGACTCCGCTTGCATCTGAGGCAGCTTTTAGGTGAATACCTCATCAGATGTATTGGTACATGGCATCTGCAGCTCTGTGCCTCACGGGGGAGAAAAACAGGACAGAGAATCAAAGAACTCTTCGTCGTTCCTAATAAGATGCAGGAAATATGTGACGTCTGTTTCTGAAATTACAGAAAGCACTGAGTATGTCAGGGTTATAAGGATTTGTTTCTGTTCTGCTTTGTTTTTACCAGGCTGTTAAATAAAGTCTTGTGCCAGGTGCAAACCTTTTTATTTCAAACTGAGGAATCCAGTGACGTTACCCATATCCTCATTGCAGCTGTGCACCACCAGATGGCAGTCTGGAATCAATGCCAGGGATGCATTAGCTGAAACTAATAGATTAGATTCAGTATATCTTACACTGCCACCCTGAGATCTAAAAACATGCAGATCTGTACAGCTTCACTGTTTGTGTTGCATTCCACATTTAATAGTTTATTTGATTTCCATCACAGTTCATTTTAGTCTGAATTAATGAGTTTTTAGAAAGTGGTGGAAAGTTTGTACTCAAGTACTGTCCTTCTATTCGATGGTGAATTACTTTTTCATGTGCCTTTAAACTTCTACTAATCTAATATTTAGAGACAAATATACAAAATCAAATACGTGTATGTCTCAGCTACATAGACAAGTTACGTTTTAGATAAAAGCATGATCAAATTCTTAAATGTAATTACAGATTCAGCTAATAAACATGCTGGATAAACATTAATACAGAATTCTAGGAGAAGCATAATGGTTTATTTCAGTTATCACAACTTGCAAAACAAAAATAAATTAGGCTCAAATACAAAAAAAGTTAGGTATACAAAAGTGCTAATTTTGCAAATCAGGTTAGTAGCCAATAATGGTGTTATATAAGACTGACACATGTAGATCTGCATTTAAGGTATTGCGGACATACACTATACTACACTGCACTGAGGCTAATTTCATCCCGCAAAATACCTGCGACTTTTTTACGTCACGGTTCAAATGTTTATTGGGCCTGCAGATTCTTTATGAAGAGGAAAGCACCTAAGAAATACTAAACAAAGAAATCCCAACACTGTCCAAGAGGTGGGACGTCATTGTCGCTGCCCCCTTTCCCGAACGTTCATCTCTGATTGGTCACCGACAAGACCTCGTCGTCCCCCATTGGCTGATTCGGCTGTCTGTCCGGACGGAGCTCGGCTGCCCAGTGTTCCGCTGAGACGGGAGCAGAGGACGCGAATCAAGTGAAACAAATCTTGTGCGAGAGGAAAAGTTCATGCTGGAGTTCTCAGAGACCCCAGAGGGCCACATGAAGGTAAGAAAATGCCTTTGTGTTTGCGGCGTGAAGTTGGAGACGGTAGTTTGAAACGTTTCGCCGTTTCTTAGACACTCTCGGTCCAAAAGAAAAGGAAAGAAGATGCAGCTAAAAGTGGTCGTGGCTTTAGGCCGAACCGTTTGGACCGAAGATGAAACGACACAACGAGCTACTTCTTTCGTGCACAATATATAAACAGTGATCCTCATTCTCCTCGGAGTGAGAAACTCTGCACAAAGTGATGTCTGCGGTTAGGTGCAGCGGCTCCAGCTGTTTAATACTCCTGTGTACTCTGCAGTATGTGTTCGTTTGTGTATTTGTAAGACCAAACTGTGTCAGATCTAGTAGTGTAAGCCGAGTGAGTATGTGGCCCACACAAAAAAGAAATTAGGTTGTCTACTAAATGCAATTTAGTGTCCAGACATATCCTGACACACAGGATAAAGCCGACTCCTCCTTTTTTTGTGTTTACATTGGTCAGACAGATTTATTTCACCGCCTGTGACACAAGCTCATGCCTGGTGGTGTTTGTTTTGTGAGGAAATAAAGTTTCTTGTAGCAGTAATGAGTAAAGGCAGTGTCACTGTTTCAATTCAAAAGTTTTCTTCCAGTTATTCAGCAGCCATAAGAACAGATTGCAGGGTGAAATGTTTGCTGTGAGTGCACGAGAGCAGCCCACTCGCTGTATAAGCAGTTCTGAGCATCAAAAAAAGGGCATATTTAATGTGCTTGATAGGATTTCTGTGAAGGTTTGTTTTCTGTTTTTTGTGCAGGGAGAATCACAAGCAGCTTCCCAACACAGAGGTCCTCTTTGCACGGAGGCGCAGCACATGCTTTTGCAGTAGAAGAACTGTGTTGTGTGTGTTTTCAAAGGGTTTAAGTGTTGCAGACGAGGCCTACGGACGACCGAGCCTTAAACAAATACAGATAAAGGGATTATGGACACTGATGCTTTGTCGCTGGGAGTGAGGCTTAGAGAACGCGTGGGAATATTTATATTTCCCATGTCGCTGCTGTCTATTTGTAAATCCTCGTGACCACCAACATTAACTCTGAAATAATATTAAAACGATGAGGATCTGAACGAGCATGTCTGCTCTCACTGGGCCAGACATCTTTCGTAACCCGGCCTGTGAAATTAGCGAGCAGGCCTGTAAACCTAAACCACGGGAGGTGTGCATGCTGTACTTCAATTAGCCATTTAGCCCTGTGGTTAAGCCACAGACCATGAGTGCTGGGTGAAATACACTTTGTGCCTTCTTTGTGAGAGGACGCTGCTGTGGAGATTTCATTCCTTCTCTCACTTCTGCATTTTGCGCTAAAGCCATCACAGAGTATATTTAGTAAGTTGGAACTTTGTGGTTTGTCATGACAGTGTTCATTTTTATCTTTTTGTGTTATTGTTACTGTTGAGAGACAGTAGCCCCGAGCTGACATGTGGAGAGCTCTCGCCTGTCCTATCAGAGCAGCACTTCACGCTCTGGAAGCATGTGGCAGCCACAGAGTACTCACAAACAGTACATGCTGGTAAATGAATTCTGGCTCAGGTGTGGCTCTCAGTGCTGCAAACAGCAGAGTGGCAGTCTCGTGTGAACAGGATGCTCAGTGTAGTAACATCCACCGCTTTGATCCCGTTTCAAAGAGGAGCCCACATACATTCACTTGGCCAGAGTGTGGTTAGAAATTTGACGTGTGGACACCACAGGGCTCGTCGTCAGAAGCAACACATCTGGGAGATTAGAGTGCAGAGACGCTACAAAGAGACCGCATCACAGTCACCGACAAAGAATGACTGTCATGGCCTCCATCATAGATGGAATATGACGTGGGAAAACAAAACAACACATTACGTTGATTGATTTTGCTTTTAGCATCTAAGACCGATGATGGAACAACTAGGATATTTAAAAATGCCACTTACTCACTTAATCAGTTAAACTACTGCACTTCGTCCATACATTATAAGCACATATGCACATAAAGCTCATAAATTAGTGGACTAGATCAGATGTATGTCAGATGTACAAGGGGTTCAATTCTTTTTAAGTTGGATTCATTAGCAGTTTTAAAATGAGACCGTATGATGTAAATTATAACGCATTTACTTGCATTCATTTTATGTTCTTTCATCTTTTGCCTTTATAGTCCAAGTTAAACATGGAGAGTTTGACTAAGCCAGAGTTGCTGATGCTCTTCAGCATCCTGGAGGGAGAGCTGGAAGCCCGGGACCTGGTCATTGAAGCCCTGAAGGTACTTATCAAAGTGATTCTTTGTGCAAAATCTGTCTTGATTCTATCAAGCTGTGGTCAGGATGAATTCATGTCTGTTCAGTGTTGACCGGCTTTCCCAGCAGTCGGAGTTAATCTTTCACACTATTACTAGTTGGTCACCACAACAAAGATAAGCGACATCGCTGTAACCTTCATCACATTATGGGTTGCTAAATGATCCGTTTTTGTTGTTATTAGAATTAAGGCGCGTGAAGGAACAAGCAACAAAATGAGCAGAAAGAAAACACAAGTAACAAAATTGAGTTTTAATCCAAGTGACCCATCGTACGTCCAAGTGGACTTGACCTGAATTAGAAACAGCCACAACGTAAAGAACACTTGCTAGTTTCAGCGGTAAGAGTTCCTACTTTGGCAGGATTAAGGCTGCATTTCAATTAAAGGATTGTCAGGCTATTTTCCTGCACTGCGTCCTATGCTGTGTGATGTGCTAGGTGTTATCCTGAACCACTGAATAGCACAGCCAGTAGTGCAAAGATATTTGCTTGATTAGTGAGTTTTGGTGCAGCCTCATTTATTGTGTGACATCCTGCCAGAGCACAGACGAGCGGGGAGAGAGAGAGAGAACAGTGGATTGCATTCAGCACTGTATTCTGCATTCAGCTTGTATGTTGGAAGATAAACAGTGACTAAGCAACATAATGATGGATAAAAGAAGCCTTATTAGATTACAGCTGTTACAGTCTGCAGTGCTGTTTCCTGCTGTAAAATGCACCATTGGAAAAAAAAGAACTAACTGGAGAGCAGCAGTCTAGGAGCCCAATGCTGAATGTTCAAGTGTTGTGTCTAGACCACATTCCTTCATCACTCCTGGGATCTGGCCATCTAAGGCAAGAAGAGTTACAGTGCACTGGGCACCTGATGACTCAGTGTGAGCGAGAGTAGGAGTGAACAAATAAACACCGGCCTTAACTGGAGCTCGAGGGGAATATGGCGGTGCTTCTTTCATGCCTCCACTGGCACAAACTGTTAACCCATTACAGCCTGGGATAGGAGGAGTGCTGCAACTCTTTAACTCCCGTCAACGCTTCTTGTGCCGTAATTATAGATCTAATATTTAACCTGCAGGAAGTGAGCGATACCCGATCTCTGCAGAGACGAACTGGGGACGTGGAATGTTGGCTCCTGCTCTCCTCACATGAAAGTAGATCAACATCAGTAACCAGCCTCTCAGACCTCTTGCATTTGTTTGTAGTTATACAAGTAGCAGAGCTTTATGGATTGGAACGATGGAAATAAACATCAGACTGGGATGCAGAAGGTGGTAGGGTCAAATCCCATCCACCCTACCAGGTGTGTCCTTGAGCGAGACACTTGCTTTGGATAGATGTCTCTACCAAGTAAAGTAAAGATGAAGCCCCTTAATTAGTCAATTAGCAGAAGAATATGCAACCTCTGAGAATCAAGCTGGTGGTGCTATGTGACTCAAACACTTACCATTAGTTGTAGTTGTTGTTGCAATAAATAGGTTTCACAAATTATCCGTCGAGCAGAAATACAGATTTTATCTGATGCGTTAGAAGAAAAAGCCTCCCTTGAAAACCTTTGACGAGAATCTGCATTGCTGACAGATTCGAGAGAACCTCCCCAAGCTAAATAAATTAGCAATGAACGGTTACATGCTGCAGCTATAATCTAATGATCAGCAGAGCTGATGGTGGCACACCGGGCAGTTTGATAATCAGATGCATATGGACCTACGGTAATTAGAGAAGCGGATCCAGTCAGGTTGCTCTTTACTGACACGTACCCTGAATGTCGTATAGGAAGTGCTTATCTCGACCACAAGTCACACTTCTTTTAATAAACTTCACATGACGAACTGTTAACGTTTAGACTTTGCATGCCACTGCTTATTAGGTTAGAAGGAGAAGAACTGGCAAAGTTCATGCACAGCCCAGTAGCTCAGTGTGTTTTTTAAAAGGTAACGTTCTCATCAGTGGTTTCTACAGGACAATGTCCAAGTACAGGATGTCAGCTTAATGATTTTTTTTTTCTGTGGTCCTGTACGTTTAATTATGAACAACGATCCGTGGTATTCTAACTATCCACTGCATTTTTCCCCTTGTGAGTCACTTCTGCAGCTGCTCACGCTATGGCTTTCAAAAGGAAGTTAGTCTCTGGCAGTGCTTGTGTTTGGCACACAAGGACCTGCAGTGATCCAGTAGTCCCTTTTGCTTTTGGAAAATGATGCAGAAGAATATAAAGTCTTTACTTTAAGTTCAAAGGGAAGTCTGATATGGAAATGAGCCTTTAATTAACTGTTGAGTTCACATGCTGTGGATGATGAGGGACATCAAACTGCAGCCACACATACGGTAAAGAGTGTTTTTTCAGATGTTCATATATCATTCAAACTGCAAACATGAACCTCTGAGATTATTTTACATATAGGAAGTAGGAAGCCCTGAAAAATATAGGGCTCTATAGTAAGATCTCCATCTACCACCTTCCCTCAGTGTTACACCGATCACGTCTCCAACACTACAAGTGAAACAGTCCAGACATGTGTCAGCAAAAGATTAGCTGGATAGGAACCAGTGCAGTCATGGCACAAAGACCACTTCCCAAGCCAAAGAATACTGGTTGCCAAGAGGTTTAGCCAGCATACAGAGGCATGAGTAAAGGAGGCAAACTATGATGCATCAACAGCCACACACAGAATATTTATGGATATTGTAGATGTACAATAAGATGCGAGGAATAAGCTCTGTTAGACTGAGAGTTTTCACTTCCTCTACCCTTCTTGCAGCAGTGGAGGATTGATGCAGACAAAAAACCAAAACAAAGCCTCCTTGTCTTGTGGATACGCACATCTGTGCATTCAGGAGAGAGACGGTCTGTTTGTGACTGACCTGGAAGTCTCTGAATTAAAGAAGGAACATCTATGGAAACATGTAGAGAAACAGAAAACAAAGCAGTAGAACAATAATGAATGTATTCATAATGTGAACACTTGTTTAGCAATGTTGCACATGTATTTCACTTATGCAACTCCCGCTACAAAGCGACGGATCGGAGCAGACATATATTGGCAGGAACAGGAACGGGCTGCGGGCCAAGTCTGTGGATACATTTGTCTTTGAAGACTTCTCTTCCAAATTGGATTGCCAGCTCGTAGGAGAAAAAAAAAAATGGACAAACGCTAACGAAATTGATCATGTCGTTGAGCGTCTATAAGATGTGAACTACTAACGGTAAAGACAAAGACTGCACGCGTGATTCGTATACAGATCTGTTGTTAAGGTACGAGGCCCGAGTGTTGATTTTGCTCCAGCTAGTACCCACATCTGAGAGGCATTTTTGAATTCTCGTGGGCATCCTGTGTTTTCCCTGTTTCACCCCTTCATGCCGTTTTATCCGCCTTCACACCGTCCTCAGCAGAATGGATCAAATAACAGCAGCGGGGCCTCGCCCTGCCGTCTCCGTGTCAGATGAGATAGCGGCGATGATGTAGAAAAAATGACAGCCGTGAAGCTTGTGATCTCCCACGGAATACTGGTCCGATCCTATTTGTAGTCGGGATGATCGGGTGGGCGTTATGGTGGTCTTACATTGTAATCGATGTTTAAGATGATCGCGAGCTTTCGTTTCAAGTAAAGTGCAGTGATTTAACGTCATCGTGTCGACCTACACATCGTGTGTAAACTAGTACCTTAATACCTTGAGCTCATGTACCGGGGGTCCAGGTCATGGCCCAGACGAATGGCGGAGTGGCTGAATATCGCTGTATAGGCTCATTCACACTCTCGACTACACTTTAAACTTGAAGCTAATCTCGGTATCAGTCATCGGGAGCTCTGTCCTCACCCTGCCAGAGAGGAGACTGTTCTCCCTAATCTCTTGATCCTCTTTTGTTGAGACCTCACTAAGACACATTGCCAACTCTCTCTCTCTCTCTCTCTCTCCCTCGCCCTCTCCCTCCCTCCCCCTTCCCTTTCACAAGCAGGCCCAAAGGCATCTGCTCAACCTGAAATGTCATGCTGCTGTTATTTCCTCCTTTGTCATGAGTGAAACAGAACAGGTCTGCCTTGGCTGAGGACCAGTCCAGAGCAGCTGTTCCGCTAAAGACAGACACACACAACATCTGTGGCTACTTCCTCTCACTCTTGTGTATTTATGCATTTCGCCATCTACTGGTTATATCTTACTCTAGTATTAGAAATGTGTGTCATGCTATACTGCCTGATTAAACAACATCTTTGTAGTGCTAAAGGACAAGTTAAGAGTTATTAGAATGAATCCTCAGAGGAAGCTGACATTTTCAGGGCCGTCCATTCAATAGTTGCCAAACATGGCTAAAAAGAAAATCAGTGTCTCGAAATAGTGATTGGCTAAGAGAAGGTAGATGTCAGAGAAGTCTATAAAGTGTGTTTAGAGAAGATTCACATAGTCTGCAACTTACGGAAACGTTCTTTAAAAGAGTAAAATCTACACTGCACCAACTCCTTCTCACGTCTTTAGGCCCAACGTAAAGAGCCGTTTATCCAGGAGCGCTACGGCTGGTACAACCTCAGTGACCCCTTCCTAGCTTTACAGCGAGACAGTGAGACTGTCGGGGGCCAGAACAAGGACGCAGGATGTTCGTCCTCTGCCACCAACCCACTTGTGGTTCTCAGATTGGTGGTAAGCCACTGCAGGAGGATGCAAGAGAAGATGTTGGCCCAGCTGGCCGCTGCTGAGAGCAGGCACAGAAAGGTGAGTCTGGATGTGTGGCTTGTTCCGTATGCAAATTAATCAAAACACAAACTGGAAACACAAATTAAAAGTTGACCTCATTCCTGGAGAATAAACAAAACACGAGGCAGCCAGAAAAATGCAGTAGTGGAAAATTAAAAATCCAGCACTGCAGGCAGTTTAATTTTGGAATAGAGAATTAATTAACTGAACTGCACCTCTTACTGTATTGCAAACCTTTTGTTAAAATTAAAACACCAAGACTTTTCAAGTGCTCACACACACACAGTGCAAACAGAATACATACGTAATGATGTCACCAGCAGTATTTTATTGGTCATAGAAGCACAGGTGAGCGTATGAACAGCCCTTTATCTAAAGATTAATAAACCAGTTTCCCTACAAACACCATTGATCTTTGTGGGAACCAAGTTTAACATGGGTTATTCATATATGTAGAATTTCCATTCTGACCTGTTTCTGTAATTTATTCATATGTTTCAGTTACGTTTATACTGCTTCAAGTATACGTAATTCATTCTTTTAAATAGATGAAGTAACCTTTTTGCGGTGCTGGCCGAGGGTCTCTGGATCCGTACGGGAGTGTGGGAGGAGCAGTAGCGTAAAGCCACGCCGTGTTTTTTTAGTGAGCTGTGTGTGGACCATGTTGTGCACTTAGTGGTTGCTAGATATTCAGTGGAGGTTTCTGTGGACATATTTTTGCTGATGCGTCTTTGGAGAAGCAGAAAAATAAATGTAGCTTTCACCTAAGAAAGGGTTCAGTGTAAGCTGCTTCTTCAGGAGAACACGTGGCAGCTGACTTTTTCCATTCTGCCCCAAGATTTGGATCTCACTCTCATTGTCGTTTTGCTACTCTAAACTTTGTAGGAGGTTTTCAGTTGTAGATGTTTCTAAAAAAAAGAACCGTGTATTTGTTTATCTAATTTGGCACCAGCATTTTCACAAAGTGTCAATGTTATGGGTCTCAATATAAATATATGAGGGACCATTTCTTTGTTGACTCTCTGTCTCCCCGCTGTGTTTGTTTTAGGTCATTGCAGATCTGGAGGAGGAAAAGCGGAGACATGCCGAGGACACAGCAGAGGGGGACGACGTCACCTACATCCTGGAAAAAGAGAGGGAGCGCTTACAACAACAGGTGCCCCCTAATTAACAAAGTCTTTCTGCATGAGATGTTTGCAGAGTTGGGGAGTGTCAACGTAACCATCCCCTGCCCGGTCTGTTTATCGTGCTTTCACCGTCCTTTTAGCTGGATTTTGAGCGCAGCCAAGTTCGCCGGGTGGAAAAAGAGCAACGGCGGATTACTGAGCAGTTGGAAGAAGAGCGGACTCAGCACAAGCAGCTCTCCTGCGCTTTGGCCAAAGAGTGCAAATGGGCGAGTGCCAGAGCCTTGGAGGAGGGTCACAGGCTGACTGAGCTGAGCCGCAAACTTGACAAAGTAACGTTTGAAGTCCAAAATTGACAGTTTGCTCCTTTTTTTGGAATATCAGCAGATTGAGCGCTCACATTTGTTTAAAAACTACTTTCTCATTTAGGAAAAGGAGACTTGTCAGGCCCTGAGGAAGGAGCTGGAGGATGAGCGGCAGAGAGCCCTGAGGATGGAGGCGAGGGTGGAGGAGCAGCTGGCAGAGTTTGACACGGAGCGGGAGCAGCTCCGCTCACGTCTGAAGAAGGAGGAAGCTCACTGTTGTCAGCTGCAACAACTAGTGAGGCAAATCTGTTCCTCACCCTTTTTTCTTGTTTACACATTGTACACAATAAAACCTAATTCTGGCATTTTCCCCTATTTTATGTTCAGGTAGAAGAGTTGAAGAGGAAGCTGGATGAGGTGACTATGCCAGGAATTGTTGGGGAAGTAGTTGCAGTTACAGCTCCACTAGAGGCAGGAGACAAGGAGTGGGCCACAAAGGTTCCTCCAGGAAACACGGCGCTGGATACCGTAATGGTTGAGGACATTGAGGAGCAGCCAAAAATCAACGGTCATCACTGTCCGATGGAGACCAATGGGCACCAGGGTCCAAACAGTGCTCTCTCAGAGAAGGTCTGCCTACAGAATGGTGATGAAATGATTCAGTCCCAGGTGCCATTATCCTCCGGCTCTACCTCCGCTGCTCTCCCACCGTCTTCCCCCTGCACCTCACCTGTCTTTGCCAAACACCCACCTGCCAACCAAGGTGCCGGTAGCTACCAGTCTCCCTACCAGGCTGGGATCAACCAGCGCTTCCATGCTGCCCGACACAAGTTCCAGGGGACCGCTGACCCAGAACCTCAGTCTCAAACCACACAAACCGTTGTTCCCATCTCACCAAAGGACCCCTCGCCTGTGCCTACCAGCTCCTGCCCGGAAGCCAGTCCAGTCAAACAGATGGCTCGGAGCACAGTTACTCAGGTTCTTTCTCGCTTTACCACCGTCCAGCAAAGTGTCACACCGAAGCATGCGGCACCAAACAATTCACCCTTTGGTACAGACTATCGTAGCGTAGCAGCACCTTTGTCTCCGGTCATTGGAAGGGCTGCACCTCCACAGGGCATCAGATCGCCCACCATCCCCAGAGCAGACAGGGGCAATCCTCCACCCATCCCCCCCAAGAAGCCCAGCCTGGCCCAGGCCCCTCCATCCCCAGCCGCAGTGCCCAGGTCAGCTAGTCATTTCTCTGACAGTCCCCTCTCAGCCAGCTGTGGCCTCACCTCCACCCAGGAGGGTGTCAAAGAACTCGACATGGTGGTTTCATCTAATTAACTGATCATTTAGGGTTTGTTGTCAGCTGCTGCTCTGTTTGTGTCATAGTTGTCAAATCTGCATCTCATAATTGATAACGTCTTATACATCCAGAATATGAATCCAGCTGTTTATTTGAACAGAGGAATCGTTAAACACTGTTACACTGTTTGTATATATTCAAATATTTAAATGTGTGCTGAGGCACTAGTGTAGGTATTAGTTATGGACCTGGTACTAAAGTGCAGTAACTGGTAAATTCTAAATGTGCCAAACTCATTTTATACGGTCCCATTTTCATAAAATACAAACAAAACAATAGGGCAGGTGATATTCTATATTTGTTTCTATTCACTAAGCTGCATTTACTCACTGCATTGTCTGTGAATCCAGTGTCAGATTTGAGCTTATTCATTTGTTTAAAACCGTCAACTTTTGGAAACCCCATTAGAGAAAATATTTTACAAACACAAAGGACAAACAGCCGAAAGTGATTTCTGCAACAAAAAGACACGAATAGGCAGTAGCTGTTGTTTTAACTTGGAACAGGGTGAAACATGTCACACTGAGCAGCTGTGACCCACTAATATTAGGTTCTGAATTCAGACATTATACCAATTCATTGTTGGGTTATAGTCATTTTGTGAATATTTAAAACGAACAAAAATCAGCTTTTCTCCTTTTGTAGTTTGTCTCAAGTATATTTCTTGTTATGATCTTCAGACCACATTTAATAAGTCATCCTTGGAGTCATGTATACTGTCTAACTTCATTGTACAGTTATAGTTTTCCTCATTTTTAGAAATATGTATTGTTTATTTTATAAAAAAGTACTTTAGTTAATGTACAATGGTTTTATAATATAGTTATTCTGCACGTTCTCCATATACTGTTTGGATGTTGCATAATGATGATAAAGATCACAAGCTGCAAAAGACTCATTTAGTCACATTTGTAAATTATGTTGTTTGTTCAAGCTCACTGATCATGTCATGTTTTAACTTTGGATTTTATAAATATTTTCAACTTCACCATGGCTTTGATTGATATTATAACACAACTGCCAAATCTGTTATTCATTTCATCAGATCCTTTACAGTACTGTAAACGCTGGAAAGTGACAGATTGAATAAATTCATTGCCATGCATTCATCATTTTGGGCTTTAAATCACAGGTTTTATCATAGTATGACATATTATTTATCTTAGACATCTATTTGATGTATCCTGATACTAAGTTGTACAACAATTGAATTTAGATACTCAGTTCAGTAGAGTGTGATCAATCTGATATAAATGTATGTGCCTAATTTCTTAGGTTTTCTCTTCATTAATGATAATAATAAAAATAATAGTAATAATAATGAATACTTTATCGATCCCCTTGGGGAAATTGTTGTTTGGACAGCTGTTAGACCTGTGTCTGCGCTACTACGGGGTATCGGTGTCTTGTCCAAGGACACCTCGACATGTAACCTGGGCTGGAACTAGGCTCCTCTGTCTACTAAAAAGTGCTTCTCAAGTAGAGCAGATAAATAACGACAAGCTTTAACATTGTCATACCTGATTAAATAAGCAGCGTTATTTGATATATACGTTGATTCAGATTGGTTCTGCATATTTATATCACGAGTATTTGGACAAATGTGTTTTGGTACTGAAACACTAAGAAAAAGTAAATCACATGCTCATGCACTCACTAAGGACACGGTTGTGTATAAAGTCTTAAAATACACGCTACACAGTCTCATACTTTCCTCTAGAGGTCAGTGTTAAATAAGTGATTGTAGGTCATGGTGGAGTGGTGGACTTTTCATTTGTCACCATAAATAAAAAGAACAGTTAAAGCTCAATGCATTACATGTTTTTATCACTAGCTCCATAAAGGTGAGTTCCTGTTACCATTTTACAGTTACTGTTGCACATTATGTAAATGTTATGCTCAAATGCAGTTCATTGACATATGTTAACGTTTTAATTTTTTAATTCCAAAAACCAACTCGTCAAAGCAAACGTTTGCAAGTTTCATGATTTAGTATTCATACATATTGTGTCTTACTCCTCTGTTTACAGTGTCACACTCCTGCTCCGTGGGAAGAAGTATTTAAGCAGAGAGAACTATTAGTTTGTGCTGTTATGCACGGAGCCTTTCCATCCAACTAATTCCACCCCCTGGTTGTTAGGGAATGGTTGCATGGTTAACAGGACAGGTCACCTCTCCTCTGCTCAGATCACCTAATTAACATTCCACTGTAGGTAAGCACAGCCGCATCCCAAAATCCAGCACAGGCACGCCTGGTCCTCCAGCAAAGCTCAGCTTTTCCCAACCTCCATAAACACAGGCTCAGGTTGATGAGCTGTGAGGGGCCGCGTCCCAGCTGCCATCACTGCCAGCATGGCTGCTCGTGCTGGAGTGCGGCACTCTGTTCCACTGCAGGAAGTCACAACAATCCACCGCTTTTAAATTGTGAGAAATCCTAAGGCCCCTGGCATTCAATAGGAATACCTATCACTGATACTTGTACAGTGCCTCCCATTCTGTTTTGGCCTTGCACTGTATGTGTCATACTAATTCCTCACTTCTAAGATTCATCCTACATTTCTGGACCTAAAAAAACATTTTCAAACACGCACTTAATATTCAAACTCTGACGTGAAGCTTTTGGCTGCCTGACTCTGATGAAACATTAGGCAGTTTTCCTTGTGACCCCTAACGTAAAGATGGGTGGATGCTGCAGTTCTATTCCCCTTATTGCTCGTGACCCTAAAAAAGATCTTGGCTCTCATTCTGTTAGGATTCCACATAACAAGAGGGGCAATCAGTAACTTTTTTCCTGAGCATAAACCTCAGAGGAGTGGATTACATTTCTTTTGTAAGTGCACAAGCTCAGAAAAGTTGTGGAATCCTGTTTTGCTAGAGTTGAGTTCAACATGTTTCGTTGCAGCGGACTGAACTGTATAGCGCACAATATAAATAAGTGAACTTGAACTTGAAGTATTGCTCTGTTGACTGGGTCTAGTAAGACACGCGGTCTCATAGCTGCAGTGTCACGTTGTGTGAATGAGATGACAAAACTGGGGTCAAGGAGGGAGCACGAGTTAGACCGCGGATTTACGACCGCGCAGGCCTGCTGTGTGACAACCACATTTGTCTTGCTTTTTCTTGTGTTCATCAATGAGGACTGTTGCCATTACGCTGATCTCACAACGCCATAATAAGTGTCATCTGAACGCTCATCTGTACTGTGACCTTCGTGAACCAATCTTCACATTCTCTTGCAATTCCCCCCCTTTTCTCCCTCTTGTCCTATTTTCTTCATCCAAATTTAGCCCAGACCAAGAGATGTGCCTAGCATATGAGCTCAGCGCCCCCCTTCCCACAAAGCCTCTTAAAGAACACGGCTGGAGCTAGCTCAAAGTGCGACGCAGGGAGAGGAGCGACGGGAGTGTTATCGCCACCGTCACCTGCTCTCTGCGAATGCAATTTGTTACAGAGTTGTCACTGTAAAATCCATAGCTTGTCCTAGGGTAAAGTAAGACAGGGTCACATGTAATGATGATCCGAGTGTTGCTCCAAATCCAGATATGACATAGCTGAAGGAGAAACAGCTGGGCTGTGTGTGTCTGCGCGCGACGCAGGGTGGAAACCTAACACCGTAATCTGTCTTCTAAAACATACAACGCTGTGTGCATTTCTTTGGTATTAGGGAAAAAGAAAATATAAAAAAAGGTGCAAATTCCATGCACCTAGACGCACAAATACACACCTCTGATACTTCCACATACAATCCACCGTCTGTGCTGCGGTATTTTTAGGCAGCTGCATTGTTACTGACCTTTATTTGGGCCCTTTACTAACACTCTTGGATTTGCTCTGATTAAAATGACCTCACGCTCTCACATACACACGTACAGCATGCGGTTGCCAGTGTCTTTGTCTACCTGCTGGACACAACAAAGCGCCAAGTGACTCACTGAAGCTGCAGGGACAGAAGCCAGAAATGTCCTTGAGGTGGGTCAGATGTTTCCACGTTGGCTTGATACAGACAAACATGTTCCTGGAGCGGCACTGTTGATATGCTCCGAACCACAAACACAGACTGTGGTGGTATTACAGGAGTGGTCACAGTGTGTGTGCATTAAAACTATCTATTAAAACTCACCATCAATTTCCACAGTAAACAGTGTCTAGTGGCCCAACAACCAAACCTGCAGAGACAGCTACAGCCAACTATGACCGAGATACTTAAAACCATTAGCTCACCTGAGTAGTCTCCTGAAACCAGGGACATGAGTTTCAGACTAATTTAAAGTATTCTGAGCTGAACGACTACATGAATGTACATTATTTTGCCCTTTATTACAAATATTTACTGCAATTTACCCATGGTGACCTTGATTCTGAGTCAGACACAGACAACATCGGGTAATCGCCTAGAAGTGTATTTAGTCTAATGTAGATGGTGCTTGGAGACTCATGCTGTTGTCTCTTCTAGCTCCGTGCATACGCTTTGGTCCTGTCTGCTTTAGTGGCCTTTAACTCTCTTTCTCCATTGTTTAATTGACTTATTTCTTTCTATGAGTGTATGTCAGATGCGGCTGCTGAAGTTTCATGCTTTCCTCCAGTTTTTTGAACCATTTTTCCATCATAGTTCAGCCCGGGCTTAGAGAGCACTGTACGCTATGCAGATTATAAAGCTCTTTCAGGCAGATGTATAATTTATCATTTTATTTATATTGATTATTTTTATTTTGGACTTAGTACAATACATCTTAACAATTGTGAAACTGCCTTTAAATTAGTTGAAGCTCGATCTTATTCCAGTTAAATCACAGAATTGTTGAGGTTTCATACAAACACATAGTCCATGTGTTTAATACTGTGAAGATATTGGGTTGAGACCAAAGTGCACGAGCAGACATAAAAAATCATGTCTAAAATACCCCCTTGGAAGGATTACTTCTCTCTATGGAGACACAAAGTTCCTGTTTAATGACGTGTCAAAGGATCAAAGCTTGACCCCTCATAGCTGAAAGTTCCCAAGCAAAACTTTCTCCTGTACTCTGATGCCGAACACCTACACTGGAAATGCAGACGTGTGTATATTGATAAATGAAGAAGAATATCATACAGAATGTTTCTATTCATGTTAGTGCTATAATAATCTTAAAGGATATATTCTTTTAAGTGAAGATCTTTGTCCAGATGAACAGAATGGAAAAATATATCTTCAAGGTTTTAAAAAGGGAGTAAAAATCCATCCTAACTATCCAGCTCTGAACTGGATGCTCTTCATGACAAATGTTCACACCTAGTCCAGACTTGTTCTACAAGCACAAAGCTGAGAAATAGGGCAACAAAGACATCAGCTGGTAAAGTGTGGAATAAAGTGTGGACTGATTTCAAAACCTTTATGTGCTGACAGGTCGTTCAACCTCATTCTGTGTGAGAACTCTACATCTGCAAAAAACAAAGCTCAAGATGTTAAATCATTCCAGTGGAGTAAAACCAGAGAACACAGTGTCTACACCTGCGAAGTACTGCACATTCATCCAGTCAACACATTTTTGAAATGAAAGAAGAACCAACTAACCCCAAGTGTGACTGCATAATGCTTTCAGATATTCTGTGAATACATTCTACACAATTGTTTAGTGTAGACACGAAGATGTGGGCAGATTTAGCATCTTCTCCTGCTCTGCTGTCTGTAGACACCACCAGAGAAGGGGGGGGGGGGGGTGAGACAGGGGGCACAGCCAGACGCACGGGAGCGCAGCGCTGTGGCGCATCTTCATTCTGGATCTGCGCTCAGCGTCCGTCCCATCCTCGGAAAACACCTCTTCCAACTTGAGACCTGCGACTTGTATCACTTTCCTCCACAGTTTGTAGGAGCGCACACGCGTTCCAGCTCCCTGCGCTCTGACTTCCCTTCAGAGCGGCTGCGCAGCGGCGGACGACTCACCGGGATTTCAGATCATCTTCGGTGTCTGCGGGGATTATGGATGTTCCAAGGAAAACTCTGCGCGGCAGAGCAAAGTGATGGGATTCTTTGGGAAATTCTGTTTGTTCCTCAGTGATGGACGGCAGACAACCGCCAGGGACTCTCACATCTGATGGTGCAGCGACTACGCGGAGGGAAGAAACCCACTTGGTGCCATGAAACCCCGAGCCCCATCAGACAGCAGCGCGGCTATGAGGTGGAGAAATGAGACAAAACGGCAGCATCACTCCAGACCCATCTCTAAAATGTGCTGCGTTTTTATGTTGCTCCTGCTCATTTTCACACCGAGAGTGGATTCGTCGTGGTGGTGAGTGAGATCTCTGAGGTGCACTCACCTCGAGTTCAGCCTTGGTTCAACATCTGACAAGTGAAACTAATATGTCAAGTGTCACTTAATATTTACTGAACTGAACCTGCATTCTCTTCAGGTGATGATATCACATAGTTTGTCCAGTTGAAGATATGAAGATCTTATAACTTCCATCTTATTATTTGACTGACTTGCTCTCTGCACGCTGCACTCTTCTCCAGCACCCAAAACACGTCATGTCTGTTTATAGAGGATTCAAACAATGTTCCTCTTACTTTGATCGTTCATGGGAGTTTGGGGAAGGTGTTATTTTTCTAAAACGTCAATGCAAAGTGAGATGCTCAGCACAGCAGCGTGTGTCAGCGGTTTATGAAGATTAATGGTGCTGGAGGAATCTCCCCTATCCATCCATCTTGCCCAGAGTAAATGGCAGGTGCAGCCACTGGTGCATGAATAAATGCTCCTTGATGATTTCTCTTGAGGTTTTAAACACCCAGAGGGGGGAAAACATGAGGGACACTTAGCACCCCCACCTTATCCCACCCACCTGAAATAATGGTTCGCCTGTGGCAGGTCAGACTATCTGATGCACACTTAATATTTAACTAACCACGGGGAAGCAGTTCTGTTTTCTTTCTTGACCTTTAAATCGTACCCTGCATCCCACAAACAATTAGACTCGTTTTCCGGATGGATTCGATTAAAAACACACTCTCTGCAAACAGAGCTTGTAAATGAATTATAATTTCCCACGAGAACCAAAAGCATACGCTTTTCTATCTGCTATTGTGTAATTCCTTCCCCGTTGCATTCGTACATTAGGAATAAACTGATTAAATCACAGAGAGAGAGGTGCAGAGCAAGAAATTCCTGGAAGTCTCTGTGTCCAGATGATTAATACTTATTTAATCCTAGTTTATATTGTTAGGGCCTATTTTTAACCAGTGCGATAATTCAGAGGAGCACAGTGTCTCTCCATGTGTGTGTCCTCTTGGAGACAGTCAGGGGTCCATAGGCACAGCTGGTATGCACAACGCACAATAAACACAAGTAGTGCATCTGCTCTGCTTTACTGCTCAGGCAGATATCCACAGATAGAACGGGACTGGGACAGCCATAACGGGACTGGAAACTGCCTGCTACGTCTGTTTCTGTCTCAGTGGCCAGGCGACACAAACGTGGCTGCGATTAGGCACCGTAATGATATCCAGGTGGAGAGTGGGGAGATTCTATCTGTGATGCTGTTGGGGAAATATTTGAATGCTGGACTATTACTGTATCTGACCAAGCTCATGTGCTGTTGATAAGGGGCCCCCCACTGTCACAATAGCATGTGATTCGCCCCTTTAAGAATTGCTACAAAGTCAGGGATTATGTCTGAATAGGGCAGGAAGCAAAGGCTTCTCAGAGCAAAAGAGATGGTTTTCACTGAACGGGAGGAATTTAATAATCTCCTCGACATCCTGTATATTCAATCTCAAGTAAAAGAGGGCAAAAAAAAATAAGCAATGGACTAAAATGAATTATTCAACACTCAGAAAGACTTATTTTACATTTGCTATGAGATAAGAATACAAAAAATAAGAATTACATAAGATGATTGATTCCACTGATATGAAGATATCAATAGTTGCTAAGTTAGCTTAGCCATCAAAAACTGAATTGTATCCAGTAAATCTATTTTCCCCGTTAGGGGTCGGGTTTTTTTCAGCAGACCAAGAACATCATGAAGTGGCTGCAGGTTGCTGGGCAAAGGTTCCTGAACAAGAAATAATACCTAGTCATACTGTGATCATCTTATACATTTAAAATCAGTTCGCCTTTCAATAAATATATAAAAAGTGGTTTTCTTTCTGAGGGTGCATGGAAGTAATTTGTCTTCTATAAAGTGAGACTGAGCAAAAATGCTGGATCCTACCTTATTCATAAAGCAGCTTCAGATGGTCTTTTGTTAGATCCTGTAAAGTGTCTCCTGATGCGTTTATGTTACACCATAGTTATGAGTAGGTGAGTGGGGGGGAAACTGTTCGTGCCAGTGGCTGCCTTGTAATTATAAGTCCTAACAGAAATACTTTGTCATTTGCTTAAAAGCGCTGCAGGCAACAAACTAGTGGGAAAATAGAGGAAAGAAAGCCACAGAGTAGATCATCTTTTACAAGAAGCCACAAAAGATGGTGAATTTTCGCTTTGACCTATTATAAACACTGTATTTGTTGCTTCTGTACTTGCAGGTATATCGGAGCACTGGGTGCCCGGGTTATCTGTGACAACATCCCCGGCCTGGTGAACAAGCAGCGGCAGCTCTGCCAGCGGCACCCAGACCTGATGCAGTCCATTGGTGAGGGAGCCAAAGAGTGGATCAGAGAGTGCCAGCACCAGTTCAGACATCACCGCTGGAACTGCAGCACGCTGGACCGGGATCACACTGTGTTTGGCAGAGTGATGCTGCGAAGTGAGGATTTTCTATCTGTGTGGTTCCTGTGAATGTGCGTGCAAGTGGTTTATATCAAGGACACTTGAGTTAATGATCCTTGTAAATGTGTCTTCTGCTCACAGATAAGCACAGTAGGTGTCTCGTTAAATTAACTTTGGCCCAGAATGCAAACAGAAAGAGAAAGAAATTGTATTTTACTTCTCCAGAATAAGGGAAGATTGAGAAAGTGGATATTTGCCAAAAACAAGTAGCAGATCGAGAGATCCACACTGGTGATGTATAAACAGTAATAGGAGATGTAAATATTTGGGTAGATGTTTCTGGCAGCCAGACAAAGCTTTACTCCCTGACATATCGCCTGTGTTCTGCTTCGTTGCGTGAGCAGGAATGAGGACAGGAGGTGGGTGGGAAAGCCAGACCAAATAACCCCCAAAATCTCCTCTTATCTGAAATGAAAACAGCCCAGTGAGTGAGAAAGCTGCCATCTTATGCAAATTAAAAGGGTGAAAGGAAGGTCCGCTGGGCTGTGATGCTATATCTGACATCCACTACCTTCAACTGGCCCTTCCACTGACTTCTCTGCCTCTGCTATCTAGAATATATTGGGAAAAAGTTGCTTTACAGAGCAGTGACAGTGCACTAAGAGAATAACTCAAATCTTAACAGAAAAAAGCAGTTGCATTGTGGTTTTTAATATTATCCGAATACTGCCCTTTATCAAAGAAGTTAGTTTTCCAGCTTTCTTATTTGAATAACTTCTTATTTTTGTGTGTTCAGGCAGCCGAGAGGCAGCGTTCGTTTACGCCATCTCCTCAGCCGGAGTGGTCTATGCCATTACCAGAGCCTGCAGTCAGGGGGAGCTTAAGATCTGTAATTGTGACGGCCAGAAGCGTGGACGGGACACTGACATCAGGGGCACTTTCGACTGGGGTGGATGCAGCGACAATATTAACTACGGCATAAAGTTTGCCAAGGCCTTCGTAGATGCTCGAGAGAAGATGGTGAAAGACGCTCGTGCGCTGATGAACCTGCACAACAACAGATGTGGTCGAATGGTGAGTTGGAGCTTTACTGTGAACGTTTGGTGTTGCAGTGTACAGACTAGTTTATACACTGCTATACACATGCTGAACCTAAAAATACTACTATGATCTTCATAATAAACATAGTAGAATTATTACAGTTTGATCAAAAACGGTTTTGCTGTAGAGGTGAACCTAATAAAGTGGTCAGTGAATGTATTCCATTACATTTCGAATTCATCCAAATTGCAATTATGAAGCAACACAATTTATTGTAACCAATGCATAAATCATTCTGGTTTTAATTCCCATATCTAATACATCATTCAGATATTACAGTATAGGTTGAACTCAGAGACTAATGACATCAGCAAAAGTTAATTGAAAACAGAAATTATTGAACACATCATATCAATGAAACCAGGAGCTACTTTGATTAAAAAAAAAAACACACAGGCCGCTCCCTAGAAGTGGACTCACAGAATACTAAAGCTAAATTAGTTATTAACGTCTCACGTTAAAAAAATCCATTGTATGTACATCGTGCTGCATGGAGCATGGTGCCCATGACAGGACGTGGCAGAGGAAGCAGCTGAATCTTTCAGGAAAATGATAAAGACAGCTTGGCTGTTCACCAGCTGAAGCGGAGTAGACGCAGGGTGATGCAGCACGACAATGACTAATTGTTAACATAGCTCAGCAGAACTACTGCAGACAAAGAAAATCTGGCCTTTGGAGTGGTCCAGTCCTCATAAAATGGCTGTGGAATGACTGTACGAGACAGAATATGAAGGAGAATATGGCTGCTCCTAACGTCACACGCGTCTGATCGTCAGCTACAGTAAACATTTGAATGTGTGGTGATTGTGTGCACCATTACATTTGCTTTGTTATAGACCAGATGACATTTTATGAAAACGTAAACATAGAAGAAGTATTTTCAGCCAGCAGCTAAGTGATAGTGTTAGCGGGCTGATCAGACCTATATTATACAGCAGGCTACATCCTAGGCTTAACGCCCTGTCACCTCTGACCTCTGCTCTAGGCAGTGAAGCGCTTTATGAAGCTGGAGTGCAAGTGTCACGGGGTAAGTGGCTCCTGTTCTCTGAGAACCTGCTGGCTGGCCATGTCTGACTTCAGGCGAACTGGAGACTACCTTCGTAAGAAGTACAACACAGCCATCGAAGTGACCATGAACCAGGACGGGACAGGATTTATGGTGGCTGACAAGGACTTTAAGGGAAGCACCAAGAATGAGTTGGTATATGTTGAGAATTCTCCAGATTACTGTCTCATGGACCGTGTAGCAGGTGAGGACAGATAATGAGGTTTTGTCACTGAGAAGTACTGTACGGTTCTGACTTTACATTTTTGTCATGCATTACATTTTAACTGTGTTTTTACTCACATTGTACTTGTTTTATTTAAAATCTAAAAAGACAAAACATTGTCCTGTGCAGCCTCAGTAGTCAGTATTTAGCCATGCACAACTTTAGAAAGCCAGTATATAGGTACAGGTAATACTTGGATCAAGGTGAACTTGTCTGTGCTTTCTCTAGATTAGTTTTTGTTCTGATGAGTCATGCTGCTTATCACCCAAGTATGTACTGAACAGCAGAAAGCCAGCATCACCCTTTATTATGGTCCTAGGCGTTATACTTTTAGACCCGGTGTCTAGATAATATTAGGATCTGTATTGGATTCTAGTTAATTTATTTATTGAAGCATTAAATTTGAAATGATAAACTAACAAATAAAAATTAAATTTAATTGATTAATTAAATTAAATCATTTGCCGTGATTTCTGGGTTTAGGTTCTATGATGAAAAGCAACTGTATGAATTTTATAATTATTGTATGATTTTGTCTTTTACACCAGCATTAGTTTATATTATGGCAGAATTTGGGTTTCTGTTAAATAACGTGATGTTTTGTGTATAAAAATGCATTTTTAGTTTAAAAGTGAACAGATGCTTGATCACATATCGGTTTTAAAAAATCTGAGAATTAGAGACTTGTCCACTGAAGGCTCACATTCCTTCACAGCTTAAAGTTCAATGATTTGACCTTTAACATCTCCTTAAATTCCTAGTGTTTGCTTTGCCTTGTTAAGCTCTGTCTTTCTCCTTCAATCCAGCCCCTTCAGCAGAGCGTGAAAGCGCTCACTAACTCACTGTTAATAGGTAAAGTAAGATAGCATGGTGCATATGAGCAGGAGACATAACTTAACAGATTCTCCCACTCCTCCCTGCTGTTAACGTGGTTAAGAGGTAATGAAGGTGTGTTCGTTGAAAGGAAGGCTGTCTTCCCTTGTTAAAAGGTGATCTTAAAAGGAGCTTATTATTCTCGCCAACAATCTCCATTGTATAGGAATTAAGAGCCTAAGGATACATTCAGGCTTTTCAAATCATTCCTTTGTCAGTATTTAGCTCCACTCCTCACAGCCTGAAGGAAATACAGAGGTGTGAAGTAGTATTTGCCCCTTTCCTCACATCCAAGTGACTCAGATCATCAAACTAATTTTAATATTACTCAGATAACCTGCCGGTAGAAGATAACCAGGGTAAATGCAGCAAGTAGTTTTCAAATGATTTAATTTATCAAGGGTAAAAAGCTTCCAAACCTGTCTGGCTCCAAGTAATTGCCCCTTAATAAATGGTTGTGGCACCCTTGGCAGCAACAACTGCTGTCAAGCAATTGCGATAACTGGAAATGAGTCTCTCCCAACTCTGTGAAGGAATGTTGGCTCCACTCTCCTTTGCAGAATTGTTTCAATTCAGCCACACAGGACGGTTTTTGAACATGAACAGCCTGTTTAAGGGCGATAGAGATGCCACAGCATCTCAATTGTGGATTTAAACCCACACTTTGACTACAAGGCGATTGGCCACCCTAAAACCTTAATTTAGTCCTTTAGCCATTAAGGGCTGGACTGTTGTGTTACAGATCAGTGTCCTGCTACATAACCTAAGTGCACTTAAGCATAAATCACAAACTAATGGCCAGAGGATCAAAGAATTCATGGTTCAATCAATTATGCTGAGTTGTCTGGATTCTGAAGCTGTTTGATGATCTCAATCATTTAGAAATGACAAAAGCAGGAAGCACGTATCTCTTCTTATACTTTTCTGTTTTGCTCCATGGATGCTCTCTTAATAGAGATGGCATTTAGGCATGGTCTAGTCCTGTTTTGTCAACATGTCAGGAAATCTAAGCCCTTCCAGAGAGTGCAGGAAAACTGATACTTAACCTTGGAAAAATAGTTTCCACTGGTTTGGGCTAATAGAAGCAAGGTCCACCAACAAGTAGCAACCTAGATAGGGTAACTATCTTTGCACCAGGTAAGGCATATGTAAAAGCCATTTTAAAAAGAGTCATTATTTGTGACAAAGCTGCAGAAAATGATTATTAAAAGCCGATTAGGATATAATTTGCCTAATTTTCCTTGCCATCCTGCGTGATACCCATTTGTCACATGTCTAGATGGAACTAGACAGTTAACATAATGCTGGCCTTGCACTGTATCGCTATTGTTTCCAGTCTTTGTCATATATGCGTTACACCCCTAACGTGCACATACCCTTAATTTTTTATATTATCTCTTTCTAGGTTCCCTGGGCACAGCTGGCCGAGTGTGCAACAAGTCATCGAGAGGCACTGATGGCTGTGAGGTCATGTGCTGTGGGCGGGGCTATGACACCATGAGGGTCAAACGTGTTACCAAGTGCGAATGCAAGTTCAAGTGGTGCTGTGCAGTGGAGTGCCAAGACTGTGAGGAAGTGGTGGATGTTCACACCTGCAAGCCCCACAGGCGGCCTGATTGGATGGACTTGACCTAGGAAGAACTGACTAATCACAGTCACCAAAAAATAATGAAATCATTCACCTTTGTGCTGCGATTCCTCTGGTTTTTCACCCTTCAGCACCTGCAGAGACTTCAAAGACCATAACTGGATCCGTTTGTTTAAGACTGTCCGAGCATATGACTCAGCTCAAATTTAGAATCACGATAATTTAGAAAAATTTAGTTTGAAGAGAAAGAAACATGAAAAAACGAGAGAGAGATATTGTAATAAACACATTGACATTGTATAATTTAAATGACATCAAGTTATTGTATAATCCTAACAAAACATTAAGATGCAGTTCACACTCAAGCCATGCCAAATAATCCCACTGTGAAACTAGATGGAAACTCAAACAGAGCAAACAAGGATTTTCTGTTCCAGCAGCAGCCTGCTGTACTTGTCGTACAGCTTTGGCTGAGGGGACTCTAACAGGAGAAGCTTTGCTTCTCGTGGACTTTGGACCATTTTTTGAAAGTCACAATTTGTGCACATGACACGACTCCATTTTTGACTGGTCTACACATTCGGATCGTGTTGCCTTATGGAAAACTTTCTCATTTCTACCTCTGGTTCTTTGCCTTTGTATCCACTGTTACTGACGCCTCCCAGCAGCACCACTTCTCATTTCAATGCACTACATTGTGAATATTTTGACGCAGTCAGAACAAAGTCATTCAAAAATGAACTGTATGGGCCAATTAAATGCATAAAAGCGCACCTTTATTGTAGATCACATTATAATGTGAATACAAAAAGTCTCCCTGATAACTATTACATTGAATTATATGTGTACTGACATGTCTCAAACTGGCCCTCTGCAATCGTATAAATTCTCTCGCTGGTACAACACCAAAGCAAAGCAAAACATAACAGTTCGCCACCATCGTTAAATAGAACGTCACAGAAAACTGTAAAATTCTCACATACTTCCATCTCCATTGTAGGATTTTTCTGTCTTGGCCTGTCTCTTAGGTTGTGAGTGGGGGTTTCTCATTGCTTGGCTTTCATTACAAAAGATAGCACAGCCGGTTTGTTCTATCATCACATTGGGACAGAGGACTTTTACAATGCAATCTTATGCAACTGTGATTTCAGTCCTTTGTGCACATATTTACTGGCTCCGCTGGTTTGTGAGAAATCAAGTATTTTATGAACCCAGGCCAAGATATTGCACTGAAGTAGCTACAGACCCTGAGTTTGACTCCTCAACATCTGGTAATGCAGCCAGACATCTTAGGCCACTGGAGACACAAACCTCATAGGGGTTTATGGATCTAAACGAATCTGACAACAAGCTGTGGATGCTGAGAGTCAACAAATTGTTTCAAGTCCACGTAATGAAGAGGAGAGCCAAAATAAAGTGCTTTGAACAAGGCCAAATGACATACGATGTCAAAGGTTCACAAGTCAAAAGTTAATTGCAAACAAAGGAGCCTGTTTTGAAAGTAAATGAAGAGCACGTTGGCTGTGTTTTCCTTAAAGATTAGAAAGGTGACAGCTGTTCAACGCACAGCAGGGGCTGACCTGAGCCTGCGCTGCTCCAGTCCTCGATAATTCATATTTTAATTCCCCAGTTCTTCCGAGTGTAATAAAGCACAACACTGACGAATCAGTCCATTACTGAATATATAGCTTGTTATGCCTAAATCCACATTGGAACTCACTTGGTCTGCACTGAGCTGTACCATGGATTTGGACTAGTTCAAAGCAAATGTTTTCATTAAGTGGCATGGGTCTATTCACAACTAAAATATGACATCCACGATTTTTAACCCCATCTGATGTGTGTTTAGCGCTGGGATCAGATTTGAATACACTGATACAGCAGCATGCTGTTGTATATTACTGTAATGTCAACTTGGAAATGTAGGTCTCACAGTAACTTACTGCCTGCATATTAAAGCCTTCTGTGGAGTTGTTGTTGTGGTCTGCTATGCTTTAACCCCGATTTAGTTAAGGGTAAAGACTAGCCAACCATAATGTCAGGTAATTCCTCTGTAATCTGCAACAGACAGCACATCATAAAATATCTCCAAAAAATGAACGAAGGAGCATTTAAAAAACAGAAAAGACAACACTGGTGTTAGTTTGTCCCATATAATGTGTGATCAAGTAGAGGTCTATAAAAATAATGAGCGTCATTACAAGCGTTTCCTTCCTTCATAGCCATATCAAATGGGCATCACAATTTAACAACATTTCAAAGCTAAATCTGGCGCAGGGGTTAAGACCCACATCGTCATCAACATGGATGTTGCCATTTAGGCAAACCAGAAGAGAGACATTTTGTAAACCGTGACATTGACATGTTTCGTTTTTAGAGCCTAAACTCTCCATATGACCTAAAATCTTTGATGCACTGTACAGAAATATGAGAAAAATGTTGATATTTGTAACTTGGGAAATTTCTGCTATCTAGACGATTAAGAAAAACGTTGGAAAAAGTCCCAGTGTTTTTACTGCTTTCCTTGGAATAGGAAACACTCTGACACTATCAGCGGAAATTAAGAACTTATTGTGGACTTTAGTTGATATTGTGTCGTTTTTTTGTCCTTGCTTAATGACGTCATAACAATTTGTTAACAGAAGAAAGTAAAATCCACATGGATTTATAATACAGACAGAAGATTCCCATAAACTAAATATTAACACAAGCAAAGACTACAATGAAGATATGTAATGAAGCAAGCATCCTGATGTGAAGAATCATTAGTCATAAGAACAACAGCATGTCCCAGAGGCACTGAAGATCCAAAGGGAACTGAAGCAAAGCAATTAAAATCCCATATCAGATCACAAATATGCACTACACTTTGAGTGAAAACATTACCGGTTAAACCCACTACCACTACCACAAAAGGATCAGACCTGACGAGTAAAACAGCAAACAAAAAGCTGGCCCAAGAGACAGAAACAGCAGCATAGGAGTGAACTGGGAAAAAATACAATTGAGCAGCATGTAGCAGCAGCAGCACAAACAGCAGCATTAGCAGATACATATTACCAAGTACTTGCACTTCTGCAGCACTTTGTGTACGTCACCTCTGACGTGTACACTAAAAATGTGAACATCAACAGTGAAACAGACCCAAGGATAGACATACCACACGTCTCCATGTGAACAGTATGTTCCTTAAGTCCAACAGGGTGACCTTCAGGATCGCAGAACACATCTGGCTCCAAACCCAGGTCACAAGGTTTCATCATGCTGGTGAGCTGCATCAGAACTACATCTTCCTAATGGAGATTTTAATAGGTCATATCATAGCCCAAACCAAAATCTTTTCTGCCTGGTTCACATACTTGTTATCAGGCTTACCATCTTTCTACCCTTCTTCTTGGCTTTGAAGCTGTCTGCAATGCAAGTCAGTGAGCAACACACGTTTCAACATGTTGTTCGAAACCCACTCTGGCACAGAGAGAAGCACCCATCAACAGTCCTCAACGCCGGTTTTCATCACTGCTGCTCACCACTTGAGTGTATGGATGATTGTGGCACAGGGGTTCACTGGGAACATGCCGTGTGAGCATCTGCTGAGGGTGGTGGTGTCGTCATAATGGGGGGCAAGATGGCTCTCGGCTTTATATAGTCCACGAGTGAGTAGTTTATCTTTGAACAAGGAACCAAACCAACTCCCTTTAAAAGCTGAATTCAAATGATGTCTGCATTACATATGACAGTATTTACATATTTGACTTTATGCTGACAAAACTTCTCATCTCATCAAATCTCATCTCAAGTTCTATATCTACACATGGCATCTTAGCATTTGTAAAAATATTTAATTGATCACTAAAAGCATACAGTATAATAAAACACATCAATGTCACACATGGAGGAAGATGCTTTGAAAGAGAAATTTATTATGAGATTTGCATTCACCCAAGGGTGTCGATCACACATTCTCCTGTCTTCAGCATCTAGTTGTATGTTTCCACTGCACAAAACACAAATTTGACAATTCACATGTCAAGAATTTTAACAAATATTATACAGTTAAATGCTAAACTACATGTTTGTAGTTTAGAAATGTTAGCAGTTGCCTTTCCAGCACACACATCTTTTGGGCCATTACATCGTAAACATCTTGCCCTTCTCCACTTGTTCATGAACATGTCTGTATCATTTGTTAGAGATAACATTTTGAACATATATTTATTAAACCTAATACACAGAATTCACATCTTTCTCAATTATTGTAATTTTAGTTGTAAATGCCAAATTAGTGTTTAGTTGGTATGATGCACTAAAGAGGCACTTTATTACCGTATTTATTATCAGTACGTCACTCACAGTTCATCACAAGGCATGAATACTGTCTATTGTTGTAGCTGCCTATAATATTGGGTAACATCACTTGACAAATTGAGCCAAACATGTCCATGTTAGATGGTTTAAATGTAATAAAACCTGCTAATCCATCTATTCAATTGATTGTTGGTTTGATGTCACAATATGGAGATACATCAGTGTTGATGTATTTTTAAAATCTGAAATATTACATTCTTCATAACTGAACTGTATGTCTGTGGTGGACAGTTTGGACAAGAGAAAGCTTTTCTTTTTTAACCAGACGCATTTGTTTCAAATATGTGATTACATTACACTTTACAACAGGGCGGAACTGTTATCACAGCCTGAGGAGTTTGATAAAACAGCTTTCAGAGGAAAGAAATGTCAGAAACAAACAGAAGCACACAAAAGCAGGGCAAAAAGAGTAACATGTATGCACTGTGTTTTTGTTGCTTGTCATCTCTCTACGCTACTCGACAAATCTGCAAAAAGGCCTGACTGAATCCGCCCGCTGCAACACGAGAGCCAGGGAAGGTTAATGTTCCTAAATGAAGACTGCTGATACTGTAGATGATTCTACAGCCCTATGTGCTACACGGTGTGTTATACTTAGTGTGCCGTGTGAGTCTCAGTACATCCCATGTACATTTGGATGCTGCAGTGATGTAGTGCTGAGATGTCATGCCATGCAAACAACTGCTGAACTGCAGAGGTGTTGTATACACTGCAGCCTCTCACAGGCTGTAAATCACAGCTCCGTTTTGAGGCCTTCTCACACTCTTTTTAATCTGTAGAGAACAGAGGGACTAATACAGTAGGTTCACATCCATAGTAACTTATGGGATTATTCTGATATACACACATAATTATGCTGAAATAAGAGAACTAGGATACCTTTTCCTGTTTCCTGTTCTCAAATATACACTGGTTTGACTAGACAGTTAAACTAATAATACAATACTTTTTAGTTTTTCCGTTATTGAATGTATTGGGAAATATTAGATGTGTGCCTCTGACATATTCCTAATTATATTTTCCGTACCAAATGTCCCATGCTAACACAGTGACAAATGAATGGCCCAGTGAAAATTGTATCCTCCAGATGTGTTCTAGGAAAACCTCTGGCTGCTAGAATAATACGGGAGAACATCTTGAGGGTGGTATTGCCGTGTTGATACAACCTCAGCCAACATAATCAGTAATAATGCAGCAAGTTGACGGTAATGCTGAAGACAGGAGAGCAAACACTTTTTGTCTGAGGGTTTGGAGTGGTATTGATGTGTCTCTTTGTGCATCTTGTGTCTGTGTGTGTGTGTTTGTGCGTGTGTGTCTGTGTGTGCATGTGTATATGAAATGGAGTCAGATTTGAGTCAGCTGGTGCCAAAAACTGGAAGGCATGAAACTTTCCATCTTGTCTGCGAAGAAACCCAGAGGTGCAAAGAGTGTGCTGAAGAACTGAAAAGAAGAAAAGGACAGTGTTGGAATGAAACCTGCATATTTCCTCTGACGTAAGACAGCTATGATTAAGAAGATACCCTCATATTCATACTAAAATACCACCTATACATTCATCGTTAGATATATGTTATAAATATACACATAAATAAAATTTCCACCACTCCTCATCACTTAGTTCAAAGCCAAGGTCCTGCAAAATAATCATTTTTACACATTAGTAAAATAATATTTCATAATAATACGTCATTTAAAAGCTTAATTTAAGTAAATAAAATTACTAGATGTGAATATTGATTTAATTACTTAAAAAAATAAATAAATGAGTTTGATGAGAATAAAACACGATTATTATTCTGCGATTATTAAACATCTCTCCCCGGGCACAAGGTCAAGAACAAAAAGGAATAATTTTATCCTTAATGTAAATATTACAGCATTATTCACTTTGACTTGTTAATATTTAACTTTTGTATTCTGTTACCCAGGATCATTTTAATTTTAAATGTTAACATTGTTATTCAAGCAACACTTTTGTCCAACACATCTGACACAATGTTGGCTTTGACAAACCGATTACCCATTATACGTAAAACCTGTCAACCACTCATGTTTTCATTATGACCAGCAAAACATCATCTTAGGGCTAAGTTTAGAGTCCATTGTGTACACAGTGGTATATTAAAGTAGGTATGTGTGTAATAAAACATTTATAATACACGAATATGATCATTTGGAAGTCTCTAAAATATTACATTATGGTTTCTTGCTGAAACTACTTGAGGTGTTCCTGATATGCTTGACACTTTAAGAGACTCATGAGTGGACACATCGTCCTGCAAACCAAGTACTCTCTCATCCCATGAAATATATCCACATATTCGGTATATGTCTGGCATCCATAAATAAAAGCGAAGGCCTGCTGCCATCACCACCTGCCTTGCTTGGATCTTCAGTAGACTCATAGAAATCAGTTTTTCCTCAGAAGGCAGTAAGGTCCTCTGTGTTCCTCCCTCAATCTATCTGAGCATTCACAGCCAGCGCTGTAAAAATCCTATCTGCGCCCAATCTTTCTCATAACACGTGGAAGAGCACTGTATGTTCTCCGTGGTCTTTAAGTGTCTGTAAAGGAGCCCTAGTAAACAGGGCGAGCATAAACCTAACCCTAACCAAACAAACTAAAACAGATAGATAACGCAACACTTCCTTAATAAATAAAACGGTAAAAGGAAGTCGTGCACACATTTAACATGTCTAAATCTTTGGGAGTGAAAGTTGCACTGATATGTTTGCTCTGGAGAAAAGTTAAATTGCGGGTACTGATAACTAAAGTCAGATTACAGTTTATCTTGGCACAAAATAGTGGCTTTACAGGCCTACAACTCCCATGAGCCTCCACTGTTACTGACAGCGATGTAACACAGCAATTCCTCCACAGGGGTTAGAGGCTTTAGGTTACAAGCAGCATGTATCCAAAACGCAGATAGAAACACGAACGCAAAAAATTCAAATCAACAACTGCTGCTGAAACTGAGATGTTCAGTTCCGGTACTTACCGCTTTGGCAAAGACACCCATGAGCTCAGGGAACTGATGTGTGAGCATGGCCAGCATGGCAGTGAAGGAGCAAAGGCCTGCTGTGAAGAGGATGAAGAAGGGAAGCTCTTTCTTTGGGTACACAGAGACCTCGTGGAAAGCTGTTGTGGAAATTAAAAGAACTGGGCTTTAAATAACGATTAATAAGAATAATTCATTTTTTCTGAAACTGGGATAAAAACAAGCCAATGACCTGGATTTACGTAGTACTTACAGGGCAGTAGTTCTCTGTCTGCTGTTTCTGTGCATCCTGGGTAAGGGTAAAACAGGTGACCCTTCTCTAGTGGGTAAGGAATTATCCGGAAGGCTTCAAAGACAAAGCAGCAAATAAAAAACTGAATTAAGATTATAGATATAATATAGTGTTTAACAGCTGAAATTGAAATGTACACACCAGTCAAAGGTGTGAACTGTGAGTATTTCATGTCTTCAGCTCTGTTAACATAATGTCCTAATAATCAGCTAGCCTGTTAAATTAAACGTGCAATAACAAACACAATGTGCAACCGAGTAGACATTAATAACGTGTGTTGCAGATAAATCTCTCTCTCTAATATGTTTCCAGCGGCACTAATTAATTTAATTTTTATATTAACAGTGTCTACACAGTAGACACATCCCGAGTTTCATGTTACACAATCTGCTTTTCTCTCAAAAACACGGTCATTTCTATGTGACTCCAAACTTTTGACTGGTAGTGTTAAGAGTAAGACGAACAAATAACATACTTCCTGTGAGTAATGTTCTTATCCCAGTATAATGACAAATTAAATATTTGTGGTGTTTTAAAAACAAAAGGAAAAAAAGTAATAACTTCCGAGAAACATTTAGCTTACAAAGAAAATACTTTTGCAGTTGCTGAATTTCTATTAAAAAGGAAAAAAAAAACCCATTGATGCCCAAAGTATAGGCAAACCACAGAAGAAGTAGCTGTAATACATACTGCCCTCCCAAGTGCAGTGTAGTAAATTTAATGCTCCTTCTGCCCTCTTCCAGTGCTGCAGGTGGAAAAAAGCATAGGCCACTGCCTCGCTGTCACCCCTCTTCAAGATGTGCTCTGGCGGCAGGATCAAGCTCTTCATCTCTAATAAGTACTGAATAAAGGAAGAGCAGGAAATAAACAAATAAGACCTCTGTTCAGTATACACCCAATATCCCAATATATTTAGATCAACAATGACTAAGCAGTGTTTCTCTAAAACCAGTGAATATTTGCAGCCTTTCATGAAACAGGTGGTGAGAAGTAGGCAATGGATAGCTGAGACACCTAAAACTGTGCTGATATAGAAAAACGCTGGCCCCTTGTGATCACCAATCACTTCATGCAGCTTCATGCTTTCAATCAAATTCTCTTCAACTTTGTCAGTCAACACTTCACTCTGTCCTATTGTGTAATTCCCTCTGGCTAACTCCCCGCAGACCAAAACATATTTTCTTCATGTGAGGTATTTGTTGAGAGCCTCATTTTGCAATTGCTCAGGGTGGGAGGGAAAATCTTTCCAATGCTGCGTGTGTTATTATTACAGTACAGTACATTCATTCCATGAATGTGTAACATCGCCCACTCACCCCCCCCCCTCTTTCCCTACTGTGTAAGTTTGTCCCATTGAGTCAGTCGGTTCACTGTGCTGACAGAGGCCCACATCCCAGAGTAGCAACCTAAAGAACAGGTCCGCTTTCAGAAATAACATGGAATAAGTATGTTATTTGAGTATTTGTTCTCTGCTTAACGGGTGTACAGCATAATGACTTTGATGAACCTGTCGCTCTATGTAATTTATCTCTGTGTTGCGCAGTGTGGCCGGGGCTATGCCTAACAAAACCTATGTGTAGGGCTGGGGCCCCCTGGGCAGGATTCCCAGGCAGCCAGATTCATAGTTCTCCGGATCTCAGACTGACACTTTGCGAAGGTTACCCCACAACTAATCCTGTCTAATCCTTTCCATGGTCACAAGCACAGCCAGCCAGCCACCCATCCACCCATCCATCCATCCATCCGCCAAGCCAGTCAGACTGTCCTGCTTCACCCATCTTCCAGTGTCTCTGAACTCTCTCCCCCATGATCTCTGTCTTCTCAGACACTTCAGCGTCGGTCATCTCTTTCTGCATAAGCCTGCATCTAAACACTTAGTCTGCCTCATAATTTTCTCAAGTTCCTAGCTCTACGTACCCTACAGCTGAAGAGAAGAAGGACTAACTTATAGGTGCAATAAATTTTAATATTTTACAGTATACAAATACTTTTACCTCCATATTAGTCTATTGCTATAATGAGAGTACAGTGTTTGTCACCCATGTAGGTCTGGTTCCTCTGTGTTTTAAGATTAACCATTTAGAGAGGCTGGCTGCTCAGCTGTTCTTCCTTGCATGCCATGGCATTAGACTTGGTCACACTTCAGTCTTCTGTGTGGGCCTTCCCCCTCCACTGCCTGTCGCCTCTTTGATGAAGGGATTGAGTTTCATGTGTTCTCCTTTTATCCCTGGGCAATCATAAGCTCAGAGCATAACTCATAAGCTGCCGTCTGATTCTAATCTGCAGCACTTTGCCTCTCACAATGGGACACACAACCAACACATAGGAAAAGGACTTCAAGGTTCTATAAATGTCAGACAAACACAAATATGAACAGTCAAAAAAATATAAAGCCAAAGACAAAAGAAAAATGACTGGCATCTGTTAGCAGTAGTAATGAGGTTTCAGCTTGCAGATAAACTTCCCATAAAGTAGTTACAAAAAGACAACTTTGGGACAAATGTTCATGTTCTGTAAATAAGATGCATTGCTGATTAATCCATTAAGAGTTGTCAACAAAAGAAATTGTCCTTTTATACATTGTATAAAGCCGTCTATAAAGCCACTGTTAAAGTTGCGATTATGTCTTTAGCGACTAATGCATTTTAACCTGGTAACAACAAAAATATAAATTGTTCTATCAAAACAAAGAACCTGATGTATTTCACATTAAGATAAAGAAGCAGCCTTCTTTTTGTAAAATAAAAGTGCTTCACATTTGAAATCAACAAATAATGTATGAAATAAATATACCGAGGGAACATCTGGAATACAAATTTTTATTTTAAGACTTTAAACTTTGCACTGTGTTGAATGATTGTGGTGTTTCACTGAGTCTGTTCATCAAAACTGACTGCTGAGTCCCGTCTAAAAAGGAAAACGTACAGGACGCTGCAGCAGCACAAACCCATTCTCAGAAGAAAAGAAGGTTCAATATGGTCAAAATCACATAAATAGGTCACAGAGATTTTTGGATTCTGTTCTAAAATACAACTGGAGATTTTTGGTCTGTGGATCATTATTATGTCTGAAATAAGAAAATTCACCCATTTTCTGAAAACATGGTATGGTGGCATGGTAATGCTCTGGGGCTGCTTTGCTCCCTTTGCCACTGGAAATCTGTTGCGTGTGGAAGGATAGATGGATTTATAGAAGTACAGAAGACAGAGGAGGAAAAATGCCATGCTGTCTGTGAGGAAGCTAAATCAAGGTTGTCACTGGACCTTCCAACAGGAAAATGGATGGCAAGCAAAGTCCACCAAGGCTTGGTAGCAAGAGAAGTCCTAGGAGATTATAGAGCTGCCATCACAGACCTCTGACTTTATCTCCAAACATCATCTCTGGATCGACAAGCCTGAAAGAAAGCGGCTGCAGCACGTGAACTGAAGGCCATTGCCCATGGAGACAAAGATTGCTTAGGAATGCTGCCAAAAACTGTTAGCTGTCTAGCTATGTGTCAAAATGCAGTACTGAACACAGGGCTGGCTGTGGCTCAGGAGGTAGAGCAGTCGTCTGTCAATCGGAAGATCGGTTGTTTGATTCCCGCCTCCTCCAGTCATATGTCGAAGTGCCCCTGGGCAAGACACTGAACCCAAAGTTGCCCCTGGTGCGTCAGGTCAGCTGCATAGTAGCTCTGCCATCGATGTATGAGTGTGTGTGTGCCTGTGTGTGTGAAATAGGTGAATAAGAAGCAGTATTGCTTTGAGTACTAGTCTAGGTAAAAAAGAACTATATACATTTACCAATTACTTGTCATGAGGAATGAATAATTTAAAGACTGTAGGAAGTGAATACATTTTGCATTCTCTGTAAAATTTGGAGTATACTCTTAGGAACTAACGGAAGTTGTGTGAAGCCATTTACACTCACTGCACACTCAAGTTTGTAATTTTTCAGTCCATCTAATTTGCATCAGGCATTCAGTGCATCTAATTTTGTGTTAAATAATTTTGATTTTAACTGTAGCTACAGTACTTCTGTAGTTCAACCTCTACTGAGAGGTTGGAAAGTGGGAGAGAACTCACATAATTGGCTCTGAAGTGTGCTAGGTTGAGGTATATTGTAACAACCCATTTTTCCTTCTCTGAATAAAGCCTAATTCATCTTAATTCACAACAAAACCAGGACCGTTACTCTATCTCAATTTACAAACCAAAAAGCCAATTTCAGTGGAAAACTAAGAAGACGTTTACATTTCTGAGCCCTGACAGGCGGCTTGCATGACGGTGTAGCAACCAGAATGAGGTCAGATAAGAAAATGCCCTCCAAAGTGGAGTAAACTAGCAAGGTAGATGAGATCAGGTCACCCTGACTCAGATTAAGGTAGCATGGACACTTTTATCAACTATCCAAACATCTGACAAACACTCTTAACCACTTGCTGGTAAAGTTGATTGAAATGAACAGAAAAAGGTAGAGGAGGAGCAACACGAGGAGCGATGAGGAGGAAAGGAGCAGGTTGGTAGAAGGAAAAGCAGCATCTCAATCAAGTGTCAGATGAGCAGCAGAATGTTTTATGTAGAATAAGCAGAACAGTCCTAACAAAAGCTTCGAGCACTTCAAATCTTCAAACAGCGACGTAAGATGAACGAACAGCTCGTTAAACTGCTGCTGCCACCACGGCCGTAATGTCTCCTCAACCCTCTGCCTCTAAACAGAAAACACCACAAAACAATAGTTTCTAATGGGTTTCTGCTGCAGCAACATCGTGTACGTGTTTCCGGTTTAGACGGGACTCAGCTTTCCACACAAAAACGAGAAAAAATCAGTGGTCGGTTCTGAGGAACAGACTGAAAACTGAACTAAACTGAAACACTAAAATAATTCAACACTTAGTGCTTAGTTTAAAGCAGAACTATACAAAAGCCACAAAACTTTTCACTCCACTCTGGATTCCAGATGTTCCCTCTGTGTATTTATTTCTTACATTATTTGTTGATTTCAAATGTGAAGCACTTTTATTTTACAAAAAAAAAGATTGCTTCTTTTTCTCAATGTGAAATACATCAGGTTCTTTGTTTTGATAGAAAGATTTATATTTTTGTTGTTACTAGGTTGAAATGCATTAGCAAAGCAGTAAGAGTTCTGCTGAACTGTGTTGATGATGAATAACTGATTTTTGTTCGTTTTCAGAGGAATAAAAACACAATTTAGGAAAAATTCAAACAGCTACTTTAACAGTGGCTTTGTACAATGTATCAAAGGACTCTTTCTTTTTTGAACAACTCATAATGGATTAATCAGCAATGAATCTTTTTTTATAAAACCTATCTCATATGTGTCCATAACTACATTTGGAACATGAACATTTGTCCCAAAGTTGTCTTTTTGTAACTACTTTATGGGATCAAAAAATATCGAGATATATATCGTACATCGTGATTCAGCTTAAAAATATGATGATATGAGTTTTGGTCCATATCACCTAGCCCTAAGTTTGCTAATCACATTAGCATGATTGATACCCACCCACGTAATGCTTAACCCAACAATATTCCTTATTTCTTCCACAAGTGGCAGAGGTTAGTGGATTGTTTTTATTGAGAAAGCTTGCACAATGGATATTGCTGCGTCAGTAGACCAGTTGGTTTGCCTTAGAATAAGAAACTGCAATAAAAACTGAATGAACTGTCATGAAATGCAGTACAGATAAGCACAGAGGATAAAACCTTCTGAGTTTGATCATCATTCCGACATTTTTATCTGGCCCACCAACTAGTCAGTGTCTCCTTTTGTCCTAACAAATATATCAGAATCAGTCTCAGGAATTAAAGTTTCACTCACTGAACTGCTATGAAGTTCACCACAGATACTCATGTCCCTTTGAGATCAAATGTCATATTTATTGTAATGACATACCCATCATTTAACTGTCTGACAGTTAACACTGAACTAATGTGGGTGGACAGGCACAACGTTCAGATCAAACTAGAGACATTCCACTTACCAGCCAGCTTCTGTAAACTTTACATGGCAGTAAGGCACCAACTTATAACTAGACTTAGCAATTTCAGAAGAAATTGCGTGGGGGAGCATGATTGCCGCAAGACGCCTGTCGGCCTCTTTGCGGCAAGTTCTTTCAAGTTGACAACGGCACAAAGTTGACAACGACACAAAGTTGACAACGACAAAAAGTTGACAAAGACAAAAAGTTGACAAAGACACAAAGTTGACAAAGATAATGAGGTCAAAAAAGTTGACACAAAGTTGGCAAAGGCAAAAAGGTGAAAAAAGTTAAAAAAGATAAAAAGTTCAACAAAATTGACAAA
>JAUMHF010000021.1:15401733-15444329 GCA_032359275.1 Microctenopoma steveboyesi
GAACAATAGGTGCCTCCATTAAAATGAATGGGAGGCAGTGCATGGCGAAGCCTCCCATTCTTTTTATATGGCAGGCATTTCATGCTCCCCCACTAATTAGATTGTGTTTTCGCACACATATAAGTGTATTCATCAGCCTCCCTTTCTTAATCAATCACAACAGCTGTTTGTGCTGATAAAATAGTGTTACAAACCTTTGCAGTAAAACTAGACATTACTTAAGCCAAAGCATGCACACGCCTCTAGAACACTTTTGCCGAAACTACAACACCAACCACAGCCTCCAAAGAACTCCTTCCTGTGTAGAATCTGCTTTAGGAGAAAAGGAGTCAGCCTGTATGTGAAAAGGCCAGTCACAGGTGCACTCATCACTCAGACATGTCAGACAACACAAAGCAACAGTGCCCCTTCTTCCACGCACTACTACATTTTCAAAAACACGACACAACTCTGCTGTAGGACTGAGTAAGTAGCAGTTTAGAATAACGTACATACAAATGTGTGTGTACAAAATCCTTAGTTTTTGACCCACACTCACGAGTCATTTTAATAACACTGGAGGTGGTGGCTATATTCACCCTCTCCGTTTGGCTCAAACAGGGGATGAGGGAACATGAGAGCATAAGAAACAGGATGCGGGTGCATGATGAGAGGGGAGAGAACTGCTGCCTCTGGGCAGGTTAGGAAGAGAGCAGTTGGAAAGACACTGAAGATCAGGGCCCTCGCTTTAGAATCAAAGGCTGGATCAAAGTGCTGGCTGTCGTTTAGCCCCTTCATGCACACACATGCTGATTCTTTTCACTCTTTCAGAACAGGAGTCCATGAGATGAAACAACGCCACACTACAAAGGCTAAACGGAGACAAAACTCTCCGGCAACTGGTTGTCTGTGACTCTGTGACTCTGTGACATGTGACATCCAATCCTGTGGGAATTCATGCGGATCACCGGAGAGATATCCATTAAAGTCCTGTGTGTGTCTGAGTTCATCCTGGTTCATTTTATCCAGATCTGTAACCAATGCTTCTTTTGCGCTATATAGCTACAATCAACAAGTATCTTACTATGTGACAATAGCTATATAACAACGTATAACAAAATGATTTGATATTACAATAAATATACTTATGAAATATATCCCACCTTTAATACAGCTGACACTACAGGTACATGTAGACCTACAATGACACCTACTGGTGAGTAAGTCAGTCTAGAATTGTTCTGTGTGGGACCTTTGCACGTAAAGAGATTGAGAGCTTGACAGGAACGAACCCAATTCTAAATCTGCCAGTTTTATAAAATCCCAAAGACTGCCATTAGATGAGATGTTTGTGAGAATGGATGTCAAGGTGATAGGTAAGAAAATCTAATTTCAATTTAAATTTCCACACCACAAAAAAGGGATTTGGGATTATTTATCTTTACAACCTAACATCACATGACAATAAGATCAATGGGTTTTACAGGCTGACAATGTGCAACGCTCAGTAGTCTGATTACTGACCTTTGGCACATGTGGATTGAATTCAACAGCTCTGTGTATGGCCTCCACAGCATTCATTTCTGCTGTACTTAGCCCCCGCCTGGACGCTGCCTCTGGAGAGAATCTGCGCAAACATAGCGCACATCAGACACAGTGGGAGAGTTCCTGCTGTTCATGCAGCTAAACAGATATTTAAAACATTAAAGATAACTTACTTATCTGATACAGCTCGTGCTTTCAGCAGAGCAGACGTGTAGCATATAGTGGCAGATTTTGGCAGACTGATATCTACAGTGACAAAGCAAGAATTGCGGTTATGTAACAAAGAAACATGATGAGTATGTTTTCAGGGAGAATAAAATGAAAAGGAGTTGTAATATTGGATATAGAAAATGTTTATCTTGTTTAGTCATACCATCATATTTGGCAAGAACTGCTTGAACATCAGCATATGCCTGAAGCTCGAGAAGAGCCTCCAAGAGGTTTTCGTGTATATTTAACATTCCCAACAGTGGGAACTCTTTCATTAACTGTAAAAAACAAACATAACATTGTATGTCGGGTATCTTCGGTAATGTTGTTATTGTGTTAAATACAGTAAACATGTACCGATGAGTTACTCACATGAACAAGCTAAACAGTAAGCTGCTACATTGACACAAAAAACTCACATCTCTCATCATTTTCACTGCTTCTTTAATCCGTCCCAACTTGCGTGCACACATTGCTAGTCTGCGTTTGATGTACACTAGTAAGTTTATATCTTTTCCAGCTGTGGATGGACCAGAAAACATGACACAGTTAATCAAAATTTAGAATACAAATAACATGGATAGATTTAGATTTTTCACATTTAGTGTGAGGAGAAGCACTGATGAAGTATTATAGGTGCAATGGGGGACAAACATTCATTTTGGCTCTGCAACGATACGCCTTTCATATGCCCGTATAAACGTTCAGATTCAATAAAAAGACATGTTTGTTATCGAATTGCCTGATACTGAGGGAAATAGGTCGTTTGGAGACGCCTTTGTTATGTCAACATAATGTTCATTCCATGTAAAACTCACACGTCTAACTTGACCATGTCTGTAGACAGACAGAAATCTTTCATTAGTGAATCGGTGCTATCCAACCACATTTACCTGTGATGTGCAGTTGCACAATAATAAATTCTAACATGTTGTGCTGTAGGAGTGTGGAGGAGCATTGTGCACAAACAACATTAAAGCTAGGTCACCATCTTTCTTCCATCCCTACCAATGCTCAGTGCTTTCTTGAAGAGGCGTTCGGCTTCCGTGATAGTTGTGGCTTCTTCCTCTGCTAGAAGCACATACGCTGCAGCACATCTGCACAAAAGCAAGACATTGATTGACACTGTCCATCCCCGTGTTGTATTTCCTTGGTGTTGCAACATAAAACAGTTGTGTTTATATGATATAACTGACCTTTAACTATAGCAAGCACACTCACACACTAGTGGTGTAACAGACTGCAGGTGGTTTCAAACTGATGTGTACATATTAAACAGTAAACTCATTGTATTTATCAATTTTCATTCACAACATACAGATTAAGTACCAAGAAGATCATATGTAACTGTGCATGAGCAGGACTCACTCATGGTTCATTTCTATGGCCTGGTAAGCTGCTCTGATCCTGGCTTGAGGATTTCTTTCTCTCCAGGCTTTCTGCATCACTGTAATGAGACGATGAACCCAGGCTCATTATAGATATGACCTTGCAGCGCTGACAATTTTAAATGCACGAGGAAAACTCACCAGCATCTTCTGGCCTCAACTGCTGCGTGTCTCCCGTGAAGAACGTCTGGTGGTCTTGAGCCGACAGGTTCATATCATAGTAGGTTAAGGGTTCCTTCCCTGTTACCCAGGTGTACCTAACGTCCAATAAAGTAAAAACTGGGTATATATATATATATCTCTATAAATGATTTACACTATGAACCAACCATTTTTAAGAACTGTTTCACAGTATGTATCTGGAGCAACTACTGTAAATAAGTAAATCACACTAAAATCCACTCGTACCTGTTGTATTCTGCTCCTCTGAACAGATTCAAAGGGTTCCTCCAGACCTTACACTCTAACAAAAGGGAGGGACTGGTTAAAGTGCCTGTAGTATTACAGGTAGTGTGATTGTTATGGTTGGTATTTGTATATTTACCTGAAACACTTGGCCTTGGCTCTGCCTCACCATTAACAGATGAGAACAGACCAGTTGTGGAGCTGCTCTCCACTCCTCCCAGAAGAGGCCGCAGGTGGCTCACTGATACTTGTTCAATGAACGAGGTCCCATATTTACGAAAATACCACCACTCAAATATCTGTAGTCAAATCAAACGTGGTCAGGACATTATTTTACGAAGAGACAATTCAAAAATTCCTTAGTTCCATAGTCCAGTCAAGTGCATATGGGCTTTTACAAAGTTCTGATGTTTGCTAAAATTATTTCTCTTGTTAATACAACCCTTAACAGATCCACTTCCAAATATTTTTTAGAGTCAAATCTACAGTCCTCTTTTTTTGTACAGATACAAAGTGCACTTTATCTAAAGCTAACATGTGGCTTAACCTTTCAGGTGCGACCAATCAAGTGGATAACTTCCAAATTGTCACTATATTTTGAAATGAAGTGTTTTAATGCTCAGTGCTCAGTAATGAAACTTAGGGAAACGAAAATAAAGTATAGAGTAATAAAATATGTAAACATGGGAAGGTATCCCCTTCAAGTGACTAAGACTAGTTAAAGCTGCATATTAGGTGCGTATTGTGCGTAATGTTAAATGCATTTTGCCACAATTTTGTCTCATTTAATTTACAATAAAGATGCAGCATAAAAAGATAACTTCCATAAGGAACATCATGAAGAATTATTAAAGTACATTCAACAATTGTTATAAAAGGGAAAAAACAAAGTACAGTAAAATATATACATATATATAAATAAGTGTAGCGAAACCGATTATGATGAATGTGATAACTCACAAGGATGAGTCCGGATATGAGAGAGGAGGTTCCAGTGAGAGCCACATAAAACTTAGGGGTCAGTGTATTCAGAAACACTGAGGCTGAAACAAGAAGAAAGAGATACGCTTTGATCAGTCCCGTGAAAGCTGGGAAGGGTTACTGTCTTTTGTTGTGACTAGGAAATGGAAAATGATTAACAACAGCTGGAAAGCTCACAGGGGAAAAGCTGCTCGTCTACAGCACAGACTCGTACATAAAAATACCCACTGCAGTAAACTTGGAAACACAATAATAAACCACTAAATCTCGACGACGAAGTGCCCCTGATAAAAACAAAATGCTTCAGTACTCAACTTAACTCCAGCCCCCTCTTTATTTGTGCCTGAATCGTGTAGCCTCGGAGCTGTCAAACCAGTAACAGCTCCCGCTTATTGTGAGCTAAAGCTAGAAGCCCGAAGGCTAACAATAGCTAGCTAGCAGTTACATTAATTTACCTGAGGTAATAGTTTCCTGGAGTTTAAGCGGGCTCCACAGCACGTATATCATGATCATCACCATGCCGAACCAAATGAAGCACACGTAAGTCCATGACCAAGAGAGCCAAGATTTTAATTTCTCTGTGAATCCGAGAGACTGAGGATTACTGCCAGTGGTGTCCTCCATGTTTCTCCGGATGTCTGTAAACAGAGGGGTCACGTGACCACGAAGCGAGAGAAATTCTATTTTGAAATCTGTAATAAAATGCGTTTCCGGAGGCTACAGAAAAGACATATAAGATAACATTTATGCGTTGGTGCACGCAGTGGGGGGAGATGTAATACAGTACTTAGTGAAAGTAGCCATTCTGTGGTTTAAAAATATGATATTACACAAAAACGTAATGCATTTAATGTCATATTTACACATAGTAATATAGATGCATGCATCACTTTAATGTTGCAGCAGTGACACAACAATCCTTTTATGTAAACTACTAAAAGGTAGTAATTTACTGAAAAAGCCTATTTCCCTTTTCTGTTTATTTTATGTTTACTCCACTATATTGCACAAATAGATATTGTACTGCTTTTTACTTTGCAGATGCAAATAAAGATTCTCACATAATACAAAATATAAATGCTGATGTATTATTATAAAATAATCACCTGATTTTATATATACACCCCCTGAAGAAAATGTTTGCCATTTTCACTTGATAATTAATAGACCAACAATCATTCTGTCAATCAACTAATCGATTAATTAACATATTGTTTAATCACAGCTGAATGTAATATAAAAGTAATTATAGACCGATTTCACCAGTAAGACTCATATGTAAAATGTTGAATAAATAAACACAGAGTAGTATTATTTAAAAGTATTCATGTCTCAGCTGTAAAACTGCCGGCAACTAGCAGCTCATTCCTCCACCCGTTTTAGCTGTAGTACTCCAAAAGCCCACTAAGTGGGAGCATTACATCATAAAACCATTCACCTCATTTGCCTTCCAGTAACTGCAGGTGGAGACAAAATTTAGTTTTGTTTGTTTCTTTGCAGGCTTTAAATGAACTATGATTCATTACAATAATTTATCAATTCAACATTTTAAGTCTGTAAATGAATTATGTTTTAAGAAAGTGTCTACAAATCAATCACTAAACTATTTTTCAGGTCTCATCTGAGAACCCAAACGGTATGGCTTTGCTGCAGCTGTCAATCGCCGTACATTTACAGTCTTCTACTCCCACTATTTACATATCAGTAGATGTATAAACTCGATTCAATAAACAAGACTGTTGCAAGATCGTTGAAGTATATTTTTGGATTCACACAACCCCGCAGCACTTCTCACCTTGTGTGACAGACATACATCTCCTAACAGTGCAAGAATAAATGTGATTTGTTGGAGTGTGTTCTAGTTGGAGGTTACAGTCACTGAATGACAGAGAGCCAGATTTGGTCCTGCTCACACATGCCCTTGGGTGTTTTCTGCCTGATGTTGATGGACAAGCACACGCAGGGTTAAAGGCCTGTCATATAAATCAGGTACAATCACTTTAGAGGTGAAAACATGCATGATGCCACTGACAGGGAGAAAGAGAGGCGGGGGGAGAGAAAAGAAGAATAAAAGAGGAGAGAGAGAGAGAAACAAGACAAGTCTGTAGACGTTATCTGGAGTTTATAGTCTGACTTGTATGTCTGAATATTCCTCCAGCCAAGAGCATATTTCCAAATAACCTCTGCTCAGTGACTCATTCCATGATAAAACATGCATGTATCTTCCAAAAATATACGGGTTAACTGTCTTATCTACTCTTGTACTTTACACTGCACTAAGGTAAATCGGTTAAATATCGACAGGACTGAAAATATATTTGCTAAGCTTCTCTATACATCATAATCAGAACGCCTGAATTGATTGAATATGTTATCCAGCACCACAAATGAAAGTTGCCTTTCATCCACTGTGAATGAAAAAGTAAAACACAACATTAATATCAAGAGCAACGGACAGTACCTTAGTACAAAATGCGACATGACCTGCTCGCAATGGTCGGCCATTGCTCATCCATGCAGAAGCAATAGTGCTTGTCATTCTGCAGTCACCTGTATACTTAAGGTTCATTTACAATTTCACGTCTGGTAACCATCCAGCCATTCTGGACTTTGTGTTCTGTTTATGTAGTTTTTTTTTCTCTCCTTAAAGCTTTTAGGAGTCGCCTAATCATACATAATTAATCACGGTTTTCACTTAAATGCTCTGCATTTCTCACTCTCACTATTACTTAAGGGGCTGCTCTTTACGACTTGAAAACACCCAGCGTTCCGTTGGTCGTATTGTTCACAAAGCTAAACTGTTTAAACGCGAGGAAATATTTTAGACATTTTCAAACCAATGTCATCATTTTATTCTCATGAACATTTTTTTATCATGTCTTGATATCAGTGAAACATTTTAGTGCAATGTAATTTGTTTTAACACATTGTCTATACAAACTGCAATTTTACTGAATAACAACATTTGCTTTAGTTTACTGTATGTGTACGTAGTATATACTATTTGACCGGTCGTTTGTCAGCTCTGCATTTGGTGGTCCCTGCTGATGGAAAATGTCAAACTTTATGAAACTGGTTCTCGTCTCCCACACTGCTTTCTCTCTGTGAGTTTATGTTACTTGTCTCGATGAAGGGACTCTCCCTCTACATCTCATTTCTCTCAAAACACTTCATTTTCAGAAAATGTGTGTTCTTTTTTTTGCATCAGGAGACCATGCCGTTTGACCACATCTGAAAGCAATTCTACCACAGAAAAAATTATTTAGCCCGTGACAGACTCTCAGACCAACATTTCAAACCTTTTCTCTGTAAATCTGTTAGGACAATTGGACATGCAACGACTGCAACTGCTCATCCTCCATAACTACACTGATGACTAATTCAAAGAGGATAGCATCGTTTAAACAACACAAGTGCTGCGTATCCTGTAACACGTTTCAAACGCGTTCTATTCTTAAAACATCTCTTTCTTTTTGATCATTAGTGTGAACAATATGTCCAGTGGAAATTCCCATTTTACTAGAAACTGAAGTAATGTAATCAATTTGAATTTGAAGATAAAACCTACAAAGCATAAAGTGCAATCATTATTATCAGCACTAGTGACATTGAATCAAACATGAAACAAGCCGCCTCTTGTTCTGCGTGTGCACTGGCTTTTTACTGTATACAACTTCAGTCAACTGTAAGTATAAATGGACGAGGCAGAAATGAATAATACATATGAATTACCTTTATGCAGTCAGGGTGTTTTTTCCACTCCCCTGTGCTGCAGGAACATCGTTTTTAGTAACAATAAAATAAAAGGCAAGGTGCACAGATAAAACCAAAGTCCTGGGAACAGCAGTCCGTCAGTAGTTGCAAAAGCTTGTAAGGTGTTATGGTACTTTCAAAAAGGTGTTAAATAATATGTAACTGCAAACAACAAGAGTAATAAAAAGTTTTCACTCGCTACAAAATAAGGCTGCCCAGATAAAGCCACTTCTGCCTTTTTAATGTTAATAAGATTGCTTGTGTTTGTACCGGGAGAGGCCATTTTTGACGTCATTAGAAGCTGAGGTACTTTGTTCGCAGTCTTTTACCCACTGTTATTTTCTTTTAACACAAATTCTCCTGACAGAATAGCTTTGCTTGTCAGTGTCGAGGGAGCAGATATGGATCCGTAACTAAAATCCTAATCCATAATCCCAATATAAACAAAATGTCTCCCAAACTGCAGTACATAAATCAAAAGCAAAACATGATAAGGAGACATACTTTTAGCCTCAAATGACCTTGTTTTACCTAACGATGAAACATGTCTGTGTTTGAATTGCTATACAGAAGAGTTACAGATATTACCAAGCACCACCTTGAAATTATAAATATGAGTATATTTAAGGATGATGGAAAACACCAGATCGACCTTTTATGAGTCACTCGAGACCCAAGAAAGCTCTACATTTTTTCCAGATCTTTTGATTGAGAATCATATCACCTTTGCCTTTCAACTTCTGTTGTGGTGGCTGATGTTTTTTCTTCTTTCAACTGTTGCTGAGATATTAAAGTGATTCACTGACGAATCAACAGTTTCATCCAGAGGGTTAGCAGCATGGTGAAGTTGTTGTTGGTCACTGTTACAAAATGACAGCTTCTTTATTCATATCTCGCAATAACAACAGATGATGAATACAACAATTCCCTGACTCACACACACCGTCATGTTGAACCAGCAGCGTGTTGTCAGAGTGTACGAGTGTTGCCAGTCCATTCACAGAACCTGATAACATTTGACTAAAAACACATGTAGGACAATGACTGTGTTTAAGTCCCCCGCCACAGTCAACAGTTACTGCTGTTGAGAATCACGTAACCTTTATGGGATGGTTTCAAAGATGACTCACATGCGAGCTAATTTTAGAGAGCTTTGTGCTGTAGATTGGCCTTGAAGTGTACAATTATAAAACATGAAACCGAGTGACACAGACAAATACTGAGACACACTCAGCTGCTCTGCACAACAGTCACACGTCGGGTCTCTGTGAAGAATAGGAAAACACAAACTAAGTATTTAGATGTGCTATAGATACTACTGCATGGTCCTCAGCTGCTCAGTGGCTCTACTAAAAGTTTATGTGTGACTAACATCCAGACGCAGATTTATAAATGTGATGATCTTGGTGGGTTTCATGACAATAACTTAAGACATATAGAAAAAGGGCAATCCCCCCACGCCTCCTACCCACTGCATTTTGCAAGTAGAAGAGACGTGAAATGAAACTGCAATAATGATGCAAACTGAATAATTAAAGTGAACTTAAGTTTTCTTCTTTCCCATGAACACGATATGTTCATTAGGAGTCAACACAAGCTAGAAAAGCACTTTTTTGGTTCAACAGGGCTGCAAAATGCTAACAGAACTGAGCTAGCACTCACATTAACTCAATTCAATTTAATTTGGTTTTATTTATATAGCTCTAAATCACAAAAACATCATCTCAAGGCACTTTATTCTTAAATAAGAGTACATAATCATACAGAGAGAAAACCCAACAACCCCCTCTGAGCAAGCACTGGGCGATAGTGGAGAAGGAAATCACCCTTTAATGGAAGAAACCTCGAGCAGAACCAGGCTCAGGGTGGACCGTTATCTGCCTGGACATTAGAGAGCATCCAGTCTTAGAGCTTTATGATTTGAGGTTGGTTTACACATTTGACTTTTTTGTGCCAAAAAATATGATTCAGAACAATCAAGTGGCATCGACTGCAGAGTGGCGTGGACGCTAGAGGGATTATTAGAGGTAGTCTTTCATCTAGTTCATACAGATTTACTTGCACACCACAAACAGACTGTATTCAAATTATTCTTGTTGCAATGAATAATTAAACTGGCACATGCATTGGTCTAAACTGACCACATTATTAAAGTTGAACTCGTCTCTCCAGTGATCAGAGTAACACACTGACTCAAACTTTTCTCATCATATAGATTGACTTTTAATAATGTGGTAGTTAACATGGCAATGTTCACCACCAGCGCAGAATAAACCTATGTCACATAGTGACAGAAAACTCTAGACAACAACGAGGTGTTATTGTTGTGCTGATATATCTATGCGTTTGAGGAGCTTAAGGAATATGTCACTGTAGCTACATGAAAACACAAGCCTCTTTGACATGTCTTTCTCTGCACAGCACACAGATTAATACATGGCGGTTGGATACTGACAAAAAAACTAAATACCACACTGAACCACAGCTAGTTCCACTGCTGTGTGTATGACCTTTAACAGCGTAACGAGACATGGTTGTGTCACCTGGAGAAAACACTGCCGATTAACACGGCTACTCCCCGTCTCTGACGTCATTACAAATTAATGTTACCTGGCCACTGGTATTTGTGGTCGACTACTGAGTCAGACATCAGGAACGAGATTCAAACTGACAGCAGGAGGGAAAATGGTTACCTTTCATATTTGCGAGTCTCTGAGTCTTTTCTACCTGAATCGAAAAACGGAGGCAAAGGAAAGATAAACAACACAATGAAATCTTCGTGAAGTGCAGTTTTATGTCTATTACTTGGTTTAATTTTCTGCAGGTCGTTAGAAGAAGGCCATCGGTGTTTGAAAACGGAGACGTATTTGTCAAACAGATGATTGACAGCATGCGAGGAAAACGCATCGTGTTATCAAGCCTAAGTACAAGCATGATGGTAAATAATATGGTTCTGGGTATAAATAATTATGCAATAAAGTGAAGTAAATTTACAATCAGAAGTCCTAATAAGGAGGCAAAAGCTAATTGGACCTACCTGAAGGAGCAAAGATTTGTTTGCCAAACTGTTTATTCATATTTTTCCTGTGAGTTCTGAATATAGTGGCAGAATACATTTAGATGGTTTTAGACTGTCAGGGTGATGTCAGTCAGCCATGCAGTAATATGTTCCCTGTACTGACCTCTGGAGTGATCTAACCATAATAGACATCCTGATTGTCCTGGCAGTGTGTCTACAACCTCCCATAAAGCACATTGTGAGACTGTGCCTGTGTGGTTTAAAGACTACTAACTGCATTTGCAGCCCATTTGAGAATACTGACTGTCACAAAACATTTTCTTTCATAGTAAAAAAAAAAAGGAACGTACTGTAGATTCTGTCTTTGAAGTTATTTTTTTTTTCACCTCGTGTGCACATTTTTTTGTAATTCACAGAAGCTGTGCATTTCCAAATTCCTTGCCATCTGTGTAAATGTGATACCTCTCTTTAGTACAATGAACTGGAAATGGAAGCTGTGTTTCATATAATCCCCAAATCCATCCAACTCTCACATCCTATCATGCAAATTTGGTGCAGTTTGAAGAGAATCCGGTCTCCCAACCATATGCCTGAGCTGTGTAAAAGATACAACAATTTATTATGCATGCATTGCACCAGGCTTATGGTAATAAGGTATTAAATTAGTGCTGGACATTATTGCCCTTCTATATCACTTCTACTCAAAAGATTTTTATATAAGCCACATAAAACAGAAAAAGGAATAAGATTTTGCTGCAGATTTGCTGAGGAACTAGACCTGTGATTTTTTTCATGTTAAATAACATTTATCCACTGCAAAAAAACTTACTTGACCTGTGCTCAACTATTCTACCATTGGGTATAGTATGTTATATTAATATTATTTAAAAACGAAGGTACTTATGCAAGGTACTTATGTCACTGCAAGATAGGAAAACATCTTTTTTTTTCATAGTCAGCTCAGATCACAACAGATAGAGCTTTACTGAACTAACTCGGGAAGGTTAGTCCGGGAAATTCATAATTATTCTAATTATTCTAATAATTATTCTATTATTATTATTCTAAAAAACTTAATTTTATTAAGTTATGTTGTGAAAGAAATTAAAAACTTGAGAAATCAACCTCAGACAAAAACTTTACTGACTATGTGCACTCCTCTGCACATGAATATGCTCTGAATGTGTAAGAAAAACAAATGGCTCCTGTTGGTCATGTACTGATGCAGTGAAACACTTGCGGCTGCTCCTGGTGATTTTGGTAAATGACCTGTGTGCGAGGTACAACTTCCATTGTGGTTCGCTTTTAACGTTTCTCACATTTGAATAGACGAAGAAAGTTTCCATCGTGTCTGTTTCCTTTAAATTAACAGAATAATTGTCTCCATAAAGCTTTAACCATCAAACCATGCATGCTAATCTTGTTTCTTTAGAAATGGGTTTGTTAATGGGTTTGGAGCAGCACATTCATTTATTACATTCAAGTGTAATTTCATCTTTCAGACTTTAGGGAAATCAAAATGTGGCTCATAAGTTTCTAAATTGGTCTGAAAATGACAACCATACTTTTAAAGTCAGAAATGACTCACATACACATAGCATGATGAGTGAGTGGATATCAACAAATGGCTGCTTGGTATTTTACAGTTCATTAATCCCTTTTTCTGAGCCTGCAATGTCCAAAACAAAGCAGATGAGACTCACTTGTTTTACTCTAGAATGCAGAATAATACGTTAGCCATTAAAAGGAGACAGTTAACATAGCACATCATAGAGTACCAACCAATGTTTTTGTCACATATACAGTACATACTGTACATAACTGCTAAGTTTCACAAAAACACTCAAACCTCAGTGATATAACATTGTGCTTCCTTAAATATACAGTGACAAAACCAAAGTGAAATTCTTCTGATAAACGTATTATTGTCAGACGCCAGGAAATGCTCTCATTACAGGATATGTTGCCTTGTTAGATTGTGTTTATAATGTGGAAAGTCATTGAAGTGTGATTTTCTTAAGTTTCGTATTTCACCACTAACTCTCTGTTAGTTTTCTTTGGGTGTTTCCCCCTGGAACAAAGTGACGACCTTGTAGCTTTTAACGCAGAGAGAGAGAGAGGATTACGACTGACTGTGAATAACGTTTAATAACAAAAAACGTGCACAAAAAGTATTTATGTATCTGCAGTCTAATAAACTTAATGTGCAACAATTACATGTGTGTGTGACACGGTGCTGTGATATCCACAGACCATCCACGTTAATATAATGCATGCGTGTGAACGCGTAGTTTACACTTTTATTTTATAGGCCAAAGGTTTGTTCAGTGTGAAACCCCTCCCCGTGTCAATTTATTGCATGATATGTGCAAATGTGAGAAAACACCCACAGGCTCCTTACTGCCCATAATGCACCTGCTTTTTGTTTCACCAACAACTGCCCTGCAGCTGTCATTTTCCATGCTGCGCGTAAAACGTGTAAACTGGTGTAATGCAGCGTCGTTATTACCAGTATCATACCATACCATTATAAATGCTGCCATAGCAGCATCAGCGTCAGCTGCTGGTGATGCTGCTATTGCTTGATATGCTGTTGATTTTGCTATTGCAAATTTGTAATGCACCGCCTTCAGGCCATTAATCTTGTATGAGATTACTGTGTATAAGTCGTTTGTATGGTCTTGACTCATCAATCAGAGCTGGAATGTTTGTGTTACAACTGCCACTTTGTATGATGGATGAAGATGGGTGTTTTCTAACAGTACAGTAACTGTGGTAGGGGGATGGATCCTGTGCGTGTGTGTGTGTGTGTGTGTGTGTGTGTGTGTGTGTGTGTGTGTGTGTGAGACGGAGAACAATGTAAGCGGTGACACTCATTATTCCGTCTGGAGCAGAAACTGATTGAACACGCCACATATTAACTGTCTTTTCCTCTTAATCCCATTGTACTTTGCGAGATTAAATTTGAACACTAATAAATGTTTTTTACGACTAATTAATGTTTCGCACCTTGCCAAGAATCATTTTCTTCCTCAGCTAATTCTAATTGGTTCAATTAATCATGCAAAAGGTAATTAGCATAGTTTGATGTGCAGTAAAGCCACTTCACAGCCCACGGGGGGATTTGGAGAGCTTTTGTTTCTTGATACAAACAGAAAATTAGTCAAGGGTGGTAGACGCTTGATGCTAAAGCACAGTGCTACACAATGCTAATGAGCGTGTTCTATTGTGATGGTTTTATGGGACTGACAACCATATTCATACCAAAGGCAGATGTACATTGGATGTGGATGAAGATGACTGGCTTTAGCTGCCTGAGAGATATCTGTAATGTCCTGGAGATTTACATTAAGAAAGGCCATTCATTACCACACAGTGACATGCAGGAGCTTATTCCCCGGCTCACACTGATTTTCAAAGGTCCCACGCTGCAGTCTGCAATAGACATATATTGATCTAGCTTTTGTCTGTGGGTGCAGGCCTTTTTCTTTCTCAAACCAATTTTGAAAACTTTTTTAGGAATTTCATTAAGAGAAAAAAGTTTTGTGAGACACTGTTTAAAGCACCTGTGAGGAGAAGTGCAAAGGTTGTGTAAACTAATGTCAGTTTGCACAAACATATCTGAATGTTTGTTGTGATCTGTCTGTGTGGGCCAGCAAAACACTTTTATTGGAGATTAAGATGTTGTTTGGAACTAAACCGGATTACAAAGCAGATCCATCTACAATCTACCTGACACTCACCACTTCACTATCTAACAGGCTGCTGAGCAACGGTTTGTTTTGTGCACCTCCACCACGTGTTTGTCTGTTTAGCTTCTGCTTAAACTTCCTTCAAATACACAACTAGCTCTCCAATTAAACAACTAAAAAGGCAATTATAGAGATTATACGGGCAGGGACTGAATAAATCTAGTTCTAAAATTGGCCAAATAATTAGTAAGACACTTTCTAAATCCTCTGGAAATGTCCTTCTTTTCTTTTTACCAACAAGATTCACTTTACGGTATCAGATATCACATCTCCCTGTTTCCCCATGACCCATCCACACCTTTGTTCAAATGCAAATCTATATAAATCCAAATTCACTTATTTTGAATAGTGTAGGAAAAATGTAATTCTGTCTCAGAATGCATAGATGGCAACCCACTCAAGTTCCCGTGCTGATCTCTGTCCACAGCGTGGCCTGGTAAATCTAGTGGTAAGCCTCCTGGTGATAGTGATGCTGTGACATGTAGTGTAGTTTAGTGAATCTCCTATCTGGATGGTTGTCCCTAGCTGACATGAGCAGTCCTTAAGTCCATATTCCACCCCTGTATCTTGTTCCTCACTCCCAGTGAAACGCACCTGAAATCTCTTGACTTGACTTTTTATTGACAGATTCATTTTTTATTAAGGAAAACTCACGAGAAAATGGTTTAACTGAAAAACTGAGATGCTTAATGCAAGTACTTAAATGTGCTGCCACAAACCTCAGTTTTTAAACTTGCAATCACTGCTTAATTACAAGGATTTAAAGTGGGCACATGAACATTGATTTGATAAAGGTTTGTACACATCAGAATCACTGGCAAAATACAGCAGAAAAACAGAGCCAATTGTTCTCAGATTTGGGCATTTAAGTAACTGACTGCCATATGTGAATGTGTTTTAAACAAGCAACACATTTTACAAAAATAAATACGGCGCCTTAAGAGAGCAGAACATTTTAAGGACTAAATCCAAAACCAGCACCTAATAAAGTTTCTCATACAATGACAAGATGTAAACAAACATACACTATTTCCTTCCTCACGTTTACTTTCTAAATGTCAGTGAATATAATTAGAATAATATTTAAGTGCCCCTAAAATATGCAACTGGCAGAAACGTTTTGCCAACTGCTAATTGTGTCTTCTCAGGGAAACCCTTTTTTTTTTTTATCTCTCTTCATGTAGTAGTAGTAGAAGTAGTTCATTACACATGTGATTTTTGCTCAAAGATATCTGAATGATAATGCAGCTCTTTACTGTCTACCAGGTCCAGAAACTTTAGGGACTGTTTGACGATACTAGGTTTTTTCCCCATCTTTCACTTCTGTGGCTTAGAGCTATTCTGAGAAAACTATTCATAAGTATATTGAATCAAAAGTAATATAAAATGTGAGAAATCAAAACCAGTACTTTACCCACTGTGATTTACTTACTCACATGCAGCTGTGGTTTATAATAAGCCTCAGTGCTGCAGAAAGGGCCAGTATAGAAAAACTCAGATGTGCTTTTTGACATATAACCTGTATTTATTAATCACCTACATATCATAAAAAATATTTATTTGTTAGTCTGTCTGTGGCTGCAGAAACATATGCATATGGTGAAGATGTCAACCAAATGTTACTATTATGAGATCTGCCCTGTGATTGTGTGGACGGGTTTGTGAGATTAGATGTTAGTGAGATGCAGATATTTGTTAAAGAGGCAAAACACACATTTTTTGTCCTTGTGTACTATTTGGGATCTGGACTATGCAGATGTCTTATGTAAACAAATAAATGATTAACTAACCTATTTAATCAATCAAACCCAGCCATCAAATTACAAATGTAACATTTAAGACCAGAAAAACTGAAATTCAGCAGTTTTCTTATAATTTTTTTTTTGCATAATCTGCAATTCAGCCCCTGCATATTTCTTGTCATCTTTCTTATCTCCTTTAGCACAAAAAAATCTATGTACAGTTAGTGTCAGCAAAAAGAGTTGGCCCTTTAATATCTTTCTACAAGCCAGGGTTGATTATGATAGTGAAATTGGCAGCGAAGCGTGGAATATCCCTCTGGTGATTTTCCAACTCCAACTCATTTCATGGGTCATCTCTGGGTCCTGATCTCTGTGACTAGGTTCATTGGGGTCTGGCCTTCTTGCTACTGATGTCTTGATTGCCGTTTCATAGACCTTCACGTGTCAATGCAGCAGCGTTGAAAGTACCTGTGAGGAGGAAGTGATGCAACCACAAAGACATGTAAGAGCCTCTAGAAAACACTAACGCTGTGGTTCGCTGACCTCAAAGGAAGGAAACAAAGAGAGAAAGGAAGGAGAAAGAAAGAGTCACCCAGATAGAGAGACAATGTGACTGTTAGGTGGTCAGAGGGTCTAAATGTCAAATGTTGACAGTTTGGAACATGAATGTCACACCAGCGTTGAGGCTCTCTTTTTGCATGCATGCGATTAAGCTTCTCGCGCATTTATCCAAACAACGAGCACGATACAGTTTGTTCTGTGGGTATGTTACTTGTAACGACAACAACTGGAATTAACAATTATCTGGTTTATGTTAGGGGAAACAAAAGCAGCCCAGCAATCCACATTCTAATCTAAACTGTCAAAATTTAATTGCTGCTGATAAAATATTTGATTTTGAGTAAATTAGATCAGTAGCTAAAAAACAGTCTTGGTAAATGGAGCTTTATCTGTAAGTCAAGGCCATTAGCAGCCCTAGTCTGACTTGCCTTGGGCTCTGTAATTAACTCCGCTCAAGCGCAGCTAAACATTTTTGACATTTTTCCTAGTCCAGAATTAACTGTCACAGCAGAGGGAGAAAAGTAACCATCTTGTCACATTGAGTTTATCTGAGGATTGTGGAATGCTGTCCTGTTCTGTTTCTCTCTCTCTTGGTTTCTGCCTCTCTCCCTATGTCTCTCCCTCTCTCTCTGTGTTTCTCTCTCTCTTCCTCTGTCTGTTTCTCTGTCTCACACACACACTCTCCCAACCTGGATCTCATTTCAGTAATGTTTCATGATGAGCGAGGTGATGGAAAGTGTGACTAGACCTAATGTTTTGAACACCATCATCAGGTTATATTACACTGCTAATTGTTAGGCGAAATGCATTCCTCTTACTTGTAGCGGAGGTCTGGGGCTAAACTAGCTGAGGTCGCGTGGGACAAATAAAAACCTCTTATACAAGTTGTTATGGCAGAAAAACAGCATTTTGAGTGTTCATCACTATTCACTATTTTACATAAAATATATTGCACACTTCATGGTTAAAATTGTGCTGGTGGTAGTAGACACTCGCACATGCTGCAGAGAAGCTGTGTGGAGCTGCAGATTCACCTGATTGGTTTTGCTGAGAAACAGAAAAATGAGTTGGCAGATGTGAATAGAAAAGCCCAAGGTACTGTAAACATGTAGCATGCAGAGTGAAAACTCCCAAGCCACCCAGGAACTGCCTGGTTTCAAGTAAAAAATATTTTTATGTAGCCAGAAATTAAGTTCGTGTTTGATGCGTGATGTTTGTTACCAGTGTCACAGTTATTTGGGGATTAAGAATTATTGTGTGTATGTTTGTAAATAATCGAAGTAACATGAGTAACATGTAATATACTGATATTATTGTATTTATCTGCAATCATCCACACTCATAACATGGACTAACATAACAAAGAATAAAGAAACGTTGACGACATTACCTGCACCTCGCTCGGTTAAATTTGGCTGCTCTACAATATGGAGAAAACAATTTACTGTCTTTCTCGTCCAGCAGATGGTGAAATGAAAGTAGCAAACAAGCTATGAAGTAGACTACAATTTTTACTCAAATAGCTCGGTTGCATAAGAAGATTTCCAGACTGTTTCGAGAGGTTTTTTTAATGATGGCAGAAGTGACCTTAGCCGTTGCCCACACAAATTACTCATTTGACACATATTAGACTATTTCTGCTAAGTTTCATTTATTGAGAAGACAAAGTTTTCAATCATTCCATCATCCTGAATGGTTGCAATGAGTCGTTGGGAGGTTATGAAAGCCATGCGATAATGTATGACTGGCCCAAACGAAATAGCACCCAAGAAAAGTCAATATGGTGCAAATTCCCCCCGATGAACACACATTAAACCAATTACTGCGTGTTAGCATTTCTGTCGTCCACAGACCATTACCCAGTGCTGTAATTATACCACATATTCCATATATTACTTTGAATGAAAGAATGCCAATTACAATCCTTTTACTCTGTCTCTTACAGTGCTGGCTGATGCCTCCATAAAAGTCTGTGATTAAATTACTCAGGGGAAAGCACTCACATTTTATATGACAACCCCTGACGCATCGCTCAGCTTCGAATTCCCCAACCAGCAGCAAATCTTGTGAGAGGCTCTGAATGGGGACAGGTGGATCCAGATGACTGAGAGAGACAGAAAGACAAGTCCTTCCAGTGTCTTGCTTTACGCTATTATTCTCTGTCCTGTTCTGTTGATATAGAGCTAACCTACCTGCCATGCGTGTTAGATTGTCTGGCAGGAACATTAGGTGGAATGTCACTTGACTGACCTGCCACCAGCAGCATTGTGTCTTCTCTCCGTCAAAACGTGAAGAAACACAAAGCTTATCGTCGCGTTACAGTCTCATAGAAGAACTGTACATGTGTGAATGTCAGGGCTCCCCACACAAAATCGTAACAAAACAGGGCTTAATCAAACCTGTTTGTTTGAAGTAGTTCTAGCTCAAGCAGTAATACCCACAGTCAACTGCCCTTCTTTCAGCTGAAATACAGTCAAAGGCATAAAATGAATATACAGTAACTAACTACTCCCACACGTTCCGCTGAGGCTGAAAATTCCCTTATCTGAGACGAGTGTCTGCTGCAGACTGTAGGTGTTCTGCGCTGATGAAAACTGGACATAGGCACCATAAGAGAACCTTGTTCAAGGCACACAAACGGCGCAGCAAGAACTTTACATAACACTTAAATGCAAGTTTATTCAGGATTTTTTTTTTCTCCCCTGTTGATGTACAGGAGCCATTTTAGACATACAGTGTGAAAAGCGGTGCACAGGAAATTTCCATCGTATTTCACGGCAGAGAAACTAAAAAAAAAGTTGTTCAAGTCACGCTGGAATGTGAAAATGTGAGTTCTGGGAAGACCTGGGCCTGACAGACACAGAGGCCCTTCTGACAAGGAAGGAAACCTTAACATGTCAATCACGTCACTCCTCTGTCAATAGTTGTTTAATCCTCTGCTGAAAGCTGGTAGGTGCTGGATCAAGAGGCAGACAGGAGGTTAAAGGTGACGTGAATGACAATCCCCCCTCTGCTTAGAGCGTTTCTCATCACTGGTGCACAGTTGGTCGGAAGGTAAGGACTCTAATCATCTCATTGTTTTTATTATGAAACCAGACATTATTTTTTAAATCAAGGCTTGAGCTCGGCTTGTGACAGTGATGCTGATGAAACTGATACTGAGCGGAAAAACGCAAGAGGCCTGTTATCAACTTTTGCAGATGGCATAAAATGTGTGCGCCTAAGAGCACATCCTTCAGGCCTTAAAAGCCTTCAGGAGAAAAAACACGTTTAAGTGCATCACCTTATACTGTGCATGCCTGAAAAAAGACAGAGAGACAGTTGAATCAATTACAGTCATGTGTGTGGGTATAAACAAATCATAATGAAATGAGCACAGTGAAGACAATACACTCGGCCTGAACAAAAATACATTTGAGCTTATATAAGACTCATCATCTCCATGACAACAGCTTTAGTGGTAACATGGCGACGAATTTGTGTATACAACATCCTCCAACTGAATTAAGCTGCACCTGTGTGCATTATGGATGGAAAATAAAGAGATAAGGCAACTGGTACAGTGATTCTGATGTGGACTAGTTATGAGCGTGAGAGCATGAGGTTGCGTGTACATTTCGCCTCATAGTTGTTTGAACTGTTGCATTATGGTACATCAGTGTGAGATTAGTAATCTGATAGACAAAGGTTAACGAGGCTAGATCTCTTTTTGATGTCTGATCTTCTGAACCTTCACTTATTGCTGTTTGTTTATGACAGCAGAATCTGAGATGCAGAGATGCATACAGTGGATTTTACATCAGAACCAGTAGTAACACTTAGGATGTGGTACAGTGAGAAGGGACCTCTTTCTGGTACACTGCCTGCTCTGTCGATTAACTGAAGTATGTTGTGCCAGCTCTGTCAATATATTTTCTCAGAGTCCTGTATCGATGAATATTTATGATAAATACAGCTATTTGTAATAAATATTTGACGCTATTCAACAATTGGTTTTAATAGAACAAGGTCTTAGTAAACAGAAGAGTTTGATTCATTAGGTATAATGTTTATATTGATTAAAAAGAAAAGTGATACTTAATCAGTTAGTGAACATCAGGTCAGACTTGCCGCTGTGCCTTTCTTAAATACATTTAAAACATTCAATGTATGATTTATTGTTTAGTGCCTAATATGCAACAGAAAACTAAATGTTCTGGTAATGAGTCAGGGCTGCCAACAACCTGGTGTGATGTGGTATGACCAGGTATCGCCAGCCTTTCCTAAATAAAGGGTTTTCAAAAGAGCTTTTCGCTGGAAGGAAACTGTGAGCTCAACGCTTGACACCACGTGCCACACACAGAATTTCAAGGGTTACACTACTGAAAGATTAACGTTATGCTTGCATTGGAAGTACAACATTAGCAATACTAAAGCTATTAAACTTCCACACACATAGACCACAAGAATACAAACATAGAGATTAAAATACTAAACACAACAGCTGGAATGTGATAATAGCTGCACATTAGTCTCTGACAGCTGGTGTAGTGTTCAGGTTTGTTAGCAGCAAGCTAATTACAGCACAACTAAATGTACAAATAACAAATTAAATGACAAAAGAAGCTAAGTAATAAAATTGGTACTTATCAATATTTGCCTGGACACAGATGTGACGAAATGGTGCATGTGCATAACAATGTCTGGTAAACTTGGCAACATGGAAACAGGGCAGCACTGTTTCCGTGGCAGCAGCGAAATGTTCAAGTGAAACCAGCTGTTGGTGACTCATACAATACTTTGTCGTCAAAAAGTGAAAAACACGGGGAACATTAAATGAAACTAGCTTAACATTCCTGACCTAACGTCTTCTACTGTGTAATGTCATATCTTTACTTCACTAAGTTTATTTACTTTACTTTGCTTGGCAGACGCTTTTATCCAAAGCGACTTACAGGGACTGGCTCAGGGACACACCTGGTAGGGAATGGATTAGGAGTCAGACGGGGTTCGAACCCACAACCTTCTGCATCCCAAGCTGAGGCTTAACCCATTGAGCTACCAGACCACAGTTTATACCCTAATCTTCATGGAGTCATTACTCACTGTGAAGAGAATGATTTCCCAAACATATCAGATTACAATCGGAGTTCTGTAATTTCATAACCAACAGCTTACAGAATGTGTTTACGGGACTTTCTTACATGCAGAACGTTTATTGTATAGATAAGAATTTATAATCTAATGTTCATATAAGTCCAAAGGCAGTAAACCTCCACTGCTGAGGGGCTAGCACCAGAGAACAGAAACATAAAACAACCATTTACTGTTAAGATCATGTGACTAAAGACCATCATGTGACTTCTGGTCAAATGCTGTATATAAAAATATTTAACGTGTAAAAGTAGCTCGTGTTTTATCAAAATGTTCCACCTCTGCTCATACAGCTCCCGTGTTTGTCCGGCCGAACGTCTGTGATGTTATTTTTACTGGGGCAGTACGACCACACCACAGTAAACAGAACAGATTGTTTACATTCTCCAAAAACACGAGGAAACGCCGCGCTCTAATGCAGCAACTGGCGCTGCTGCTGCTGCTGCTGCTGCTGCTGCTGCTGCTGCTACTCACTTGATTGCATCTGTTTTCAATACTGCTCCCATGTCTGCCGAGAACGAGAGGGAACGTACAAGAAAACAAACTCTGCAATCTCAAATGAATGATAATGATGAAGACGTTTGAAATAAATGAGGTGTGCTAGCAAATGTTGTAATATTAGGGATAAAGCAAACATTTATGACTGAGGAGGAGGGGGGGGTGACTGTGGCAGATAAAACTTAAGATCAAAGAAAGGGGGAAAAATATAGAAGCAAATGCTCTGGTTTTTTTACGCAAGTAGAAATTTTAATTTGGGATCTCAGAGCGGGAGAATAGAATGCAAGAAGATGTGTGGCTGATGCAGCAAGAGAACCAAGTAAGATAAAAGCAAAACCCTGTAATGCACTGTGACACAGGGCTCACATCAAGAGCAGAGAAAAGAAATGGTGAAAATGTTCGTCTGATAAAAAAGCCATGTTTCCTGTCAAATATTAATAAGTCTATGAAAGGCTTTACCATTACAGCAGCTATTCTGAATTTATAGAGGGCACAGTTACACAGAATAGTGATAAATAACTTCTGCAGTTCTCACAACCACACCCCTTTCTCTTTCAATAGATGGGTACACAACACAGGCTGTTGAATCTATCTGCATCTCTCTCTCTCTCTGTCTCTCTCACCGAACACATAACCCTGTGTGTGCGTGCGCCTGTGCATGCTCAGTGTTCGTGCGGCTTATTTTTCACTTTTCCCTTTAACTTCCTGTGAGTTGCCAGCGGTGGAGGAAATACTTTACAGCTGTACCTTTATTTTTATGTGAAAACACAGCTCAATGCACACGGAGAACAAAAGCAGGAATCTGGTACAATGTTTTGCTTCACTTGTAAATTCCTGTGCACCTACTTAATTTGCTTTGCTACTCAATGGTAAAGTGCATTTATAGAGCTGTTACATAACGCTTGCTTATTTAAGTATGTCATGAGCCCAGAGTGGCTTATGTAACTTTACAAGATGATATAAATCTGTAGATCCTCTCCTATTTTCAGTCATCTAAAATCCACTATACATCTTTGGCACAGATGGAAATGACTTTCAGAGAAAATATCCTTGATGAGATTAGTTTCTCTAAAGAGGATGGTGTGTAAAATCTTATAGCATTGTTGCTGCAAATGTTGCCTGTCACATGCGAGATGGGGGGAAAGAAAGAGATGAAGATTTTCTTTTATTCAGCGTATTCATAATTGATGATTTCCAAGTCGCCACAAAAGGAATGAAAAATGCTTTCATGACAGTGGAGATTGATGGTTGTTTGTTCATTTGTCATTCACGGGACTACAGGGAGACATTAAATGGCTGCAGAATTTGGCAGAATCATTTGTAAGAATGTAGTTTTCTAAAAACACCCCTTTCACAGAGTAAGCTATGATACAGTCAAGATAAACCTGTCAGTGTGAATGTTTCTGGATGAGTGGTTGGAATGCTGCCCCGGCATTACATAACACAAATAATGACCTCTTATCTATCTCTCCTTTGTGCTTTGTGGACTAAAATCATTTCTGAGGGTAAGACTGCTTATACCTATAACATGTTGATTATAAAATGTAGATGAACAGAAGCAGATTAATAATTTTTGCTCAGATTAGAGGCTATGATTCAGCATCATATTCCTTTTATACTGAACAAGTACAGCACACTTGATAGGACTTTTAAAGAGCATGCACATGTGTACATACTACTTGATATGAATTCAGATTTGCTAATAAATAGAAGAAATAACAGATGCTATGAAATGGTCATATGTACTCTCCAGTCACAATCATGAGCTGTATCAGAAAAGCAGTGTTTATGTTTGGTGTCTCACTATTGTTACATGCACATAAATCATTTTATATAGAGTAAAATAATTAGCTGGAGCTGTTATATTCATATAGAAAATGACAAGATGTCAGTCATATATGTTTGTTTTGTAAAGTTACTCTGCCCCAAGTGGTCAAAACAAATAGTGAAACTTTCAAGCACCAACGATCAGCGTTTTTATCTTTCAATACAAAGATGAACACGATGGATGATAACACATTATTATGCATTATATTCCACAAAACACACTGCTTTACACACAGACAGTATGCAGTGTGTAATGTTACTGCAGCTTTCAAATGTTGCCAGTTATAATGCATTTCTTCATATAGTCTATACATATATATTTATATATTTCCATTTTATGTGGTACAGAGCGAATGTGTTTTTGTAATCACTTTATTACCGTAATTAAAATGATTTCTTGACATATTTGCCAGTTTTGGGCGGTTCACTTGTGGTCAACCCTGTAATATGCAGTAGCTGTCAGTAAAGTGTGAAGTTGATGTTCAGCAGACCTAACACTTGTTGCACTAATGGCAGATCTTGTGCTATGCCACCAGATAACTAAGCCATTTTAGAGCGTTTAATTGGATTTCTCTTTACCCTGTATGTCTCCTTTTTCTCCTCATACTGAAGCCTCCCACTCTGCCCCTCTAGCTGTCAGACCAGTCAGGGACGTTTTAAAATCTTTCTGCATCACCCTTGTTTGGCTCACTGCCTGCCCATAGGTTGACAAGTCACTGGTAAAACTCCAGGCTTGCCAGATGGCCAGTCGACTTGTGAAAGCACATAACCGAGTTCCTGTGAACATTAGTGCATGTTATATTTTACATTTCAGATGTTATATTATAGTGTTCAGTAGTACTGCTATACAAATTAAATACAATAATCAATACAAAGGTTTCATATTAGTTTACCTGACCTTTTTAGGTGACATCATACAGTCAGCTACAACTGCACTTCCTTCCACAACTACAGACACAAAATCATTGAAAAAAAACACATTTCTGCAAAGTCCTATATATTATTGTGAATTTTGGCACGAGCTACTGCAGGGCAGGAAGTTACTGAGTTCTTTGCTTCCTGTAGGTTGCCAGTTGCTGTGGTGGAAACTATGAAACAATCACCGACAAAGTTTTTAGTTTAGTTGACACAATGAGAAAGAGGACCTCATGTCCCTAATATCTGAAGCATGAAATGGACAACACGATATCCAAGTCCAGGTTTTCCATAGCGTACTTCCTATGTGTGACTGTGCTGGGTACAAATGTATTGTAAAATACTGCTTCCTGCACCATACAATACATAACTAGCAATGTTGGCGCTGAACCTTGATCAGCACAAACAAGCAAAACCAGATCTAGTCTGATGAGCAGGACTTCCTCCAACCTAACAAAAGCAGTCTTTGAATTACACATGGGCTTTGTCGTTATAGACAAACACACCAAGTTGTAGTTACGGGGCTCCATCTTTCAGAGGTAACCACCCAAGAAGCTGAAAATGATGTTCAGTGATTCGCTTGTGTTCAAACCCTGTGCAGTAACAGGCAACGTGGACTCCACACGGGAACGACTAATGTAACTTCATTTGTTTTTGGAAGACAATCTTCTTTGTTCTTGCTATGCCACAATAAATCCATTGTGGACCAGTTAGTTGTCTGGTGACCAGTTCTGGTAATCCTTGTGATATCAGTTGCATTTATGATATGAGTATTTATATAGAACTTTCCTGTTGTCTATGATGTGATTGTGAAAGATTTCAGCTTCTACTGTAAATATAGGTAGTATGAGATGCGCCCCTGTCTGCAGCAGTATTTACTAGTACTTAGTCATAGTTTTGCTTTTAGAAGAATTTACAAAAAATTACCTGAATGCAATGGGGGTGAGATGCAGGTTAGCCAGACCTTCATGAGGATACAGTTATGTGATGTGTGTACAGGAGACCCTTACCTGTCATTAATTATTAACATTATAGGTTTGTTAATATGATATGCACATGATGTCAGTTACACGCACGAAATGGAGGACCCAAATGCAGACCAAGGACAAGAGAGGGTTTAAATAAAGGAACTTTATTGCAACTTAACATAACAGGAAACAATAGGCAACAGAAAATCACTCTTACTACGAGGGTAAATGGCTATACTAAAAATACCAAAAAATACCAGCGTAGTGACTGGCGGCATGAAGAGTTGAGTATGAACTGACAACGGAACTAAGGAAGTGCAGAGGCTTAAATACGGAGAGGACTGATTGCTAATAAGTAACAGCTGGAACTAATTAGGGAGTGAAGGTGGAGAGAGAGAGGGGAGTGGTCAAGGTGAGGGAGGAACAAAGGACACATGAGGGCTGGAGAACACATGACACTGACACATGAATGCATCATATTAATAGTTATTTATTTTTTTAGATTTCATACAGTGGCACAGGAAGATGTTAGAAACTTGATAGTAGGATTTTGATGCTGTATGTCAGTATCTGTTCAAATATGTCATTTCTCAAAATGATGTCTCTCTTTTCAAACATGTAAAAATTTTAATAAATATAATGGATTTGGATTAGATTCATGGCCCGGGATATGGGTTTGAAAGAAACGTTTTTACAGATGGGGGTACAGCAAACCCCAATCAAATTAAAGACCATGTCATTTTTAACATCGTAACCTAATTTGAAAGCAATCAATAAATACCAATGTTCAACTTAGTCCAGTCTGGGATATTTTTTTTATCAAAGATAAAGGAATAGAAATCTCCCCTCTGTGAGTATTAGAAAATAAAATGCTGGGCTGGTTGATTTTTACAAGGTAATGTTTTGTTACTACATGCTTTCAGCGTAGCATCTGAAACGTCTTGTGTAATTTTTAGCAGACATTTGAATTATGAAGCTTTAAATATAGTCAAAAGAAATTTAGTTTTGTTTTTTTTAGACAATAAATACCTAAAAAGTATCTAAAATGACAATATTTTAGTTTCAATTCAATTCAGTTTTATTTATATAGTGCCAAATCACAACAAAAGTCATCTTGAGACACTTTACACTGTAAGGTTTCTTTTTCAAGAAGGAAAACAGATGTTACCACCAGCTTTAGGAGCAAGATTAATAAGGTTCATAAAAATGGACAATTGACTACAGAGCAGTGCGGCTCAAATTTAACAGCAGCGGAAACATACTAATGCTTTTTTTCTTCCCTGTTGCCTCAATACCCTTCACATTCAAATGACCTCTGAACACAGAATAGGGATCTGCCTGATAGCTATTACAGTATTTTGTCCATGTCTGCTGTGTGCTAGACTTTGGTGTCACCCCGCCATCATGCAAGCTGACCTTTCATATTTAACATACCATGTTGGGTAAAGGTCACCACTGTTTTTGCTTCTCTCCACTGGTTTTGTTGTATGATTGGAAATGCCCACAGAATCTTCGACGTATAAATATTTCCACGTCGCTGTCAAAAACATGCAAAGGGCAAAGGATCATGGTGCATTTTCTGTACGTGATTTCTGTCATACTTATTACCTTACACCAATCACGCAGCGAGAGGCTTCAAACCTAGACATCCAAAGCTTGAAATGAGTGTAAGTACTTACGTATTATATGTTGTGAATTGATAAATAAAATACTTTATTCTGTTATCGGCACTAAATGATGTAGATGCATAGGATATTTTTGCCTTTCAACCACAGATGGGTGTCACTGGTGGGTTTTATTCTCAGATGTTACTTTGTGTGCATAGCAATGTATTTTCTTACATTAGACTTCCCAATCATATAAAGTGCCTGCTGCTGGCTCCATGTGACAGGTGTAGAAACCTAAATAGCCTCTCTGAAAATTGAATACCTCACTGCTAAAACGATGTGCATTATTTTATTACAGGCAGCTCTTATAGTAGAGCGTAATACACATTTGCGCTGTTCTGTATTCAGTATATTGATGAAACAATTTTGACCTTCAACATATTTTACTCATTTACCAGAATTTTAGACTTTTTGTTTCATCACTCTGTCTTTCATTCTGTCATCATCTCTCTCTGTGGTAGTTCTGTTTTAGGACTTTTAGGAGAATGTGAAAGGCTCTAGTTAAGCTTCAAATGGCCCTCCTCCCTTTCCAATGAGATGGAAACATTAATCAATTAGGTTGGCCCTTAAAGGATCTGAAGGAGATGAAGCTCTCCTCTCTCTGAAAATGAAATGCCACAGACTTTTAAATCCAGTCAAAGGGCATTTTTCCCAATCTTGCTCTCTCCTTTCCCCCCTCCCTTTCATTCCCCACTCCCTGTTTCATTCATCTTCTCTCCCATCCCCCTCTCATTTCTCATGTGCAACACAAGTAGAAGGTCGGGCAATGAGAGGATGATGAAGAGGAGGGTTTATTCAGGAGTGGAATGGGAGGATGAGGGGATGATGAGGCTGTGAAATAAGGTTTCAGAAAACAAATCGCAAGGGTTAAAACAAAGAAAGAAACTGCTATAGTTTCTTTCTTTCTTCCTTACATTTCATGCCATGTTACAATTTCACATAAAAACGTAAAAAAAAGAATTTCATTCATTTAGATTTATGTCATTTCTGATACATGGACATGTGGTAGCACGCCGGTTTTCAATTATATTTAACATGGAACTCATAATAAAGAATAATCTAATCTAATAAAATGTCATATTTCTGTATATGAATAGCAAATATTGTACGTGGCTGGTTTGCATCTGGTGGAAATGCAACAGCAGCTAATTATTAGTATGGAAAAGGGTCATGCAGAGGGTGGAGTGGACTCCGTGAATGGCAGTTGTTTCAATGGACGATTGTCCAAAGGAACAAGAGACAACATAGTCTCATTATTGAAGGTCAGTGGCTAGAAAAGGTTAGCAAAGGTTCACCATTGAACAGCCCTTTGTGGTGCTCCTGCCACAGCCTCACACACAATTTATTCACACAAGCTTTGATACAAAACTCAACTGTGCTCTGGTAAAGAGAAGTGCAAATTCTGCAAAACACTCTTTGGCACATAATTGTTGTTATTCTGGAACTGTCAGACATTTTAGTTTATTTGCACATTTCATTTCAGTTGATCTTATGCCAGGAAATGTTTCTCAGGCTTGGATTTTGTCGGAAGTTTACTTAATATCATTACTTGCAGAGTATATCTTTACCAACCATAGAAAGGCCTGTTCTTGTAAAACATACTGAAATGTGATCTTATAGAGGAGCAAATAAAATTTACCAGAGGTTAGAAGGACTCTGCATTAAACTATTAATCTAACAGTAGGTTAAATTAACCTACTGTACTCGCTGTGTCTACAAAGTCTGGATTTTTCATGTCATGTCATCATTTCCATTGTTTGCCCTCACAATACTTTCATCAACTGCCGTTTAAAGTAATTTTCTAGTCTTATTTCAAAGTGTTGTACAACATAATAAGTTGATGCATGTTTTACGGGAAGCCACAAAAGTTTTCAGGCAGAAACATGAAGAACCCAAGTACGAGACTGATTTAACAAAAGCAAAGTTAAACTTCTTTATTTACAGTGTTTGACCATTCTTCTAAGCTGCTCTATCACAGTGCATCACAGAAAACAAAAGGGACGTGAGTCCTTTTACCATAATTCATTTTTGTGGGTTGGATCTTTTCCCACAGCAGTTTGCAGCAGTTTGAAACACGATGTCTTTAGTGTAAATTATGGTCAATAATGAGTCATCTCTCTGCTTAATAGACCTATTGAGCCATTTCCTGTTTACCATTATTTCGCTGTTTGCAGTTCTCGGGACAACCTTATATGGATTTGCTACCAGTCAACGAAGGTAGTGAAGTTGCAACATTTACATGAGTGCTAAATCAGATCAGAGAGAAATAACTTCAACTTAAACAGAAAAAAACATCTGTGTGAACAATAATACGATTTTGCTCAGATATTAAAAAAGAACTTGCTCCATAAAATTCTGATTATAATTTCTCAATCCGAAAGCTTTGACCTGTTTTATAAAAGAATAACCATTAATATTTTACACAGAATGACCAAGTCGTGTGGCTTCTGACGAAACTGCACCTTGACAACCTCACTTCCCATAACTCGTGGGGGGATTTGATGGTCTTATTATAGTGACATTAAATAACACTTGCATAACTCTAGCTTATTTGTTACAGATGAGAGAGTAGGCTAATGTGCATTCTCTCATGTGAAGGAGGAGGAGGAGGAGGAGGAGGAGGACCACTTAGGGCCACTGAAATACACAGCATCTACAGGTTTTTTGCTAAAGGACACCTCTTTTTCCACATCCTGTTCTTTTACATAAATGTAACGTAGTTAGAAAGATATTTTTACATCAGACTCGTCAGTCTTCCATCTTCCGTCACTCCCTACCATTCGCTTCATCGGGGGCATTTCTTTCTTAATTAAAGAACGGCAAGCCTTCACCTGACTTGTGTCAAAACGTTTGTGCGTGCCCAGGTTTTATTCTTGTTCTGCAACAGCTCCTATTATCGTTTGAGAGTAAGCATCTACATTCATAGTAGAGGCACTTTGAAGCTGTAGTTAGGTTTACTCTGTGATGCTTTGAGCTAAATACTTCCACGTCTGTGTTTAATAAGCCAACAGGCCACTTGCTTGCTTTGCTCATCAGCACTAAACACACTGCGCAGTTGTTGCTGATAGATAGGTCTTTAGTTTTTACACTTCTTTGGTAACACAATGAGTGGGTAAACTGGTGTCTGCCTTCAGCTCATCTTGAGGTTGACATACATATCTGCATCAAATTCTATGGCAGTGAAGTGAAAAGTGAACTTGCGACATCTTGACAGAATAAGAATAAAAAAACTCATAAGCCTAAACAGAAACATTTTATCATACACTGTCAGATCTTTTATCTGTATCAGACTTGTCGGTGTGTAGTTCATCTGCTCCAAAAAAAAAAACACCATTTGTAAATGTGATTTTGAGATGAGTATCTTTACTGCAATATCAAAACCACTGCAGTGTGACTTTTATAATTCTAAGATGACGAGTTCAGTCAACACATGTGATCTGTTTCAGTGAGGAGTTGGCGTCATGTTGAGTGTCACTAGAAATGCTGCATTTAATCTAACACGCATAGGCTACGCATGATATAATATAATATGTATACTGTTGAAGAACTTCGTTATTTTTCAGTGCGATGGCAGAACAGGACTGGCGGTGGGGGGGGCATGTGTCACCATGTTATAATCACTTTATATAAGTTACAATCAATTTTGAGCCAACACAGCATTTACAACATACACTTGTTTGTCTCTCTTGTTTGTTTTTTTTACCACCGAATTCTTGTAACTATAACAATAAAAAGCAGAACTGTGATAGTGGAAAAATAGCAACATAGCGGCATCTCATAATGTGATAAAAGCACTTGTTAATGATTCACAGTGATGCAAAGCAGAAGAGGAAGAGCAGAGAATGAGCAAAAACATGCACTCACACTTTGTCGAGAGATAAAAGCAAAAAACAAATGATTTCTTTGACGTTGTTTATCGCTCGTTGGTGGTAATCAGTGGACATTTCCACGCAGAAGGAGATTTAAAAGCCCACTTAAATTCAAGAGGAGAGAACAGAGATCTAAAGGACAGAGCAGAAAATGTTACTGTCTCCGTCTTGTGCTACGCATCGGTAAATGTTCGGTGTTAAAGTGAAATTGTTCATCAATTTACAAAACTGACATTTTCCCACCAAAGCCTCTTGTCTTACCTCAATACAAAAGAAAAACAAAAGGAGTTTCCAAAAGGTTTGAACACACCACACCTGCCGAAACCCTCTACGGTAAGTATTGACAGGGCTGTAACCTTTAATGGAAAATATTATTTTAATATTTTCCACTTGTTTCCTGGCACTGGCAGAAACTCCCAGCAAGGCCATGAACAGTGTTTGTTCCATTAAATGCTTCGAGTGGATGAATGTGTTATGAGACGCTCTGCTCGACGATCTTCCTCTCATCCTACGTTGGAAAGTGATTTTTCTTGAATTGTAAGGTTTGTGTGTCTTTACCTCTTTCCCTGTGACATCTCCCTGCTCACCCCTCTGCCCTACAACTAATTCCACTGTCCTCTGTCTCAGTTTTGATGTCTCTCTCTCACATCCACCACTTTCTTTCCACGTACCCAACTTCTTCCACCCCCCTCTTCTTTCTTAATTATCTAATTTCCCCTTTCTGTGGTATATGTCTGGCTAACCTTTGGTGTTTTGCAACATTTTTTCCCATAAAGCCATGAATCAACTCAGAGATACTGATACTCCTAGCACTAGTCCTAGGAGTTCTGTGATAGTGAGTGAGAGACTGAGTAAAAGTGTGATCGCACATGTGAAAGACAGAAGAAATCAGGCGGACAGTGGCACAGAGGTACAGCGTGAAAAGAATCGCTACCCTTGTGACAGTTAACCTTATGGGCTTGGAGTCAGGACAGCCCGAGCTGGCAGCTGATGGCAGATTGCCACAACAAGCCCACGGTGCGACCCATCTGTGCCTGGTGTTAAAGCGGACTCACAATCCAGGGCCTGAGCCGCCATGCTGCGTAATAGCTACACGGACATAGGCACGGTCCGGAGGGGGGCCAACAAGTCGCCCACTGGGACAACAATGGCAGCTTAGTTAACACAAACACACTCCTAAGCGTAAGAAAAAGAAACGCCCCACACATGCAACAGAAAGAAAAGAATGCGTAACTTACACATCGCCCTGCTTTGCAAAAACACATTAATGACATGTTTCTGTGCACAGAACACCACTCCACCCTACTCTTGAAAACAGTGTGATACACATTTGGCTGTGAGCGATATTTTCCCTCTCTGCACCTATTTGAAGCTGTGGTTGGACATTGTTCTGTGTTTACATCCTGTTGTGCCGACTGCTGTGTGAGCATGTTTTGCGTTTGTCCAGGTGTATGTGAATGTGATGTTTTTGTGTATTCAAGGGTCACAAGTGCAGCACAGGAGCAATATACAGTATATTATCTGAGTGTCTAGCAGATGCACATCAAAATGGAATAAATTGGTAAAAGTAAATTTCAGTGATAGCTGTGGGCAGGGGTGAGGAGAAACAGTGTTTATCAAACACAGTAGTTTAGCATGAACGTGATCTAAACTATGCCAGTAATACACATCATAAGAAGTGGTATAACAGTGATGAAAGTCATGTTAATGAAGGTCCTTCAATGAGATAACTCTACACTAAATCGTGCATTGATGAAAATGTAATTAATATTTCTCTTTTTGCTATTATCCACTAGCGTGTTGCTTTACATCTTTAACTACACATATGTGTACACACATTTTCTTGTCTGCAGGATTTATTCATTGACAGTTGAGAACCTCTTAAGGTTTGAAGGTGGTCCGGGTTAAATCTTCCCAATCATAGAGAGATACTTGGGCTCAATACTTCATTTTGAGTTGAGATATTTTTCATTTAATTTATCAATTTTAAACAACTTATCATATTATTACACATATTCTTTCCGTATTATTCATTCAGACTTGTCTTTAGAAAAGTTTAAAGCTTGACTAGAAAGATTTGTCTTACACATGTGACACATTGAGGATGATACTTGATTCAATCTTGAGGTATTTTACTGGAATATTTCCATTCTCATTTTATACTGCACCACCTCAATAATGGGTATATGCACTTGTTCTTTTATATATTAACAGCTATAATTTGTCTTCCCGTGTTGTTTTTGGACTGTTATCATCATACAACATGACATGACTACTTTAGATCCATGTTGACTGGTTGTAACAGTGAAATGATGGAGTAGTGATATGAAGAATGTTGAGTCTCAATCCGAGTCATTTATATTGGCACCTAGAGATCTGCAAACCTCTCCTATCCACAAAAAAGATGTGGTGATCTCCACTACTCCTGGTGTTCCTCCACACTCAGCCTCTCGCCTCGCAGCTCGCCCCTCTGGCCGGTAGAGGTCGCAGCGCAGCAGTCTGTGCGTGTGCGGGGACGCGTGGGAGGATGTGAGCGCTCCCTCATGACAAAGCTACAGCGCGTCTGGAAACCGGGAACGGAGCAAACTGTAGACAACATCCAACCTGCAGCTTCACCTGCGACGCGTCCAGCTCGGCTCGCTGACAAACTAGTCCAGTGGCCGCTTTGCTGATTGTCCTGTGCGTCTAACGCGCCGGACCGGTCCCCCTCCCCCCTCCTCTCTCTCCAAGTGAACTTTATAGGGATGTTGTGTCTGAGCATCATCGTGCTCAATGCTCCCATAGTGCAGAACTAAGTGTAAGGCGAATGTGAAGAGTCAGCGACCGGAGAAGATCTTCTACTTCTACTTCTACTTTTGAACCGTTTAATTCACAGGAGGAAGAGAGAAAGAGAGAGAGGGAGCGCGCAGGAGAGAGAGAGAGAGAGAGAGAGAGAGAGAGAGAGTCTCACAGGTTTTTGGAGCTACGCTTTCATGCCGTCAGTCTTGCGGACTCTGAGATGGACGTGAGATTTTATCCAGCTCCCCCTTCAAGCGTGGGTTCATGTACGTTACCGACTGACTCCGGTTTGGACTATTACCACTCGAACAAGGTAAACACATCTCCTCAGCTTACGGCGCGCAGCCCTCGGTGCGGCGAGGATGCTCGCAGGTCCGACTGCGCGGGTCGCGTAAGACGTAGGACAGCAGTGTGTTAGGACAAGTGCTGCACTTCTTGTCTCGGGGTAAATGGAGTAAAGCGAGTTGTAGAGCTTGCATCGTGGCGGAACTTTCTTTGCATTAGTGACGCGCCGGTGCGCAGAGAGCGATCCCGCGACGCACGCTCCGGTCTCGTTGTCAGCTGTTCACCTGGGTGAAGTGCGGTTTGTCCGGTGAGCGGAGTGGGAGCGCGTCGCTCTCCAGCTGAACAAAGTGGAAACGCAGCGAACGAGTGGCTCTGTTTGAAATCCTATGATATGTGTGCCTGTGGGGTGGAAACCTGCGGAAACAGAAGGCTCTTATCTGCTTCACACAGGTTCCCACATGGGCCAAAGCACAATTATCCAAAGAAACAATTCAAAAGATTGTGTGTCAGTATGACAGTGGCAGCATTTTCTTGGTGTTTGTGGTGGTACAAGGTACACATCGCACAGCCTTTGAGTAACCAGTGTGCATATCCATATGCTTTCTCGACAGACTGACTCCATTTAACAACACGCAGGGAAGTCAGTCGCTGCGCATCCAATTTCCTCCATGCATTTATAACTTTGTAGGGATGGATTAGCACATAGCAAGCACATTTCTCAATTCATCATATCAGCCTGGGCAAAAAGTTGCAAATAGCACATGTATTGGCACCAAATCACATGCTATATTGATATAACACGAGGCCCTTTATTGAAAAGCTGAAGGGGGTATGTGCTATAAATTGATTCTAAGTGACAGGCTTCTGTTAGAAGGAAAATAGCCTGCCCTTATTGGATAGCTAATTACTGTCAGGTTTCCAGAATTATTGATATCTCTCTCAAACGCCATGGGTACCTGCTGCATTTCAGGTAAAAAAAAAAGAAGAGACAAACGCACACACCTAGTTAACAGTTCTAGATTACATCACAGCCACAACGGGAATTTGTGTTACTGTGGTCAGTGTAAAACCTGTGTAAACAATTGTCACCAACTACTGGGCAGAGCTAGGAGAAGGCATTTTATCCGCAGACATTTAAACAGGTTTGTGGGTCTTAGCACCTGGAAGGAAACCAGCGTGCAGGGAGCATTTGCTGATGACAAAGTGAAACATTATAGCACGGCACACTATGTGACTTAGTTGTCACCTGTATGCACCACAGCACACGCACAGCTCCACACTACACACACACATCTACTTGCAGAGGACTAAACGCACCATGATTCCAAATCCAATCTTAAATTCAGTTAGCTCTGCATAAAAAGACAGTATGACAGAATATCACACACACACACACACACACACACACATAACAAGTTGTTGTCGACAGCAGTTGCATGTTTAAAATCTCTGTGGTACCTGCTTGTCTGTTGCAGGCCGTGTCGCAGGTCTTGAAGCGTTAATGTAATGAAGTTGTGTTAATCTAAGAAGTTCTAATGATCCCGTGGCCAGTGGGTTCTTGGCTTGATAAGTAGACGGTTTGGATTTCAGGGACAGAATCATTTAACATTGTCATTACTAAAGTAACAGCTGTGACTAAGATGTAAAGTGACACATTATCTGTACTGTGTTGGTGGCTGCTACGCAAAACTGTTGAATAATGACGCTGGAGCTTTGTGTGACATTTTGGCAGTAGTTCATCTTCATGGCAGACATCATTTCAGGATTTCACGACCCGCCTGTGTTTCGCAGCGCTGCAGTGGCCTAATGCTACTTCATCTGCAGGTGCTAACTCGTGACGGCGATACAACACAGGCTATTTCTTTATCTGGTAGAGTCATTGTGTAGCCATGCTGAAGCTTTAGCATGCATTTTTCGGCCCTTTTTGGTAGAAGATTTCACAGGAAATTGGAAATGCAGTTGTTTTTTGTCAGTAAGCAGTTTCATAAAGCGTGTGGCTTGGATCTACTGCAATTTGCTGTAATAAATCATTTCTGTTGCGAGCACTGCACACATAGAGGTTGAGAAAAGACCTGGGGCCTCCTGGAAGGTGTTTATTCATTTTAACCAAGCAGAATATATATAAAACTCCTATGAAACTCATTAGTGTTATTATGCATTACTGTACAGTACGAAACACATCAACCAGGAAGTGAACATAACACTAAATGGGACAGTCCATCACTTCCTGTTTAAGTGGTGTACACTCAACACATCCATTTCTGAGAGTGACTGTTAGACTACGTGAAAATGAGTGTATAAATATGTGTGTGTATATAAACAGACCTGCATTCAGTACATTTTTTTCAACTGAAGAGGTTAATAATTGAGGAATGCAAAGAATGTGTAAGCTGAGAGTGATTTGAGACTCTCTGCCACGTTCTGACGATTGACTGATGCATGTCAGGAATATGGATCTCACTGACAGAATAAGTCAATACCACAAATCTATGAATGCACTTGACCTTTGAATTTAGTCGACGGTTTTTCTGCAATTAGATACTAAACATCAACAAAATGCTGCTGTAGGGGTCGTAAATGCTTTCATCAAGAGGAGAATAAAAATAAGGTGCTTAACGCTTTCATTCCTTTTTCCAAATCGAAATCCAATTTATAATCCAAACGCAAATTCTGGTGAAGATTACGTAAGATAAAAATGCCGCTGTGCTTCTCTCCGTGTTTTTGTGTGTGAATTCCTTCATAAAACAAGCAGTGCATCCACATTTTAGAACAATGCAAAGAACAACACATGAGAAAGGCATTGATTTGTATTTTGCTATGAACCCCACGGCTCTGTTGCTCTTCTCAACTCTATCCAACTTGCATTGTCCTACACTTGCACAATCACTGTGAGTCATCTTTTCGCCCAAGATTCCTCCTAATCTTTTTGAAGCCTCTCTGTATCTTCCCTGGCTGAGTGGGAGGCTTGTTTGTTCAGCGTACACTCAGCTGTGTATACCAGTGCTGAAGGCCACTTCTTCGCAAATGCCTGTTTTAGCGAGAGACTATTTGTCAAATGCATTATGACTTGTGCATACCCCCAGGCAGAATCACTCCGGTGAAATGAAGTTGGATAGATTACTGTAGCTGTTCCACTTTCTCCTCATCCCTCTTCCCTCTAACAGCACGGTGCCCAAGAGAGAGCCTCTCATGTAATTATACTGTAGTTATACTGTAGGTTTTTAATTGAATGGTTTGCAGATGTTATTCTTTGCATAGTCGAAGGCTGTGCCAATTTACTGTATGTTATTCAAATATGCTGAAGCCGCCTTTTGCATAGTGTGCAGCAAACATTTTATCAAATGATTTTTTGCATTAGAAGTACTTACTGAAGTGACATCCAACCGTTACTCTTGTCTGAGGACTTTATGTGAACATGTGTTCGTGTGCAGATACACACAAAGTGAATGCATAGAGACCTTAAGGTAATACGACACAATGTTATAATGGAGTGATCCTATCCTTTTGTTGATCGTGGTTTTCCCACCTTATATCTCATTGTACGTTTATATAAGAGTAAGGAGCAGCTCACTTTTGTCCACCCAAAGAGCAGCGAGGCCAGGGAGAGCACGTACCACCGTTTTTAAACTGCTCTGTGCCATTTCCACCACTATCCAAATCACTGTATTAGTCATGGGACACTTCAAAGTACAAGACGTGAAAATATTTTCCGTGTTAAATTCTCAGAACGCGTTTTTTTTTCTCTTCAAAACATGACTGTAATAGAAACAGAAAAAGACGAGTTATTCCAGCAGTACCTCATTCTGTACACAGAGAGAAGTTAATTACATGGAGGCAAGCATTCTTGGGTCGACAGTGTGGACTTGGGGTTTTTCATTGTGCCCATTCATAACATTCTGCTGACTGGCCTGTCCGAGTTGCAATATCCCAACCGTTCTCACTGGGAAAATGTTAACCCATGCATGGCTCAATTGTACACCCGAGGGGAAAAACACAGACTAAAGCTGCTGGAACTGGCAATACTCAGAGTGGTGAGTTTATTGTTCTAATGCAGTTCCAGTCGGTTACCACAGAGCAAATAATAGATAACGTTATATGGAGTCACGGAATGAGTGAATGAATGCTGTTTTTTTGTATTTCTAAAAATTTTTTAGATCATTAAAACAATTGTGTTTGTAGAGTTTCTATTTTTTGGGTTTAATTTCCTGGCACTATGAATAAACAAGTTTTCTGTCTCCCCAACTCTCCCTCTCTGTCTAACTTCTTCTTTCATTTACCTTCCCAGCAGCAATGTCAAAAGGTCACGGAGGGAAGCCCGGTCGCCTGGGGCTGATTGTGTCTTTGAGTTAATGATAAGTAGCTACAGTGCTATTCTCTGGAGCAGTGGCGCTTAGATTTGTTCTATGCACAGACTGTTACAATAGAAAAAATATGCTATGTATGAACATTGTGTATTGTGAACACTGGTTAAAAAAAAGAAAGAATACAGGGTTGTGTGTGTATGCATTTGTCTTCAGCGTTCGATGGATATTGTGGGTAACTTCACCTTCGGCGTAATCAGCTTTTGTTAATTCACCTATATATGAGCATAGTACTGTACTATACTGCACAGGAAAACTCCCCATATCGACACCACCACATCAGTGAAACTGTAGTTTCTGTTCTGCAACTACACATACTTGAGATTAAACGGGGTATTTTAAGGACAGGAATAGGATGAATGGATACAGCACTGTCCATAACCGGGATTTAGCACCTTAACCTACAGGATAGCATAGGTGACAAAGCTTCAACCAGACTTTGCAGTGCTCCCACTGCTGTCCTCTGCACTTTATAATCTAGACCAGACATGACTCAGAGCTACTAGAGGTGTAAAGAGGGTCATAAGTCATGTATGGCTGGAAATAGATAGTATAGTTTATCCTGCCTGGTTAGCTACTTAATCACCTGGGTCCATAGAAACATAGGCTATTTATGTCGATGACTGATTGTATTAACTGCCAAGAAGTCAGTCATGACAATGCATTTTTTAAAACTCATCCCAATATACTTTTGTGATATACTACTGCTATCCAAATCACTTCTGTGCTGCGGTCGCGCTGTAATCTATCAGCCAGTAAGTTGGTTTATTAGAAGAAATCACCGGTCTGCTTTTGGTATAGGACTGATAGCGGGCTTCCGAGAGCCGGTGGGATGCGCGGCGCACTGCAACGTGGCCACAAGACGTCAGAGTAATTCCTGTTTTGAAGTTGATTGCAGATCGAAGCAGCCCAGGCTCGCGCCACTCATTAAATCACATTAACCCTAATTATTGTCACTGCCCCTTGTAACCCAAATGCAGCAGTCAGGCTTGACTCTTGGCTGCTCAGCTGGAAGCTGCGTGTATGTTTCATCCCCTTGATTTGTGTAAAGGAGGCAAAGGGCTTTTTAACTTTATTCACCTCTGGAGGACATTGGTTCCTCAGTAGCAATAGCCAAGCATGTCTCTCTGCCTCACTCCCCGTCTGTCTGCCCGCCCTCTCTACCGCCTCCCTCCTCACAGCCCAGTTTCTTGTGATGTTTTATATTCGGTTCTTGATTGGTTGGGGGATGGGGTGGTGGAATAGCATTTGAGGGGTTAGCTGGTTAGTGCGGGGAGGGGGTAGCAGGCTTGGGGTGTGTGTAAAAAGAGAGAGAGAGAGAAGGGGACTGTATATGGAGGGAAAATGGAGAGAGATTTTTAGGGGTACTTTATTTTTTCAGCTCGCCATTGAGTCTGTAATGTCATTCAACGATGTGGAAACCAAAATGAGCCTTGCCACCAGATGTGTTCCAGTCCAGATAGTGACTTGAAAGACAGACATTTATTGTTTTAGTGCATTTGGTGTGGTTCAAACTCAAACTGCATGAAATGCTGATTGATGGATTTCACTAAAGAATGTGTGTGTGTGTATACAGTATGTGTACGTGTGTGTCTGTGAGACACACAGAGAGAGCGAGAGAGAGAGAGCGAGAGAAGGAGGGAGGCATCTGCTTCGTGTGATTTATTTAACCATTTCTGGTGCTCTGTTCTATGCTCAGCCTGCTGATGAGAAATGAAAACGGGCTGCATTTTGCTGGGCCACAGTAGCATTTCAAAGCAAAGCAGATACATTTTTATTCTATCACCACGCCATAATGAAAATACAACCCTTCCAGTAATGTTCCCCTTTGATATCTACAGAATGTGGCCTTGATGTCCCTATAAACTTTAAAGACCTAAAACGCCGCTGTATAGCATGCTTCAGTGGAGATAAACATACTTAGCAGCGAGACAATATATCACCACGTTGTTGCATGGTAGGCTCTGTTTTTAGTCTAACACTTAGTCAATATTAACATTATGCCGTGACCTTCCGTTATGCAACTTTATATCTTTGGCTCACCAAGGGCAGCGACCAAACTTATTGTTGTTGCTGACATTTAGCATCATCCACATGCATGTGGTTTCGTCTGTAAGTCAGGAAGTGCGCAGCTCAGTCTTTTCTGCAGCAGTTTCAGCACCCCTACTGTGAACTGTGTGTCCTTAATTATAATACAGAAACATTTATGTTGTTCCTGTTGTTTTACAATTAAGGTATCAGCACGCCGACGTGGATGTAACAAAGAGAAAACATTTTCATTATGTTGAAATGCTACAATTCCCCCAGCAAGAGCAAGAAAGCTGATCTTCATTAGGATAATTGCTTCATTTCATTCATAAACAAATAGACCACAAAGTGATTATTCTAGATGCTGGAGATTAAAAGTGCAGTTATTGGCCTTGGCAGATTTGTGTAAAGCAGGCTTTGCTACATAAATTAGCCTAATCATTGTATGAGAAAACCATATCAACATTTGAAATAAGCACAGACGGCGCTCATCCTCTCTCACATTCACACTTGCCACTTTGCAAAGATCTCACAGTTCATCCAACAATTTGTTTTTCATTTTGTCTCTCGGGGAATGGTATATTACAGCCTATGATATGATATGATATGAATTTTTACTGTCTATAAATGTCATCATCATCAGTCAGTTTATCAGTGATGATATGACCAAGATATTTTACCTTGCTATAAACATGCAGTAAGTTTCCTGCTAGTTTAAAAGCTGGGAATTGTAATGCCTGATCATCTTTAGTGCGACAAATCAACACCATACTCTTTTTGACATTATATTTGATGTCATGCTCATCTGCATACCCAGTACAAATATTTAGCAGATGCTGGAAACCAGCACTACTAGGACTAAAAACAACAAGGTCATCTGCATACATAAGATGGTTCACACAGTCATTACCAATCATACATCCAGTGTTACA
>JAUMHF010000021.1:15444429-15458248 GCA_032359275.1 Microctenopoma steveboyesi
ACAACTTGTGTCCATTTAGGTGAGGAAGTTAAAACCCCACCGCCAGCATGGCCACGAGCATTGAGCACACCACTGTTTGTTTTCAGGGCTTTAGCACCCTCAGCTGTCTTACCTCCGACTGCAGGACGCGAACAACCCGTTTGTCCAGCTCCAGAGCCTACACCGAGATCACAGGTGGTACCAGCAAGAGCGCCGTCATCAGATCCCCGAGTCTGACGTTCTCCCACACCGGCACTCAGCGTTACGCTCTCCGTACGCTCCAGACTATTTACACGCCGATTAATATCTGTTATAACGACGTGCAGATCTTCACTGAGGTTAGCTTGTGCCTGTATGGTTCAATCTTCCCTAGTAGGCTTGAAACGTCCATGCTGTTGAACGTAACCGGGGGAAGTTCATCCAGGTAATGAGAAACAAATCTGGGCATATTTTCGATCATAACTTTGAGGCAGCTTTTTAAGTTATTAACGTCTTTCTGTGGACCTTTATGAGCCACACACCTCTGTGTAGTAGGACAGAGATCAAACAACGCTTTCTTCGACGCCTCAGTCCACTCGGTGTCAAACTTATTCACTGCGAGCAGAACAATCTTGTCCTGACTCATGATCCTGCTTTTTACTGCCAGAAAGTTAAGCAGCTCGTCCTCAACAATGATCTTATCATCATTGGTCCTATAGACCTCAGGTTTTATATGTTTTGATACTATCGTGTTTTTTCCCCCCAGTACAGGTTCTATGTGAAATGGTGTGAGACTGCCGTTTAGTCTATGAGCAGGAAATGAAACACTAAGGGGAGAAGGAGCGGGGAGGGGGGGAGGGAGGGAGGGCAGGGAGATTTTGGGGCATCTTAAGAGGTTAGAGGGTTGACGTTTTGACAAGTTGACTTTAAATATCAGACGTGCTTGGGATGTCACCAAATTGGGAGAGACAGTGTTTAACCTTGAGCAAAGACATCACCCATCTAAACAAGTGATTGGAACTACGTCATCAGCTTTGGCAGGAGGTTTGTCCCGCTCACTGTGGACTCCGTCCTTGCTGTATGGAAGGTTCATGCGTTGACCAGCAGCTGGTGCATGCACTGGTCGCCATGTTTGACGCTAATGCTTTACATTAAATAAGAAGCTTTGCCTGTCAGTGGTTTGTTGGCGTTTCATTCGCCTGGCTCCACTTCAGCAAAGGTTGGCTAGGATGACATGATCCAACAGATTCCATAGGATAAATGTATAAAAATACTGAACACAGTGTCTGCGCTCTTGAAGAATGCAGCTGTCGAGAGAGGTTCGCAAGCCTGGGCAAACACGAACAGTTGTCTCAGCTTCCTGAGGCATGTCCTGTGCAAACAGAACTGGAGATGACTGGTTCAGGTCCACGCTCACAAACCGCGGGCCCGCTGAGCACGCACACACCCGGAGACGCACGCTCCGTCGTAGCTAGACGCGCGTCTTCGCAACACGCAGCTACATGCGCGTTTCGCACCTGTGTGGCATAAATAAACACAAGCACACGTGTGAACACGTCGCGCTGCTGGGCGGCAGCGAGCACTGATCTGCCGTAGTCATTGCTGGATTTTATAGTCTGAATGTTTCAGTAGGAACAGTTAAACCCAAAGATCACATTCAACACATTCTAAGAACAGTGAGTGTGATCACAGTTGCTGTTCTATTTTGGAAAGATTTATGATTGAGTTGATAGCCAGATTACCTAGAAAGATAAGTACGCTTTATTTGTTTTACTGTATGGTTTTCACACATTTAATTGCTTCCTTCTTTGATTCTTGCTGTTTCTTCACAAGCCAACGCGATTAAGAAAAGAAGCATCTTGCACATACAGCACGATGGGAGCAGCATAATTCCAGTGTGATGTCATTAATGGAATCCGTGACATTGTATTTGGTGTTTTCGTCAGTAAATCATGTCTCGAGTTGGTTCGAGTTTGCACAGCAAGTTGGTTGGCTTCTCAGGCCGCCGATGATTGGTCCTCTGCCATGCGCCGTTTGTTTTAGCACTTTTCAGAGCCAAGTGTCTGTGTGACTCCCCTCCTTATCTCTACAAACCCACAGTCCCCCCAGGCCCCTTTTGCCTCAGTCTAGCAAACCACCTCTGGCACTTTTGGGCTTTTGTTCGTATTATTTTCATTGTAGTTTTGTCGTACTTTCCAGGAATTACATTCTCACTGTGTGTGTGTGTGTGTGTGTGTGTGTGTGTCTGTCTTTGTTACACAGTCATCTGCAATGACTACCTGCTAACACAGAACATTTAATCACATAGAAGAGCTGCACCATTTTGTCTTCTTCTCTGCATATCACGGATGAATCGGATTGCTTTTGTTGTATGGAAGTTGTTAATTGTGAATCCACAGTAGCTACTTTAGTTCGGTTTCAGGCCACGATATGTTGATTGTTACGTGATATGTTAGTGTAGCTGAAACAGAGGTTTTCACTTTGCAAACACAGCGTTGCTGGCACTGCTGGTTTTACTTAATCTTTGACACATAGGCAGTGGCATGTGGCTGCGCTCTCAGACAGATTTATTTACAGGGAGAGTAGAAGAGAGAGAGGCAGCTGGGTGTGTGTACATAAATAGTGAGATTTTTGCTGAAAAACACATCTGACATTTAAAAAGTGCTTACATTTATTTAGTGTTTCTTGTTTATTCTGTCTATAACCGTAGTCCATACTCAGGATTTGGTCTTGAACATCAGTTATTAGGACTTTCTTGAAACAAACAAACTATCGTCTGCCTGATAACACGCTTGGTACTTTGTTCACCTCAGGACCTTATTCTGGGTTGTAGTGTACACACGCCTGCCAGTCAAAATGGGTGATTTATTTGCTTTCCGTCCTATAATTACCAACTGGGTAGATGGGAGGAACTCTCCGAGATTATAGTTTGTCATTGCAGTAAAAAAAGCCTGAGAGACTTTTAATGATTTGCCAGTAAGCTCTTATAAGTATCTTTTGATGTTTTTATCAAGGCCTTCGTTAATTGGAAATATTTGCAATTTAATGTAATGATTAAAATGGTTTGAGACATTTATTAGAAACATTTTCAAAATTAACATCATAAAAACATTAGATTTGTGTTTTTTCCAAGTTGTCTTATGTGAAGTGCTGTTCCTAATTACTGCAGTTTTGTTTGTTTCTAATCAAATGTTACCTTTTGGCACGGCGGAGTGTTGTTTGCAAAGTATGATATCTTTTAGGTGCAGATGTAGTAAAAGAATATTTTTTACATCAAATAAATGTTGTTTTTTTCCTTTTTGGACTCAGCTTAAGGCAAAGAAAGAAAGGAAAATTAGTGACCTCACACCAGCATTTTGCTGACACCAGTCATGGGCAATCACCAGCTTTTTTGGCAGGAGAAAGGTGTTTCTTCTTTCTAGGTTTACGCCACCTAATATTTTTTAAATTGACATCAGAGATAGTGTATCAAGAGTTGCTGAAGAAGTTACAAATTGGCTGAAGGCGCCCATTCTGAGAGCCAGATCTCCTCGTTCCTTTTGGTTTGGTTTGTTGTACTTTCTGTTGCTCCGCATAATGCCGAGGGTGGAAGATTTCAATTACTCCGAGAAAGTCAAGGAGGTTGTTGAAGTTTGAGAAATACAACACGGGCTGGTTGCTATGTGGAGATTGCGCCCATTTGGAATGTAATTAAATTGGTTTGGCTGCCTGCCAGAGAAAAAAATACATTCCTTTCTTCTCATTTCAAATGAAAATGTATAGAGTGTTTTGCTGAAAAATACCTGGAGGGAACAGTTGGCTGTTGAATATTTGTAATACATCTTGCATTGTGCAGTTGAAATGAGTTTTGAGATGAGTTATCCGTTGTGGTTTCCCCTTTGACATTTCAAAGGTATGCAGCTTTTGAACCATGGACTTACTGTAATCTATTTTTTTCTATTATTGATGTGCGGTTGAGTTATAAACTGTAAATTGGCTTCTCTGCCATTTCACTGGCTGTGCCATATCAGAAACCATGAGGCCACGGTTCAAGAAAAAGACTTTGTAATAATGTTTATATATAGTCACATGTAAACCTAATTTTGTTGGTTCCAGTCTACATATGAAAGCGCCTCTGTTTACCATATAGAGTGTGTGAACCATTCTCTGACTCACTCCCTCCACAAAAAAACTAGGCAAACTTAAACGTGTAACAGACTTAACCACTCTAATTCGAAATTTCTGACCAACTGAATCGTGTCAAAAAAAATCATAAAATCGTGAAAGTATACGGGCTGTTACATAAGTAGAGACACTGAGGAATTGCAGTGTGTGGGAAATGTATAGAGCTGTTGGGGTAACTCAAATTCCCCAAATGTTGGACAACACGGAGAATGTGAAGATGACAGAGATTATAGGCGACTGTAAAAACTGCTGAGGGTGTAAAGTGAAAACATTTTAACAAATAAAAAGGTCATAATCCATAAATAGAGACACCTAATGTGTAATCACTTCCTCCCTTTCCGTTGTGTGAAGGCCAACAGTAATTTACTTCTGAGGTTGTTTTGGAGCTCACAAAAGTACAAAGTGGTCTTCCTCTTCTTCGCATGACCTCAGAGGAGTATGAACCACAAAAAAAAACACACTTGTTATCAGATTTTTGTTCGAATTTTGGAAATAGCGCTGTTTATATTTAAGAAACGCATTTTTTTAGGTTGGAATTCGGATGCAATTCATGCCCAGATAAAAAAAAGCATGAAAATGCTTTAATAATTGCATTATCAAAGAAGGAGAGCGAGCGGGAGATAAAGAGGAAGCAGTAGATAAATTCAGAGGCATAAGTGTGAGCTGTTAGGTTGTTATGTGTGTTTGTTGTGGCGTATTAAAAAAATCCAACCTCCTCTGATCCACCGTTGCCTGATCTGCAAATGGATCAAGCTGCCCAGCCAAGCTGTTCTTACAGAATCAGCCTGGCATGGCGTTATAATAGCTTTTCCTTGTACGTGTCCTGTCAAATCAACTTAGTCTCTTTGGGTGCTATTTTAGTGTAAGTCACATAGTCGATACAGGAAACTACAGCTCCTATGTGTTGTCGCTTGTCCCCAGAGACCACATGGAAATATATTTGTTTGTCCAATTTCCGTAATGCCATCGTTAAACCATGACACTTTTGGAAAGTGCGCTTCGAAGTGGGGCATTCATGGAGCACGGGGGAGAAGAGCTGAGACAATGAGCTAATTAATGGGGTCTACCGCGGCCGTGCTAATGGCTGCTTGTGGGTTTGCAGTTGCTGTGGCATGCATGTGGTTGCTCTAGCATGCAACCGAGCATGCTCACGCTGCACGGTTGATTTTTAGTCAGCGGCTCAATGCAACATGCACATGACAAAGCCTGCTAATTTAATCAAAAAGCTGTGTATTAGTGGCAACAAGGCACAGCAATCTTCTCAATGTAACTGGAAAGATAGAGTAAATGGGGAAAGCCGCATGCCAGCACACCTTCAGGGCCTTGATTGTGTGACATAAAGCTTTTATGAGCATTTGCTGTCTATGTTGAATGTAAACGCATATCTGTATAAGGCATAGGCTCTTTCTCTGTTTTGTTTTATGCCTCTCCAGATATGCACACAAATATGAAAATATGTGCATGAACCCAGACTTAGCCATACACAGTGAAGCAGTATGATGATGTGTCTACCAAAGCAGTTTTGTACTTGTAGAAGTGCAAAGAACTAGAAAAACAACTCTAGATGGTGAGTTCGAGCTTGTTTGAGCAAATTTGAAAGACTGAGTAGAACCCAACTACACATTAGCACATAAAAATACACCAGAGGCTGAGTCCACTTTCCCAAGCATGCACGTGCTGACAGTGACTCCAGCTCTCACTTTCATTTGTGCTCATGCACCTCGTCACACTCACTGTTATTTTCATTAGAGCGATATGAATGTTGTAGTACATTAAACTGCATTGTTCTCACCGCAGTGTGATCACACCGTTGTTTTTTAACAAGTTTCCCCAGATGAGAAACAAGGCAGTCCAATATGAGCTTTATACAGTGACTTCCTGTCCGCATGCAGGGTTGAGATGTTATGAAGTGAGCTAATACCTTATAATAAGGTCAGGGTAAATTTACCTCGTGCTTACATATTTATATACAAATTAGAACTAAAATAGTAATAACAAGCAATAGTAACAGTTCTATTTTATCCATCAGTCAAAGCATTCTCTCTCTCCTTTGTTGATGTCGGTTTTATGTGGCTGTTAATTGGGGATTTTTGCGGTGGGTTATAGAAACAAGCAGTGTAACATTTTTTTAGGTAATAGGAAGCGTACATTTACAGATTAAACAATAGCTTACATACTATAAGTTATATGCAGCTGTAAAGGTCAGTGATGAGATGTAAACCACACGTCCTGGTCTGGAGAAAAACATTCGTAGTAACTCTCACAGTCTTGTTTGTGTGGCGTGTACATGCACAGGATTTCTGTTCCTTAACAACACTTTACAATTAAAATGAGATTTCCTTTAGTCACCCAAGCTTGTTTTGTGTGTTTTGCAACTACTATCGCTAAGCTGCACAAACAAACCCAAGCAACAAAGCAACACGGAGGGTAAGCAGGTCTCATGTACGGCACAGAGTTGATGGAGGAACTAATTGGGGATTAACACTTAATAACTGAATGAGGTGAGACAAGTGCTGAGCCCCTTTCTGTGCCAACGTGTGCAGTGATATTTGTATTTTCCTCCCTCTGCTTACCCCTGCTTCTCACCTGCCATGCTTTTGTCTCTGTCTCCCCGGATTCTCATTCCCCTGTCTCACCCTGTTGGATATTTATTTCTCTCCTTTTTCCAACCGTCTTTTGATTCTCTCTCTCTCTCTCAGGCTGATTCTCATCAGCCCGTATTAGTTGCAAATGCAGAACTAAGTGGCTGTGACAACATTCTCAAATGCTCCAGCTGCCACAGATTTATTGAGTTATTAAAGTAATGTACTGTGATTAAAAATGCTAATTTTCCTAAATCGTATGCCAGCTTACATAGTTTTTTTTCAGAAGCTGATTTAATTACATGGAAAATGAAACAAGGGCCGGTGATTCAATCTTTGCAGCCAATTGCCTTTCCACACAAAAATGAATTTCCTCCTGATACAGAATAATTGTCTGAGCTACAGAAAGTAGAATGACAGTGTTATTTTTTAAGACTGATTAATCAGAGCTGTTTGCACTGTATCAGCGATATTGTGTGCAGATGCTTATTTCTGAACCATTACATACAGTATGTAATGGGTCTATTTTGTTTATATACCATCCCAGCAATCTTACCGCAGGCCATAATCTGAAAGCAAAGCTTTGAACTTAGTGTAAAAAATTGATTCCTTAAGTCCTTATCTTGCTGCTGAAGTAAGCCACTCAGTGAATGTAGGCTAGTTCTGTTTTTGCATTTAAAGCAAGGATTTTAAACAAATGAAGAAAAAGGGTTCCTGCACAAGTATTATTGTGTCCCTGCCTGTTCTGAATAATTTCCTTTCCTCTGGGGAATGTGTTCAGTGTGCTTTCCTTGGCTCATTTTGGCCTCATGTTATGCATTCGTGTATTTATATGGCGCACAACACTGTAGCTTCATAGGACAAATCTCAGTTGTTTTGTGCATGATACATGAACAGTAACATTTGAATCCTGAGCTTTTCCTTTACTTCTCCGTCATGCACTCAGTTTCTTGGGCTGCGGCTATTTTGCAGAATATGCACGGCCCGTTGACTATCACTGGACTGAATCAGCTTCGTAAAAAGTAATTCTCATTTAAATAATGAGACAGAACTCTGTCTCTTGATCACTTGATCTCGGCAGAGAGCTTGTGCTGAGCAGCAGATAGTGCCACGCCACGCTGTTACTCTAACCCTCTAAAATGACTGCAAGATAACCAGAACAGCTTCACATATCGTTTGGTTCCCATCCAGATTTCTATGTGTGCTGTAATAGATCCTCACCAGTATCAGCATCACTTTACAACACTGCTCTGTGAATGGGACTTATAGGTGAGTGTATGAATTATCCATGACCATGTCAGATGTGTTTCCCTTCCTGTAGAGAATTGACTTGTGGAGTACGGTAAAGTGAGCGACTCTGGCCTTCCAGATGTCGTAGACATAACAGAGGCTTGTCAACTTTGTGGCTGTTCTCTAAATGGGTCACTCCTTGATATCACACAGCTCCTTCACAATGACCCCACTGTTCTTCTGCTATTACAGCACGCCAGGTGGCTCACTATGAAAGTCACGGCTAGACAAATATGGGTTGCATGTGTCAAAAGTCAGCAAAGCACACAGAAATATTACTAGCGGCGGCGGAGTTGTTTGGTAAAGGGATGGAAATGGTTTTATTACTTCAGTCGGATGTTTTTATACACAATAGAGCTCAAATTCAGCGAACGCCAGCTTTCTGTTTCTCACCGATCTGTTAAAAAAGTTTCTCTTTCGCTGTGTCATTGTGTCGCGTTTCGCGATTAAAACCTGTTAAATGGGGAAAATACATTCCTCATCGATTCACTAAAGCATGGGTGTATGTGTAACATGTAACATGCTATAAAGGGAGATCTGCAAAGAGGAGTGGGCGGGTAGTAACGGAAAGAAAGGCTGAAGGATGGGGAGGGAGGGAGAAGGGGTGGATGGCAGTTCAGTGATTTCTGATTTATGGTTTGATTACTGTATTTCCATCCTGCTGAAGACTGGCTGTATTTGCCTGCATCACGTGAACTTTTTCTCACATGGCCTAGTGGTGCACCGAGCTCGGGCTTGCTCTGCTCCTTGCAAAATGAAACACTCATTTTCACAGAAACACACACATGCACATACATACACACCAATAGCGTGGCATTCAGGCACAAATACACACTGATTGAGAGATAAAATGGAGAATGGTTGTCTAAGTCAGCTGAGCAGTCTCTCCACCAGCAGCCTGGCAACCATTCAATACCATTTACCTCCTAGTGGGAAATAATATTGATATTCATAAATGTATCCAGCAAAGGGACAAAAAAGAAGAGCGATACAATAGACGGTGCGATTCGGGCACAGGTGTCCTCTGTCTCGAGTTCATGATGTTCCACTCGTCAGAATGAATATCAGCACGTTTATTGCTGCAGATGTGAATGAGAGGACAAACTCTTTTCACACAGAATGTCAGCGCTACTATTTTGTAAGAACAGTAGCCTTGGAAATTTAGACAATGGATCTTTTTTTTTTATTTCACCTGTAGCTGTCTGGATATTTTCTTCTGAGAGCTGCATTCCATTAACAGTCCTGGAGTGATCAGACCTTGGTAAGAGAGAAACACTGTAGAGAAGTGTGTTCCCTTTATGTGCCATTAGTGTTTTTAACCAGTATCAGTCCACCTGCATTTACACCACGCTGGTGTATGAATAAGATGGAAGACTACACTGAAAAAGGCAGTTACTGATATGATGTCTCCCCGGCCATTCATTAAACCTCCATTCATTCTTATCCTCGGGCCTCCTTAGGCCTCTTAACTCTGAATACTCCCAACTGCATTTTGTACCAGGGACAAGCCTTATGAGTGAAGTAGTCCTCTCGAGTTCACCTTATACTGGAGCTCAGGGTAGTCATAAAATGCTTCAGTAAGTCAAGATTCAGTAGAAACTCTGGTCTTGATTTGTGACCTTTGTCAGGCCGAATTTAAATTCAAAAGATGTTTAGGTGTTCTATGAGACTTGTTTGTTTCTTACATTTCTCTCACTGTTTTGCAATAGCAGCACTTCATACATTAGTAGTAGTAGCAAGTGTTAACAAGGATAATTGTGATTATGGATTAGTTCATTGACTAAAAAAGTAAGTGAATGAATAAGTAAATAAATACACTTCCACTTCACTTGCATGCCTTATAAAATATACTAACTTCCATTTTATCAACAGTATCTGAATCCACACTACAAGAAGGGTAGGCGGACGGTAGCTAGCTGGCCTAATGCAAGCGGCACCAGCTAGTTTCCACTAGCTCTGATTTTCCGAGTAAAATAAAAAGTTATCATCACGTAGAACTGTCTAAAGTGGGAGGACAGAGGTCTTGCTGGTTGCATTTTTCTCATCCTTTGGAAAAACAGAGCTAGTATGATGGGGCTGCTGAAATGGAGCAGGAAAATTGTAAAAACTTTAATAGTAGAATTTACACGCTCAAGACTAGCTTGACAAGCAAGAAACTGTTCTCAAAATGCGTTGCTTGCTTGATTTGCTTTTGTTGGATTGGCAATAAATAAAGAACACTGAAGCATGCTAGAACTTTTATTATTAAATTCATACGTAATGATTATGAATATTTCCCTACATTTCAAATGTGGAGAACTTGAATTTTATTTTTAATTTAGAACTTAATTTTCAGATCAGTTAATTTGGAGCAAACTTTCACCTGAAGTTTTGGTTTTCAAGAAATCAATTTCCATTAAAATATTCAACTTTTAAAAATATATCAAAATTAGTAATACTCAATCATACTATAATCATACCATGTTATACCAACTGTCATACACCAGGGTCAGGCAGCATAATAGCAAAGCAGAGAGCAGACCTGATTGTTTCAGTACTCTTAAACTAAAACTTACAGTGAAAACTGTATGTAAAAAAAAAAACACCAGAAAAAAGTCCAACAAAAATGATGGGTGAGGTCACAACAGCTCCTACATGTGCAGGTACATTTGAATATGAACAGCACTGACTGAAAGGTTATGACCCATAAAGAGAGGGGGCGATTTGAGTGAAACGTGCAGGGGGAGAAATGTCAGAGTGAGAATGGCAGGAAATATGTTAGTGACAAGGAAAAAGCTGCCCCTGGTATTCTAGAGCCCTGATGAGTAAAAATAGGGCACTGGGCAAGAAGGCAGGAAACCAGCAGAGCGAGGCCTCTACTAGGAATTTCTTCTGGGGAGGAGAGATAAGGGACTTAACTCCCTCCTGTCTGGCTCGACCGACTTTAACATGCGACATGTGATCGCTGATCACTTATGTAGAGATGGACAGAGGAAGAGGAGATTGAAAAATTGAGCAAATGATTTAAGCACTGAGTGATGTGTGATATTCCTGTGCGTGCACTTCTGCGTGCTTTCTGATGACTTGTCAGTTATTGAGCATCGACAGGACTTTTTAATTAGGTCAACACTTGTGAAACCACAGATCACACACACACACACATGGGCCTGCTCAAAAAAACACACCCATGCGTGCACATATTGTATAAACCACACATGCACACACACACACACACACACACATACTGAAGTAATGGTTACAGAGTGGAAAGTACCGTGTGTGAAAGTCTAGGGTTCCTCAGGTTAGAGTGTGGAAGTTAGACAATGAACAGTGGCCTTATCAGACTCTGGGCAGAGCTTCCAACCTGATAGACCAACACATCACTGAGAATATTAGAAACAAATATGACCTCTACGCCGCTTGCCCCCAGTCCAGTCACTCCCGTGAATAAGCAGTTTTGATATAAGGCACCTCCAGCGGCAAGTTCCTGGTGCCTAAGACAAATTCATTTTACCACGTCACAGTGATCACTCTGCATCGTCATTTGATTTGCCCCTAATAGCTACGTGACATCACTGGCACAAGATTTATCAGGATTTTCTTTTTTTTACGAATCAAATTTTCTGGCTCTGGTGGATTGTGAGATCGATGGCCCCGCCGAGGTGACACAACAAGTTAATTAGCGTATCTCTGGTTACAGTCATTTGTACATGTTGGTGTGGCAGTAGCTGAACTGATGGGGCGTTAGCTGTCACAGCTGACAGTTTGACCACTTCTTATAAATCGTGGGTGAGTCAGGAGTTAACGACCATTTTGATCTAGAGCAGGAATAAGCTATAAAGGTTTTAACCTGCCAAGGATCTACTTAAGAAACTAAAAATAGTGCACCACAGCTTAACATCTACACCAACAATGAAGGCCACTGACATTCATTAATTGTTTTCAAGTATTTTTTCCTGGTCTAAGGGGAATAGCACAGGCCTCAGGACAACAATGAAGAGCTGGTACGTTTTAGTTGGCCAGCTGGACAGAGACGAAACTGCTGCCACCTGTTCACCAGCTCATCAAATCATGATGATGGTCTTCAGTTGATTGTGTGTGTGTGAAAGAAATGAGTAGTAAAAAAGGACATCTTACTTCTGCTCTAGTTTAATTGGTCTTTTGTAAGAGGCTGCCACTTAAATTGCCCTCATGAGATAAGGTAAAAATACATTTGTAATAAGACATAAGTGGGAAGGTAAAGATTTCAGGAATGCTGAAATATCCTGTGAAATATGCTCCACTGATGAGAGGAATGGTGTTCTACAAGTGTCCTCACGTGTCCTTATTGTGTCCAGCTGCTGTTATATTGAGGACAGGGCCTTCCTTCCACTAATTCTGCTGTGTGAGACAATACCCTAAATACCTGTCAGATTTTTCTCTTTCTCTCTCTCTCTCTCTGATTCCATTTCATCCTCACACCCTCTCTCTCTCTCTCTTTCTCCCTCCTTCCTTTACGCACGCTCCCTCATGGTCACTCTTCTTAAGTGATTGCTACATTTCATCTCATGGTAAATCGTCGATCAGCCCGTTGAGCTATCATTATGCAAATGATGTGCAATTCAATTTCAGTTGGTCGGAGGGGGAATTTCTAATTAGGGTGAGGCACAGCACTCAAGATTGAGAGAAAGATGTAAAGGCAGAGAGAGTGGAGAAGGCAGGGAGGTGCTAGAAATAGCAGAGGTAAAAAGAGAGGGACAAGAGGAAAGCTAGGGGCTAGAGAGAGGAGGGTGGATACCGAGACGTATTCATCCGCAAAGTCAACACCTACGTTACAATTTTACTATTCTCCTGCCCCAATCAAAAACAAGATGTCTTCACATGATGAACATCTGACAACAGTGTAGACTCAATCTCAAGAAAGAGTAACGGTGAGATCATGTTGGTACTAAACCTACTGTGGTGATAAAAGTTCTCAAATTAGCAAAATGATGATTTCATATGGTGAGAAAGGAAGTGCACTTATTGTAAACCATAAATATCCACTGTACCTTTGACTCATTTGTTGCTTAAAGTATATCATTACAGCTGTCTCATAACTTGACAAATCATACATGCAGATTTTTGGGAGGGGGGTTTATATGTTTGATCTAAATCTGGATGGATTTGCATCGCTAGGTGTATTATAGGAATCCCTACCTGGTGGTCAAACCGCTTTTAAAGCAAGTCGAAATCAAATTTCCAGTCTAAAAAAAAAGCGATTTAGCGTTTGTGTGATTTATAGTTTAGTAAAGAATTACAGTCACCTAATATTTTTACAAATTATCATCATTGATTATCTTATGATTTGATACAATGTCAGATAATGATGAAAAAGAGCAATCACAGCTTCCTGGAGCTCTAAGTGATATGTTTACTGTGGTTTGTTTTGTCTAGTAAATATAAAGTTACATAGGCATACATGGGCATATGTAAGTATCATTTACTTTATAATACTTTTTATTGTGGCCTTTGGCAAAGGACCTTTAGAGTGTCAGAATTCAGGGTCAAGCCAAATCTGGAGACCTCATTTTGTGACTGGTAACAAGATTTCCATTACAGTTTATGTGATTTGAGTCTGTGGTTCAGGTTTATGTTACATGTAACAAAGCTGAGTTTCATAGAGCATCTGGACACAAATGCAAACAGGTGCACAATGGATTTTATTTTTAAGGGACTCATTCATACATACACAGAATGTAGAGTTTTGTTTAACAACAACAATACTACTACTACTACTATTATTACTATTAGTGTACATTAAAAAATTATTTAATTAAAAATGAATGAGTTTCCCATAGATTAACATGAACATCTATATTATGTAT
>JAUMHF010000021.1:15458348-15475173 GCA_032359275.1 Microctenopoma steveboyesi
TAGTGTACATTAAAAAATTATTTAATTAAAAATGAATGAGTTTCCCATAGATTAACATGAACATCTATATTATGTATGTTGGGAATGATATTACAAACGTTATTTTTATATCTTTGTCCATTTCCTTACATTGACCCACCACTAAAAGTATCCAGAGACTTAACATAGGGAATCTATCTGCAGTGTTTGTACCTTTGAATTACATCTATGCAACTTATTTTTCATGATGCCATGCTGCTGTCAAACAAGACCAGTACTGTGCAGTGGGCTTTTTTTTTGATGGAGCGCCTTTTTTCCCCTTCCTATTGCTCTAATGAAGCACTGGGCTGGTCTGTTTTTTATTTGTTCAGCAGCCCAGAGGGACAACATGTTTCCTGCAGGGAGAAAAGAAAAAAAAAACAAAACAGTTTCATTCTGATCAAATTCATATGCTCAGTGTACCTGTATATGAGGGTTGTTTGCATATTCAGGTAGTATACGTCTGTATTTAAGTGCTTATGCAAGATTTGATTTAGGCCTTTGGTCATTTTAGTTTGCATCATAAACTGTCCGCGCTGTCTTTGTGCGTCCATGTGAAGGAGACATATTTGTGTGGGCGTTTTGACTGTTTTTGGCACACATACAGCACTTGAACATGTGTAGGTGTATGAATGTGTTGCGTATCAGCCATACATTCATACACACACTCGCACACGCAGACACACACACACACACACACACATGCTCACACACAGAACAGAGGATTCGGCTGAGATCAGCAGCTCACCCTAGGCTGTCAAATATTCTGTCAGCACAGCCCAAGAATCACAATTGGACTCTTTAGGAGGCATTAATTCAAAGCACCATAACAATTCTCACAGAAACCAAATCAACTGCCTGTAGTCAGCACATCAACTCTCAGCTAACTCTTTCCCTCTATCTCTCTATCTCCATCCTTCTCTCTCTCTTCTCGCATCCTCTCACTCTGAGTCTGTCTTTGCTGCCATGTCTTTTTTTCTCTCTCTCTCTCTCTCTCGCTCTCTGTCTGTCTGTCTGTCTGTCTCTTTCTCCGATGTGTGATTGAACTTTCAAATGTGTTGCTAAAACTGACTTACTGTACAAGATTGCTGAATATAGAAAGCAGCTTCCTCCTGCAGCTTAAAAAGAATACTGATTTGAAGTAAACACAAAATTACCAAATCCTTCAGCCATGCTATGTTTTTCATAACTCTATTTACTGAGGAACAGGATATTTTAAAGCTTTGTATGCAGTAGTATTTTAAACTGTACTTCCCTATATGAATGTGATGGATATGATGGTATTGGTTTTGGTTGTTTGGCACAAATCTGTAACCACAACTTTGTTTTGTCTAACAAACCCTCCAAATGACAAAAAAAAAACATTTGCAGGCCTATAAAACTGCAAATTAGCATATTTGACAAGCTAGAATCAGGACATTTTGATTTTCTTAGGAAGCAGCTGCCACATTTTCAATTGTTGATTATTAGAATTGTTGCCCATTAAATATTTGCTCAACAAATCGTTTCAATGATGCACATCTTCCTGTCTTTTCACCAGTGTAGTACTTAAATGTGTATGTGCTGTTCTGTCACAGGAAGCATGAGAGCATCATTTATTTATTTACTTATCACAGTGACAGAATTTATAGAGGAATAGAGGCTTTGAATAGAGGCTTCTGCCTCTATTCAAATAATCTAGCCGTTCTGCATACGCATCTCTTTTAAATAAATAAACCAAAAGATCCTTGTTCTTGTCTAAACTAAATCCTCCTTCAACCATCTGTTTTCTGCCTTTAATAAACTAGCTGTGGCCAGTGCACAACAGAGGTGTAGGCTCTGCCTGTCAGTTGTTGCTTGTAAGTTGTATTGTTGTTACACCGTGTTGTTTTGCCTTCAGGAAACACCACATAAAAAAAAAACAGAAAATGAGAGGTTCTGAAAAAAAAACCTGATAAATGAAAATGAAAAGTTTCTTTTCTCCCCTCTGTATCAGAGAGCGCAAGGGCACAGACTGCACTTTATTAACGTGCTCCATCTCCCCCGCTTTTGTGTCAGATGTAATACAAAGGGCAGGTGTGTGATAGAGGAAGTGACAGAGAGCGAGCAAATTTCTATCATCAGGAGTTATTCCAGCACATGTTATCCTTGACAAGCGTTGTGGTGCTGCAGACGTCTTTGTGGTGTCTTTAAAATTGCCTTTGATGTAAATAAGAGACATAATTCATTGACTGATTGCTTGTCTCTTACGTTCAGTTTTTCTGTGGACGACGCTTGATTACTTTTCCTTTCATTTCAGCCGAGGCAATTTAGTTTTTTAATTTTGCATTTTGATGAATCCTACAACAAACTGTACTCCACCGAGCAGAGCAAGAATCTTTAATTACATCTATACCTTTTATTCCACTTTCCTGTGTGGAGAGTAAAAAAGGCTGCATTTAATCCACTCAGTGATCTACTCAGCTGGTTGTTCTCGGTATAAGCTTCGGTACAATTTTAGATGGTGCTATTGAATTTCCTATCACACCTGAAAACACGCAGGCAAGCTCTTCATTGCCGTTCCAACAGATACACAATCGCCTCTCTGTGACATCGCTGTGTATCCGCAGGCAGACACACACACACTCGAGTCAGAAGGCACATCGACGAGTCGGAGAAGTGAGAAGAGTGCAGCGCGGCGTCATAAAGGGTTTGAGAAATTAGCAGAAGGTCGAAAACCCAAACTGTGCTGCAAATGCATAACCCCCAGTTTCACTATTAACTGTGTTGCTTAAAAATAGCGCAACACTTTCTTTTCTGAACATGAAACGACTGTAAAAGTCATTCGGGTTAAGGCCAGAGTTTAGGGGAAGGTGAAGGTGAACTTAATGGAGGTTTTCTGTCCCCGTTTCATAAAGTGGGATGTGGATCAAAGTATTGATCAATGGACTGCACGTACACGAAAGGAACGAAAGGTCTGTTAGGCAGGGAGAGCGAGGCATATATTTATAGGAAAGGGTGGACAGTCACTCGAAAGGCTGTGGTCAGCTATAAATAGCCTCAAACGCTGGCGTTAGCGGGATATTCCCAGTGGTGTGATCAGTGGTTTAGTGTCAGCAGTGGCCTGAGGCAGGTAGCCCCTGGGTTTTTGTCCTGGTTATAGTTGAGCTGCTTAGGTGTTAGCTGACATCTAGATGTCTCTCTCTCTCTCTCTCTCTCTCTCTCTCTCTCTCTCTGTCTTTCTGTTTCTCACTTGTCTCTGTCTAGCAAACACACATGTGCTTATATAAACATACACAACTCATCTGTGTGACTGAACAAAGGACATAAAAAAAAAGACTCTCAACTAAACAAAAAAAGCTAAACAATTACTAAAAGCTTATTCATAAGTGTGTAAGATGCATAAATATGTTTTTATGTTTCACATCTCTAGCTTCCTGCGCGTGGTAATCAATGCATTCGATTCAGTCTCAGCATTATGTCACTGCATTCGTCTCCTCATATGATTTCATTTATATAAATATTAATTAATAAAGTTAAGATTGCCTTAAAATAAAAAGTATGTTATGATCATAGAATATGTGGGTTCAAACTCTGAATTGAGTATCTGCAAACAATGTAAAAAGTATGAAAATCAGTAATGTAAAACACTCTGTATGTCATAAAATAATAAGCTGTTTCTATCTGTTGTCAAATGAAATAATACAGCATTCTATGAAAACTTTTTTGAAGGAAAATGATTCATCACGGTGCAATGTGCAAACCAATGTTGCATGATGCATTTGGTTTTGTCTCAGACTAAAGTCTCCAAAAACCACCGAAAAAGTGATTCATCCTCTGCTGTTGACTGTTCGACTGTTATTAGACCATCGCAGCTAGAAATCAGAATGATATTATGTAATATGTTTAGGCAACAGAGCTGACAGGGTGATGTTTTTATCAGCTGAAAGATCGGCAACAAAAGCACTAAAAGGGAGCATTTCACTGTGCTGGGACTGACCAGCTATTTGAAATGAGGGTAATGTTTTGTATTATTGATCTTCTGATGACAGTGTGTGTGTGTGTGTGTGTGTGTGTGTTTATTGTTGAATGCACACTGCACATGCAGTGTCTCTATAATGTAGAAATACGGTGTATGTGTACATGCATTATTGTGTGTGTGCGGTACTTCATGCCGTCGATGACTGATAGGGTTTCCTCATAAGCCGGTCTAGGCCTTGCATTCTTCTCATTGGTGGAGTCTGATGTGTGCAGGCCTTTCAACTAATCTGGGAAGAATGTTGGCTGCAGACACACATGTGTTCCATTAAGTCCAGTTCTGTGTAAATAATATAACATGCAACAGCTTACGTAACAGGTAACTGTACCCCCACAGCTGTGCCTCTGGCTTTACAGTGTCCCACTAGCCCAGTCTATAAAAAAGCAATGGCAACGTCTATCTATCTATCTATCTATCTATCTATCTATCTATCTATCTATCCATCTATCTATCTATCTATCTATCTGTCTCTCTATCTATCTATCTATCTATCTATCTATCTATCTATCTATCTATCTATCTATCTATCCGTCTGTCCGTCAGTCCGTCTGTGTGTTTGTGGTAATATGTGGTTGCATAGTGATTATTGGCCTCAATTAAATAATATGTCGGCTGACGTTTTAGTTTTTCTTCATCACACTTAGTGAACGTACATTTTCAATCTGTCTGGCACAATGTGAAACTATGATATGCGTTATCAGTGTCTTGTAAATTTATACTTAAAAATTGACACATGGCTGAAGTTGAGCAAGGGAACATATCACAGCCCGACTCGTGTCCCTCCCCCTATTGTTAATGGTTCAACATCCACGCAAGCCTCCCTGGCTCTTTGTGTTTATTGTCTGCCTGCTCTTCTCCTGCTGATTGGCTCAATCCTACCGAGCGACAGTACAATGTTTGCTTTTGCTGTCTGTCTGGGGAAGTCCCTCTTGTCCTCAAACAGGCCCAGCTACAGTAACTGATACAAAGTTCAGAGGATGCCGGCTTCTTTCTGGTGTGGTGCAGCATCTTCCTGTGGCTCCTTACGAATGCTACTTAGACATTTTGAGTGAGTTATTTATGTATTAATACATTTATTTACACATGTATCTTAGCTTTACTATTGACAGAGAGGGTTACAGTGACACTGGGAAATAAAGATACTCTGCTTTCTGCATCATTTTGCATGAGTGAGTATGAAGAAAAGAATAAGAGGCTCAGCAAGGTGTCAAGGAGAAAAGCTTAAACGCTTGGCAGAATCTGTTTTGGTAGAAGTATCACATAAACCAAAAGTAAGCCAGAAACTGAAAGAGGGGTGAAAAGGGTGAGAGTGTCTGAAGTGAGGAGTAAAAAACAAAAGAAAGGTGTCAGAGAACAAGTGTAGAGAACAATGCTTGTTGCACTTGCAAACTGTTGTGAGCCAGCAAAGGAAATGTGAGGAGTTTGGCTGTTGCTGTTCTGGGTGCCAGCACTGCTAATGAGTCTGTCAGGGCCAGTTAGCACAGCCAGGCCTGCTTGTGTCCCCTCCAGGCCACAGACAGCTGTTATTAGCCCCGTAATGGCATGCCACAGGGCCAGATTAGTCTGGCACACTGGAGAAATATCAAACATTCACTTACTGTAGCTCCTTTGCTGGCTAAAACATCTATTCTGCGAGGCATTTATTTAGCTGCAATGCTGGCAAGCTACCTAACAAGGCATGAAAAAAAAGAAAATCATCTGCATTGAGAGATGCAGTTGGTGTACAGCAGCTCCTCTGCCAGGTAAAAAGAAGAAGAAAATACTGCACAAAGCCCAACATGCAGGATTATGTTATAACTGTGATTAAACAAAACTCTGTAAATATTTATTCTGCAAAAACGAAAATCAATGTTAGAATGTCTCCATACACACAACAGCTGCTTTGCTACTTTTGAAGTTTGTTGGTTGTTAAGTTGTGTGTTTCCGAGGGCCGTCGTGGATGCGAGTTCTTCTTAATAACGCTGCGTCATCATTATGCGAACCATATCGACAAGATGGCCTCTGCTGTCTACTCATCTGTTTTCACCTTTCATAATGAGCACAGGAAATCAAAACCTTACGCAGCAAGTAGTCTCTCTCTGCCTCAGGGGACAGGCTGCACTGTATACAGTCTGCGATGGGCCTACACCATTAGATCAGCGCACCCTTAATACATACAGTATAAAGCTCTGCACGATGCTTGCGGGGTATAAATCATGCTCTTTGAGCCTGATTCTTCTTGAATATGTTTCATGCATGATATGTTGTGTAAGTGTCTGCCTACATTGCTCTGTGGAATTCACTGTGTGGCAGCATTTATGCTCGTAAACACCATCTGCGAAGGTGTATTCATCGCGTTTTCCCACAAAACGCTGAGCCCTGCTATTGTCGTGCGCGCCGAGTGAACGCTCGCCCCTAGATTCGGTTACGTTGTGTTAGACGTTCCCTCACTTTTAGTGGTTAAATATAGGTAAATACTGCATGTCTGACAGCTTGAGGACCTGCCCCTAAATCCAATTGCATCTGTGTTTGCGTGTATTTTGTGTGAGTTGTAATTCTGTCTTTGCATCATTAACATTGGTTTATTTTAGCATCAGATACTACGCACAAGCTAACTTCGCACCAGAGAGAAAAAAAATAAACAAACTGTACAAATCACATGACCAAATGTTAATGAGGAGCGATGTCAGTGTGGCAACAGCGCAGTATCGAGGAATCACAGAGGTGAAGCGAGATGTGTAAACCTGAGAGCGAAGGGAGACAAAGCTGAGGAGCGAGATGGGGAAAGTGAGATTTGAAGTGAATCCTGGGAGTTACCCCCGCTGCGGCTGCGAGCCACAGTGTGAACCCCACTGAGCTGCTCTGTCTTTCACTGGCAAGGGCAACTTGTTGCGAATCATTAGCTTCCCGGCTACTGTGGGCTATTCTTCCAGGTTTTGTTCTAGAGCTGAAACTAATGGAGAACACCAGGGATGAGCTGGCAGGCGTAGAACCCAGTACACTGTGTAATGTACAGAACGATGGAGCGCACGAACCCTGGCTACCAAACACAACAGCTTATTTCCATTAGTGCCGCTGGTGAGCCATCGTTATCGTGTGTTCTTGAAGTGAGGTGATTTAATGCACAGGAAACAGAATGAGAACCATCAACAGAAACATGCTGTGTGTGATCCCTGCGCTTTTGATGGGAAAGTCAAACTCAAGAACTGTAACTTTCACTTTTAAACAACTGCACGTCTCAATATTATTGTGTTTGATGTTTTTCAGTAAAAAAGGAAACAACTTAACGTCTCACTTTGTCTCTTTGTCCTCTTCCAGAGCAGATACGGCGCTTCAGATCGAGGTGTGAGACTGTACAGTTCCCTGCCCATGCGCCCAAACCCTGACGGCAAGAGACTGCCCTCTACTGGGGTAAGACTTATCTCTCTCGTCCTTCTCACCCCCCTTACCCTTGCTCCCTCACCCTTTGGTTTCTTCCCTATCCACACATCAAGAAAAGAAGTTATTTTGCATGTGCAGCCCAGGCACATCAGGCGTCTTTGTGTTGGCGAGGCCAATTTTTTCTCACTGGACACGTTTTACTTGCTAAAGCTTTCCTTCATTATGTAATAGCTGGGAATGAATATGGGTGAATGTGTTTGCATGGGAGCAGTTCATAGGGAGCATGTTATTGGCCAGTAACTTGACTCAAAGTCATTTTAAACAAGGTCCAGTATATTAATACTTATTAATACTTCATTAATCACCTTGGAAAATTCACGTGGACAGGCGGGCAGCCAATGGTTCAGGGCTCAGTGTCTTATCTATGGACACTTAGTCATGATTCCCAAACTTGCTCTGGTCACCACAAAGCTCTGAATGAAGCAGGCATCTGAGTTGGTGGTTTGTGAGGTGTCTGGTAGCTTCTCACATGAGGACGTTGCTGCAGCTGATGGGCCAACTGTTACTGAATTTGTGTTCAGGGAGAACAAAGACATGCGGTTTCTGGATAAAATGTTTCTGTTGTTTTGGGTAAAAAAATAAATAAATAAGACGTGTGAATGTGAGTGAGGCCATTTCATATTTTAATTATGTCCTTTTTTTCTGAATCTTTTGTTGTGAAGCATCTGTATTGGCACATCAGAGTTCAGTTTTCACTAAGTTATTTTCTAATATAATTTAGGACAAAAAAGATTCCGTTTATTGAATTGTCATTATGCAGCACTTGCAGTACTTTGACTTTGACAAAGTGCTGGAACATTAAGTCAACTCTGTTTGTGAAACCTTTCGTTCATTTTTTAAAAAGAAATCTTTTAGAATTGTGAAAATCATAATTAGAATCTAGCTCGCCTTGCTTTTATGCATTTATGCGTTTATGTAACAAAGGAGAGAAAATGAAGGAACAATAGAGCAAAAAGAGATTTTAATTTCATATGTCTCTCTTTTTTATGTTTCACTCCATGCAAGTGCTTTTTGAATTATCTCTTCACTGCTCCGGGGCTCAATGAGAGGAAGACTGGGTGAGTGAGGGAGAGAGAGGGAGAGAGGGAGGGAGACAGAAGACAGACAAAGCAAAAGCTGTGTAATATTGTTGGTGCGCACCTTTTTTAATTACAACAGAGATTATATTGATGTCTCAGGCCACATGTCCTAAATCATTTATCAGGGGGGAGAGTGCTAACAAAGCATTTCTAAGAAACCCATCCTCTCCCAGGGTCTGGAGTCATATGTTATCTAAAGTGAATATTGTAAATGCTGTTCTGTGGACAGATCCACTTACAAATCATGGGAATGGGTTCTTTGTCAGGACATGCACGAGGTGGTAGGGATATATAACCAGCTTTATCTGATGCTCTGTTTAGCTAAATGCGTCTGAATCATCCAGTTGTTTTTGTTGTGGCACATCTTAAAGATTACGTTGCTCATATGTATATTAGAATCTATCAAAAACACACAACACAAACGAGACAACGTGTGCAGTTTTCTGCCTCCGTTTTTTCTTTTTTTTTCTGGTTTCCTGTCGTTTCCCTCCGTTTGTTTTTACCTGGGTGTAGCATCAGTACAGTAGCCGACTGTACAGCTACAGGCTGCATGGAGAGGAGGAGAATATAAACCACTTAACATGCAGGAGGAAACCAGACTTTTTTCCATTGCACTTATCAGGTGCTGCGGTGAGAGCAAGTGTCAAGGTGCAGCAGGTCCCTGCCCCCCGTTCCCTCTCACCCCACCCCCTCCTCTCACCCATCCTCTCCTTCCTCCTCTCTTCCTTCCCCAGCACACCCCTTTTCTTTTCCCCTGATCTCTATCTCTGTCCTCCCCTCCCTCACCCCACCACCACTCACCACCCTCGGTTCAGTTAAGAGTGGGCTTGGGACTTCCGCAGCGACCCCCCCCCTTCCTACACACACACACACACACACACACACACACACACACACCAATACATCTTTTCTTCTTTTCTGTCACATTAACCTCCCACTCCTGCTCTTCACCTCTGTGTTTCCTGTCAAGGTGCACTGCCCACCTCCCCCCCTTCCCCCCTCCCAACCACCGGCTCTGCCCCCGCAACCTTTTCCTTTTCTTTCTTTCAGCATCTATTATGGTTCTAAATGCCTGCAGTTCACTTTTTAAAATGCTTACTGCAGAGGGCGTGACCCCCCAGCACTCTGCTGTGATCTTGCCATCCTCTCTTGCACATGGATGGAGGGGTGAGTCGCTTTGAGGAGAAACTCTTCCTTGATATAATGTATGCTTTATTGGAGTGCTTTATGTGAATTTCTTTTCCTGAAAATCTGTCTCAAACTCGCAAATACACATTGCATAATGACCATTAAGAGATAAGATCTAAAGTGTCAATATTCAGTGTCAATATATAGCAGGTGGCTGGACAATGAGATCTCCTAAATAGGTAATTAAAAGTAATCATTAACTCTCACTGAAGGAACAGTAAGGCATGAAGCTGGAGTTAGTCAACCCAGCTTTGCATAAAAACTAGAACCAGCTGAATCCAAGGTGCATTTATTCAATTTACTATAAATTAACTGTTGCATCTAATGTAATTTAGACAAATTTAAATGTGAGAAATGTTTGGGAGAACCCGGGCAGCTGTTTACCCTGTAACTCAATGCCAAGCTAAGCAAATCACCCCCTGGTACACAAACACAGGAGAGGTATCTGACAAGTCCGTTTTAAACAGAGATTCCAGTTTATTGGCACAAAGTTGAGCATTCAGTATGACAACTTTACCTTTTTTACACTAAACTAAAACTAAGCTGGTAGAATGCGGCCAGCATTCAGCGTTCTTTACACAACTACCGGCACCTTATTAGCAGATGCGGGACGTACAGTGTTACATACAATTTGGTGTAAATATACAAAGCACGCTGGTATTGTTTTGAAAACAGCAATGTTGAATGAACAAAGAATGGCTGTGCTTTTGCGTATTTGTCTTTATATTGATTGAGATATTCAACTCCAACACCCCTAACCCTAACCCTAACCCTAACCCACCATTCCATAACACAGAACTGTTCCAGATGTTTTCCACTGCATTTTATAGACATTTCCCCAAAAGTTAGCCTCTTTCCAAACTTTGGGTCCTCCACTAGAAAATAATATTTTATGTTTTGGCTGCACAGAATGAGCGAGCAGGTTCAATAAGGTGAACTCATCCATCTGTGTTCTCATGTGTAATGGAACTACAGAAATCTATACAATGCCACAAAATAAAGAAATGTGTTGCACATAGGTGATGCACAATTATTCTCAGAGGTTTGTTTTAGCTCAGGTTGGAGAAGCATCGGTGTATTCTTAGCAGGGAGTCAAACTGAGCTAATATTGTAGTCGTTGTTGTTGTTGTTGTTGTTTTAGCTCCAGTGCCTTGACAGTGAAACACGGGGTGAAGGTTCAGAATCTGCTATACTGCAGAGATGACAGGATCATTTCGGGACTTCTCTTTCTCTCTATGCCTCCTCCCCTTGGTTTCCACATGTTTCTCCCTCTTCTGCTTTGTCTCTCCCTCTGCTTTTTCCAAGCTGATTTGGAGCCTTGCATAGTCAATTATGTAGGGAGTGAGAGATGGAGTTGAGGCTCCAGCTTCCATATTTTGGTGTGATATTAATATTGCATGAGTGCTATTCTGTAGCGAATATCTAAGAGACTGCCTATTAAGGCAGCAGCAGGAGAAGGATGTGACAGACATGCGCACACACACACACACACACACATAAACACACAGTGTACATACATTCACAACAGGAGAGCGGGGTGAATCAGTCAGGATCAGGCACAGGTTGTTATAATTAGTGCTTTCCAGATTTATTTTGGTGGGATAATAAGAGTGACTCATTTTCCTCTTTAATTTGTCATGTTTGTTTATCTTGACATGGCTCACATCACACTGTACAGTGAGTGCATTTGATGTTGGCGAGGACGGAATAATGTTCCACTGTAATTGTGCTAAGACTGAAATATATAACTAACCGATTGAATAATGAAACAAAACAGAGACACCAAACCAATGATAGCTGTAAAATAAAAACAGTAAGTGACAGGCTGAGGAGGTCCCAGCAATGACTGAGAGGTTCAGCATGGCCACCGGTGACTGTGATAGACATTTCATTTCATGCCGTAACAGACCGTCAGCCTCTGATGAGGTGTCACAAACATATCCCACACGAATACATTGTAAATAAACATTAACAAAATAAAATAAAAATTTGTTATGTTTTTTTTTTTTTTTGTAAAGCTAAAACAATAAAGGAGATATTAGATTAATGATAAAGGAGCATTCATAATATTACATTTTCATGTTCAATATTCATCCATCCATGATATAAGATGGATGTATGCATGCCAAAAACTGCATAATTATATTACTTTTACTGTTATGCAGTGTACGATTCAATGAATGCACATTAGTCCGCGTGTAACTATAAGACAGTTTGCTTTGCTTGTCGACATTATAGAACTTTATATACTTTAGAAATACATTCAGCTTACCACTACGCTTTAGTTCATATGTGCTGTTTCTATGTTACCATCTATACACTGAAATTTGACAAAGCTGGTATGCTACTGAAAATCTGCACATCAGACCCAGGAATGAGCAGACACCATTTTTCTCACAGGACTTGCGAACTCGCTGAAGGGGTTTCTCCTTTAGAGTCTTTTCCCTGTTGCATCATTGCCAGGCTCTGGCAGACCCCGGAAAGCCCGGACTGGAGTCGACACAGCCAGTAAGTCCTGAGCCCAGAAGCGTCACGCTGGGACCGGCGTTGAACAAGTGCTCGGTGACCTTACAGCACTAGCTGGAGTTTAAAGAAGTCTTTAAAAGGCCGATTCTCCACAGTAATATCATCACCCGCGCGTCAAAGAGTCTGGATTAAGGCCTACGTTCGCTCGATAAATGTAAGAAATGTGTGAAAAAACATCACAGCCAATGCAAATGTGGAGAGCAAGATGGAGCGAGGAAGAGGAGGGAGAGAAGACTAGGAACAAATAGCAGAGGCAGAAGAAGGAAGGGAGAAAGAAAGAATGGGAAACTCAACATCTTAACACCCCACAATACCCCCACCCTGCCAGATATATCAGTGTAGTTGACTTTCTCTGAAATTCAAATGGCAAGAATAAAAAAGAAAAAGAAAAACCTCTGGGTTTGGAAAGGGGGGGTGGGGTGCTGAGTAAAAGACCTGCCATCTATGTATTAGTGCTCTGTAAATATTACATGAGCTCCACATTCGCTCAGTTGTTTGGCATTACTTCCACTGGATGGGTATATTATTTTAGAAACCATGCCTTGTTTATGGAGAGACATGACCTACTTCTAGACACTCTCTCTCTTTCTCTCTCTGGTATTTCCCCCCCCCCCCCTCTCCCTTTACCCCTCTCTCTTTCCTGCTCTCTCTCATTCACTCTCAGTCTGCAAAATCTCAACTGGTTGTCCCTGCTGAACAATTACAAGGCAGAGAGACCCAAATGGAGATGTTTGTAGAAAACAACATGTGTATAATTAAGGTTTAATGAGCTCTTGTCAGGGTGGAATGTGCAATTAGATTGGTAATAGAAAATTCTGCCTGGATGCTAGTGGCAGAGGCTGGATGTGGAATCAGCGTGGCACTGAATGAAAGAACAGTGAATTATTTTGAGCCATATTGACAAAAGTAGACTGCACTGGATGCTGCATTTAGATTTAAATACATGGTGAGGTCCCAAATACAGAAAGATGTTTTTCTTTTTTTCTGGTAGTTCTATAGTGTGTTTTCAAATAACTGTACTTATGCAAACCAAGTTGGTTTCTTGGGAAAACAGTTGTTAAACAGATGGAGTTACTGTACTGTACTGTACTGTAATTTCCTGTGGCAGAAAGCAAGAAGAGACAATAACTGGGATGTGAAGGTCAAGGGCCAGCGTGCCCTATCAGAAATAAAGAAAGCACATACGTGTGTCAAGGCTACATCGCTAACACATCTCACATTATTTTATATTAGTAGTGAATGCTTAGAAAGTAGGAAGGAATGAATGGGGGACATGATTTCTGGATCACTTAATTTTTGTTACCACCTACAGGTAACATAAAGGCTGCAGCAAATTATTATTTCCAATACTGATCCTGAGTAATTTTTGTCAAATGAACATGCTTGTATCAATATCCTTGTATTGAACCTGTAGCTAGCTACAATAAACAAGTGTTAGGCATGGTAAAGTCTTTACAAAATGGCCACAGAACTATGTTATCATATAACAAAACTCCTTCTCTGACTGAGTTTTTGAACAAGCTGAAATCTGTTTTTTCTGTGTGATATTTAGGGAGATTAACATCCTGTCACTGCAGAATGAGGTAATGAACGAGGTTGTAACAATTGAGATTTCTTTTTTCAAGTTCTCCGCCAGTGCTCCTTCTCTAACCTCTACCACATGTTCTAGATATCTAACTCCACCATAATCATACTTTGTTTTCTTTAAAAGTAGCCGTGCTGTAGTATTGTGACACAATGGAGAAAGCGGAGCTGTGGGTTTTGCCGTTTTGTTCAATATCAGTGTTTTTGTGTGGCGAAGCCGTTTGACGGGCAGATGTATACAACCGAAAACGTAACCTCTATGGTTGAGGTAACAGCAGAGATCTACGCAAATAGGTGTATTTATTGAATACAGTCAGACCTCGTTAACTCTCAATTGCTGGCTAGGCCTGTGTTTTTTTCTGTCCTAGGGATTCACTCCTGTAAGACCAATACTTGTCTTGCCTCGTGTCTTTTTAAATAAGGCACTTGTGAGAATAAAAAAAAGCAGGTATCTTGCTGCTCTCTTTTTCTGCTCCTGTCTTTTTTTTCTGATTTGGTGAAATTGCTACTTGTGACTCTGGTTGAGAGGAAGATTCACGCACACAAAAGTCTTGTTTGGCTCTTTCTGAATTACTTGACTAGTCCCTGAAAGAGAGGGCCCTTTGTTGGCTTTCTCTGGGACTGCCCTTGAAAGACTTCTATTGTGTGGTAAGCACTATGATATAACGCAAGTGGATTTAATAGATTTAATGGAACACACAGACATGGTTCTCAAGCCCTCATGTGATGAGAAGCAGCCTGTTTTAGAAGGTCAGCACCGTATCTTAAATAAATGAAATCATATGTCAGTGCCGCGTTCCTCCAAGAGCGTAAAGCTTTGTGTACAGTATGTAGCATATTCTTGATTTGGGCCGCTACAGAGATGAAACCCATTGCATTTGTTTTTGCATCACAAACAGTCTTGTTTTGTTTTTTTTTAGATATTACTCTGTTCCACCTGAGATGTGTTGGACATCAAGGTTAGACAGAGTGGGGGGGGAGTTAAATGTCAGCAATGTTTTAGCTTTGTTTTCATTGTGTTAACAGGAGCACAATGGTGCGATTGTGTGGCCGTCTGAAACCCTACACCTACCCAGAGCTTTGGCGGGTCAGAGGTGGGGGAGATGTGTGTGCCTTTAGCCTGATGAACCATGCATTTTGAAAGACCAAGAAACCGCGAGTAATCCATCCAGCATACCACCCAGACCATTCTGCTTCACCGACTCGCTCGTGTATCACATCTGCTTATCTAGCGATATTAGAAAATATACTCATTGGCGGAGTATAAATTGTATTTTAGTATTTTTTCCCGTCTCCATTTTGCTTTGTAATCTGTGTCATTATTTTTAGGTGCCTTTTGCGGGGTGGCCTTCCTCTTGAAACCCCTCATTGTGATGGACAAGATCATAAAGCCGAGCTATAAACCTGAGATGAATGTTACATCTTAACGCTGATAGAGGCAATTAAGTCCGTCATAAGCGAGAGAGGGAACACTCTTGTCTGGGGACTCATTCACTTGCATCGTTTAACATGATCCCTAGCTAAATGCCTTATTTTATTTCTCCTCTCAGCTCACAGCTTACAGTCGAGCACAAATTGAGCTGATGTGTTTTTTTTTTTCACACAATTTGGTCTTTCTGTCTGATGTGCCCTTTTCTGTCTGTCTGTTGTGTGTTCCTTCCCCCTGTCTCTGTCTCCTCCTTATTTCTCCGTATTTGTCATGGTAATGTAAAAAAAAATCTCAGCTGCTCCAATTCATTTCGTGCTCTTTCGGTCGAGAAAGAAGGGCAATTCTGTTTCTCCTCACTAGTTCCAGTGTGTTGAGGTTTAAAAGTAATGAAGACCATATTTCATCTGCATGGAGTTATATGACTGGGCGTGGCCAAGCAGGTCTGTTATGGGAAAATAAATATTATGGATGGTCTAACTTTGTTATCTTTATCTCGCTGGGATCAATGTGTGCATTGTTGCACAGGATACATTACACAAACACACAGGCATGCGTGCAATGTGCACACATTCAGCGACCATAACGCATGCATGCTCAATCTGTGTATATACATATACATACATATATATTTTTTATGTATATGTAGTAAGCAAACACACATGCACATAAGGAAAACATAAAGTTAAAATATGCATGGAACAGCAAGGATATTCACACAAACAGGCAATCCATATCAGCTTTACAGCACACCATCCCCCAGTGCAGTGCTTTATGCTGGTATGTATGTGTGCGCGGCTGCCAGTGAGTCACTGAATGCTCTAATGACCACAGTACTGACACAGGTATTTTGACTGCTGCCTCTTTTCATCGGCACATTAACTGACTTGTGATTAGTTATGCTGGGGTAAAAATAGGGAGGTGCATGTTGTAACCACGACTATGAGGAGGTAAGGTCCTCTTCTTTCTGTCTGCCCTGCCTCATCTTTCTTTTGAAACATTTCTAGTTGCATTTTCCAGCGGTTTGATTTGGGATTCAGTTCGTCCAGTAAAACACAGCTAGGTTTCAAATTATACGCGCTAAAACAAGGAATGAAAAATAACCATCATAGCAGAACTGCGGAATTGGTACTCAACGGATCTGAAAGTCCTCTTTTCATAAGAAGGGATGCTCTGCCTTTTCACTGACCTTAGTGTGTGGGTGGTGTTTTGACCAGACTTAACCTATCCTTATTAAAAACAGTAAACAAAGTGTGATCTATCCCTGTGAGTTCCACGGGGTGACATTCCAGTTCCAGGCTTTAAATTAGAACATTGATATCCAGCCAGTTTTCAGTACTAGTATATGTATACTCAAAAGTTTTTGTATTGTTAGAAGAGAAGAAAAAATATATTTTTCATATGGAAATGCCAAAAAATACAAATTTGTGTTTTTTTCCTTTGGCTTATCTCATGGGGGTTACCGCACAAATTTTTGGCAGACGTTTTGGCTTCTCTAGTTTTCCCTGGACTGTCAGGCGTGTATGAAACACAGACACGTATTTTGACGAACGCCCTTGTAGCGTGCGGGATCGACCCAAATGCAGA
>JAUMHF010000021.1:15475273-15538018 GCA_032359275.1 Microctenopoma steveboyesi
GAAAGGACTTCCTGTTTATATCCTGTCCTAACCAATCCTGGCCCTTCCTGGCTATCACCTGATCTGCTCACCTGACATGGACTTGGGGTTAGCACCCACTCACTTGAGCAACCTCAGAGTTTTTTGGGGTGTGAGTTGGACAACTTGGGGTTTCAGTGTTTATGATACTCGGGGACACATCGACATAGGGCCCGAAGGAGTCGCACCTTGAACCTCCGACCCTAGGTTCCATGGGATACCATTCTACTAACTGATCCTCAGCTCCTCAAAACTACAAGTTATCAAGTAATGAGGATAAAGCACATATCAGTACAGTACAATACAGATCTGTCAGCACATTAGCAAAATTAATTAAAGTGATCGTGTTCCAACATCTTCGGGCACCACAACCAAGCCTCAAACTGAAACTGATTTCTCTGGTTTAAAGACAAGCAGTACTTGGCAGGGCTGCATTGAAACAAGCAGTTTTCAAATCCACCTTCTCAATTGAATACAATTACTACTAATGCCTTTGCAAAAGTACATAAGTAAATCCTACATAGTAGAGAACATAAAGGTATTTACACAGACTCGGGATCAAGTATCGGAAACAAAAAAGGCACTATGAGATGAATAGTATAAAGCACAAACTAGATGTTTTGCACATAATGTAAGCATTAAATATTAAAAACATAATTACACTAACACCGTCTTAAAAATGATAGCTCAGCTAAAATCAAGTAATGCATATATATGGATATATATTTAAAAAATGAATTGAGTAAAACTTGGTTGCAAACAGAAAACTTTAAAGCCTGGATTTAATTGAACTGGGACCTGGAGCAGAGTGGAAGCCGGTACCAGATATATGCTGCATAAAAGATGCAGACCTGCTCCAGATGATCTGAGAGGTCCCATGGTTCATGATGCAGCAGGTCAGCAAAATTTATTTTGGCCTAATTTCCCCCACTTTCTAAAAAGTTGGGTTTAACTTTGTTCTGGAGGCGTATTCTTTAATGTATGGACGGAAAGAAAGCTGCATTTCTGGCGTGCTGTGTTCCACTCAACAGTTGTTCTGTAACCTCTGTGGCAGTGCTGCGTCAAACTGACATTGGTTTGGCTTTGCACAAACACAAAACTATTTATAGCATCTCTCCAACTTTATTTTCTTTTTCTCATTCTCTCTCTCGCGCTCACACACACACACACTCTTTCTCATTTCTCTCCCTCTCATGTATTTGCATTTCTGCTACTGTATGCAAACACGAGCCTGCTGTCAAGTGCTTCAGTTGTACAGGCCTCATCACTTTTCTTTCTCAAGCCTCAGTCTATCTCAGAGTTTCACCCCTTCATTCCTTTTCACCACGTGACTCCCCTCGCCTCCATTTCACTGTAGCTCTCCACCTCCCGCTCACCTTCACCCCCCTCTCTCTGTCTGTGTTTTCTTTTGCCCAAATGTTTTGCTGTAGATTTGACCACTATGATTAATGACCTCAAAGCCTCAGGAAAGCAAACAGAGCTCAGCTCTCTCACAAACCTCCCTTTTTTCTTGTATGTCAACTTTGTGTATGTTCACACTGAGCATGTTACGACTTTCAGAAAGAGATCTGCATAATATGGGCAACAGAATATGAGAGAACGTTTTTATATGCCTGATTTCTGCCAGCAACAACCTCCACCTTAGCACTGTTTTTGTGTTTATTGTGAACCTCTATATCTTCTGTCATCTAAAATGGCTAATGAACATCAGAGAGGGACTATAAATGACATTTACAAATGGAGAAAGGCATCTAGGACACCTCAAGCTCGTGGACGCTAAAATAAAAAAAAAGCTGCATCCCCGACGTGGATATTTTTGTTGCAAAGCTGCACCTACTGTATATGACTCAACCAGGTGATCATGGAGAACTGTTCTACCAACTGATCCATTGCCACCCCTAATATATGACTTTTATATTGCCCTCTAAATGTGTATCCTAACCTTTTCCCCCTTCACAGTTTGTTTGGTATCCCAACAACTCTCTGTGACTCCTTTTCATTATGCAGCAGAAGCACCGCTGCAAACTTCACTTGACATTCTGTATAATTGTTTTCTACTTACCCCGCGTTCCTCACAGAGATTTGGCTTGCAGGTGTGAAAATAGCCTATCCCAGGACACCATCACATCTAGCACGATGTGATTAGGGCAGCATGTAAAATCATTTTCTAAGAGCAATAAAGAAAGTGATTTCATCTTCATTGCAGGATCCAGTGATTGTTCTTCTAGCAAACTAATAAAGCTATCAGAAAGAAATCATTTCACTAGAAGTAACAGTTCCATCAGAGGCTGAATGATAATGTGGAAATGGAATTGCTACTTGAAATTGAATAATGTTGCAAAGAATTGCCTTTGTCCTGCAGTTTGTTTGGTCCTCTGACTGTGCCTAACGTAAGGACAGAAACAAAAACGCAATACGACTCTATTTGAGTTGAAACATAACATCATTTGAGTGAAAAATATTCAAACCCTCTGAAAAAATCCCAAAAGGGGTTCATACTGAAGAGCACACAGAACATACAAGTCGTCCCTGGAACTTATAGCTCATTAAACATGGTGAAATATGGCCATAAAAAAGATGTGGCTCATTTTCAATCCCTGCCCACAGCTTTAGAAACACCCTAGCAGGCTACTGCAGGCACAGATCCATCCTGTGACTTGACTTTACAGTAGCAGCAGTAATTCATCTCTTCCAGTACAAGCTGTCTTGAGGTGTGTTTTGTTTCCTCATAAATGGCTGGTGCCAAGTAGTGTCAGACAGAGAGCCAGAGACGGCCTCTGGGAGAGTGTGTCTGCGTGTTTGTGTGTGTGTGTGTGTGTGTGTGTTTGTTGTGTTGTGTGCCTATGTTTCAAGCTGCGGCCTCTGGCTGTGACCCCAGTGTTAATCACACTACAGCCAGAACAACCACAGGCTCTATTGCCACTACTGCTACTACAACCCTCCTCGTTTCTTTCTCATTCACGCTCTCTGTCCTTACTGTATTTTTCTTTTTCTCTGTCCTCGCGTACCTACGCTGTTTTCCCCACTCTGCCTCCTACTCACAGTGCATGATCTCTACCCACTCTTTTACCGTTAGCTCAGGGGCACAGCCTTCCTCGTCTTTCTCATCCTCTCCACATAACCTTAAACTGTCATCTTTCCTCTGGACTAAGCCTCCCCTTCAGGCTTCTTGGGGTCGGTGTTTCTGTGCTCTGAATTAGCGCGGTTGTCCTGTCCTCGTTTCTCGTGCAAAGTGCAAAAGCGCTAAAGGCTGTTCTCACCTCTTGGAGTCTATGTGGTCTCTCGATCACTGTTTGGGTAGCTGGTTGGCAGGCTTGGTTCATTTGTGATTAGTCAGCCATATTACCAACCTGTCAGGGTTGGTGTTGCATGGTTGGCTTGCTGGCAGAAATTTCAGTATTTTTCCAATTTTGTCCTATTATTATTTTTCTTTTGATAGTTTATCATGCTAACATTTAGCTCACCACCTTCATACTAGAGATTTGGGGAAAGAACACTTGTGCAAAGGTTATATCAGTCAGAACAAGGAGGCCTACAGCCTTACTAAAATGTAATTTAAAAGAACTCGCCTTGAACACTTGTCTTCGAGTCTGACGTAAAGTAAACATGGAAAGTAGGTCTCTGGAAATTCTTGTAGCTGTTTTGGCAAACGACAAGGCACAGCAAAATGATATCTGGGTCAGCTTGTTTACCTGCCATGTGTTGTTTGCTAAAGTAAAAGTTGCCTTTGACTTTGCTTTTGCCCATAATAGTGAATTAGCAGCAAACAAAAAGAAGCGATGGACAGATGCCTTTGGTGACAGTAGGAGACATAGCACTGCTATAACTACATGCTAAAATCATGAGCAATGGAATATGAACATTCAGATTGCACCATATAAAGCGTGTTCATCATGTTAACTTTGTGTGTTACCCTGCAGACATTTGCTAATGATCTCAAACAGACACAGCATCATGCAGTTGTCCAGATTAAAGACTCACCACCTGACAGATTGATTTGGCTATTCTTACAGCAATGTCGCTAGCATGACTAAACACGATAGAAGAATTCACAATAAACTTTTCATCAATGGAAATAGCTGTGCTTAAGTAAGTAAGTGACTGGACACCTTGCAGACCGACTAACTCCATTCCCGTTGACACGAGAGTTGTGCTCTCTCTGTGTTGTGATTATCACTCTGTGCCTTATGACACCCGTGAAATCACAGCAGTTAGGTGTGCGTACACACACACACACACACACGCGTGCGCGCACTCAATCTCAGGCTGTAGGCAAGCTGAGACGAAGAGTGTGAGTTACACAAGCTTTGACAGGGCCTAATTATACATGTCTCTAATGAACTGTAATTACTGACATCCACCAGAGCATCAAGGTCTATAAGCCGAGGACTCGCAGTCATTAGGCTGCTCTGTTACACAGTTTCTGTATCTACTGAATGACTGCAAATCTCTGTTTTCCGTCCCTGTTGTGATGTGTCGATCTCTGCCTAACAGTTTTCTCCCCCTCTCTCTCTCTGCCACAGTTTGATGGTGACAACATGTACATGAACGAAAACAACCACGAGTTCCTCCCGCCAAGCCAGGTAAGTTTAAATAGCCCCTAATGGAAGACATGCTCCATTCCTCTTATTTCATGGCTATTTCCCTTCCACAATGGTTGAAGCTTGTTCGGATGGATGACGAACTGTTGTTACGTAAAACAACCAAGGTAGCTGAAGGCACAGGGACTGAAATCATGACACATGTAACACATAAAATTCTTTAATCCTTCTGCACTCTGTGGGAGAAAATTTACCCTGGGGTTGTTAAGTAGTACCTACAACCAAAAGAAACACATTTCACTTCAGGTTCAAGATCATATAATCGAGACGCAGTCAAGTGTTTTGCAAACTCTCGTTAATGTACGTTTCTTTATCGATCACTTGCTTCCATTAGTTGCTACCTTGGCAACAATTTTCCTCCTGTGTGCCTTAATATACACATAACCATCAAATATTTACATACTTCAATTACTGTGAAGCTGTTACCGTATCACTATTACACGCAAGCCAATAAAACCAGCTCAAAGACAAATATTTGAAATACAACATATTGAGCAATCGAAAGTAAACCGAAACATTAAATAACAATCAATCTTAATTAATTAGCACATCCAACAACCTTTTATTTGGCTCATGTTGAAGGTACAGTATAACTTCACGTTCACTTCTTGATGTTTGCTGAAGATATGTTTGTTTTTAATTTTGCTGAAAAAATAAACCCGTCGCTTTTATTTTCTAAAGCTGGAGGCTGCGGCATGTGCGCATGGACGCACGCACACATGTATGTATGTATGTATGTATGAAGAAACTGGGTGTGTAATGACTTTAGATCCAAGTGTCAGGTCATACCTCGGTTTTGTTTTGTTTTGCTGTTGGTGTGGGATTTCATTAAATCACCCCAAATATGCAGTTTCATTATTCTGAACCGAGACACAGGGCCGTGGACATTTATGTCGCAGTTTCTGTTTCATGTCTCACAATATTTACTCTAAGCTGAGTATCTATACCAGCAAAAATATACCAATTCCACCCAAAAAGACTTTCTTTACTTGGGATGGTTGTGTCAAGCTTTAGCCATCACAAAACTCTAATTCACTATATTCAGATTATGCATTAAAAGCCAAACAGAAACCGTCAGACTGAAGTCTCAGAATGAATTTCAGCCTCATTGCAAACGATTTATTAAGTTAGAATGGAGGGAGAGTCTGTGTTCCTCTACAGTACGTGGCAAACATGCCAGATACACTGCTGCACAGCTGCTCACGAACAACTGGGAGACCATATGGTTGTGTTTGGACAGGGGGATTTGTGGAGTTTGGAAATAAGTCCATCTGACATACACAGGGGAACAAGGAATTTGTCCCTGTCAATTACAATTATTAGAACAGAGCCATAGGTTCAGTCGTTCCGTTTCTGTTGCATTTGCTGTTTTGCTTAATTTCTTAATGCTCTGGTTTGTTAAAGTGTGGCTCAATGCCCAGAATGAGACATGGAGCTGCCTACACTGGTTCTTGTACGTGATTCTTAAAGTTTATTTAGATGTGTTTGGTTTGACAACAAGTGTCTGTCAAAACATGAATTGGATGGTGCTGTTTTCTGACAAATGTCCAACGCAGATACCAGAATTTAACAGCCACCACATCATCATCCATTTTGATTCTACTGTAGCGCTGATTGTAGTTGTGCTGATATTTTGCTTTGTTTGGGGTTTTTTTTAAGCTAAATTTGAAAGGGACAGGTATAAAAATCACAAATGGGGCATAGAAGATGGATAGAGAGAAAGGTAGAGAGGGAAATAGCATGAAAGATGGTGATGGGATGAGAGACGATTTTGCTTTGCTCTGTGTTATACTTTGTTTACTCAAGATTCCTTCATATTTGACATGTGCCTTGCTCTATTCTCCGCTTCACCAAGTTCAGCCTCTCTTTCCGTCTGACAGCAGGAATCAGAGAGGGCTGTAGGGGTGGACACACGCTCTAACAAAGGAACACAGACATGAGCGAAGTGAAAAAAGAAAATCCCAGATATGTACGTCCTCAGCTATGCCCTAATAATTATAATCAGGATACTGTTTTGACCCTGAAAAAGCCACAAAGTGTCCTTAAACTACACGTTTAGATCTACACGTGTTGACAGTTGTGTCGCAGCTTGAGGACGATCTCAGGAAAAAAAGTCGCTTTGCTCCGTGTTGTGAATTTAAATTGACGCAGGTGAAGTGTCCCACCAGTTTGAAATTTCATCCAGCTGTTAGCGGCTCTGACAGCGTAGCAGCTGAGTATAGTATAGATTTCAGACACAGCTGAAGTGTGCGTGACACCTATCGGTGCATGTGCTCCATCGTTTCCTGATCATGCAGATCGGTAAGGCGCATTTCTTTAACTACAAAAAAGTATACAGAGAGAGCACTTAAAGTTAAAGCTTCAGATCTAATAACAAACAGCGAATGTGTTTGCTTGTTTTGTTTGCAGGGGCCGAGATAAAAATGGAAAAAGAGATCGCGCTCGGTGAAAGCAACAGAGGGACACGATAGCTGCAGGGATAATTTCTTATTAACTAGTTTTGTTCTTCAAGAAATATGTTGTACAGTGTGTACAGTAGTTGTATTATTCTCTGCATATTCCATCTTGAAGAACAACAAATCGCTCTGCCTAAAGCTCACTTCCCTCTTCTTGCTACTTTATTATCACTTTTCTCCCCCGTTCTCTCCCACTCCCCCTCCCATGCTCACTCTCTCGCTCATTTTCTCTCTAACCCCCGATTGCATTTAAATGCATTTGGGTCAGTTCCACCAGTTCCACCTCCAAACTGTGTGAAAGAATATTTCTCACTGCTCGGCTGCCTCTCGTTTCAGTCTCTCAATGCAATCACTCAATTTTATCTAGCTCACATTTCTAAATGTGTTTTTGAAACACAAGGTACATTCATATAGGACGTAAGAATAGTCCAAATCTGACCCAGAAACTGCATCAAATTGTGTGACACATAAAGGGGTATGTTCTCGTGATGAGTCACGAGGAAATGGGGTCAGTGCCATTGTCATATCGATGTTCCCATGAGCATTGTAGTTCTACCCTGCTTACTTCTCTGCAGAGTTTCTTCCAGTGCCGCTCTTCCCCCCCGAGCGGAGTGACAAAGTGTTAGTGATTCAATGACAAGGTCACGGACCCTGGTCGTGGCATCAACAAGCTCTTTGTCTGCCCCGGTAGCCGCTGACCATTGTCGCGGGACCCATGTAGAAAAGAGTAACCAGCGGTGAGGAGCCTGTTCCAGTATCCTCACAGAGGTCTGATCTGACCCTCAAGCACAGAAAGAGACACGCGAACATAAAAGTCACCACAGCGGAATGTGGAGGAACACCGCGCACGACAAAGGTTTTTAGTAGACCTTCACCTGAAGTGGGATTTCTCTTGATAATATGAAACAGAAGAGTGCAGAGCGATGTGATCAAACGCTACGCGCTGTGGAGATGCCTTCTCATAGCTCCTCAGCAAAGTGAAAGAAACAGTATACTTCATCAGCACTTTACCTTGACAATACTTTGCTTTGATGTCTTTCTCCCTGACTTATGAATTCGTTTAGCAGAACTGCTGTTTGAGAGAAATATGTCACAGGAAAAAAAAAGAACACGATGAGGAAATGGAAGGCGGGTGGGGGTGGGGGTGAGGGTGGGGGAGAGAGAGAGATGGAGAAACTGCACGGGGGAATAATTCGACTAATGGAGTGACTGCTTGGATATTCAGCAGAAGTAGGAACGGAGATTATGATCTTGCAATTAGCGTAACAAGGTTTTATTGATTGGCTGCCGCTGCAGCGTCTTTGCTGCCAAGACGCCGCATGTGGTTTTAACATGCACAGTGTGTGTGTAGCCCGGCCAGTCACACTAGTCCTACTACTACTAGAGCAGGATCCAGCTCAGCGTCACCGTCGCACTGTGGCTATTCCACAAGCATCAAAGGCGAAACATTATGGATAGCCGAGTTGAAAGGGGCCGCTTGAATGCCTGATGATAAAGTGGACTACATTTGCATTTTCCGCTCACTTTTAAGTTAATGCGTTGCCCTCCTTCCCCTTTGATAGAACGCAGGTATGAAAGAGCAGCGTCTGGTAATGAGTGATTTGAAAGTTTGTCTGCCTGTTTTACATGTTTTAGTTCAAATGACGTTTTAACAGTGAGCTTGATGCTATTTTGCGTCTCACTTATCTCACGGTGTAAGTCGGTGCTGGCGAGGATCACGCTGGCCCCTCGGGTGTCGTCATTTTAATTGGGGAGTGCCAACGGCAGATCTGTAAAACACAGAGAAGCAGGGATGGACTATAGCTCAATGGAAAGTTTGATTTTCTTTTCTATGGCAGCAAACAGATGTGATTATGATCACATCATGAAACCCGGGGACAGACTGAGCTCACCACGAGGCCTTGGTGCCATTTGTTCTTCCTAATGTTTTTGAAAGGGAGATTTATAAGAGCTCTTGTTAACACGTGTGAGAGGAGGTGATGTCTGTCACACAGTATTAGTGCGTAAACTTCCACAAACTCCAGCCTGATAGATGTGATTAAGTCCTTCTCTACTGCTCCCCCGCTTCTCTCATTTTTCTCCCATATGTTTCTGATGATCCATTGTGGAACATGATCCCGTAGTCTTTTATGCACAACCTTTGACAAATCTATCACCTCATCCTTCTGCGCTCTGAATTAAAGGGCCATTTCACCTTTCCAGTTTAGATGAGTGATTCTCTTGTTTGGCAGCAGCCCAAAACCCAGCCAGCATGTCTGGGACCTCGCTGCAGCCTGATTGGTTAGGCTCAGTCGTGTGTGACTGACAGGAAGCCTGTTGATTGGAGGAGACAGTATCTTCGGATAGTTGCACTGATTAAAGCCTCACAGCAGCATTTTGTAAACTCCCAGTGTTCAGGGTCCCTGCACCAGCACCCTGGCCCTGCTGGTCTGAATTACAGCTCGGTCACATTAGTCTGATTTACAGCTTCCTCCCGCTGTTTAGACTGGAGCTGGGGATCAGTGGCAGGCTCCTCCTTTCCTACTTTTCCACCTGCCCCCTCCTGTTCCTATTAAGTCTCCCACTTTGCGTCTCACCTTCTACTTGTCACCCCGATCTTTCCAGTTCCTTTTCCTTTTCTTCTGTTATATCACCTGGTTTTTCTCGTTTACATGTCCCCTCGACTTCTCAGTTCCCACCAGTTGTTCTTCTCCTAACTGCTCCCTTCATTCCCCTCATCCTCGGCCTTTTCTTCCACCTTCCTATGACTGATTTCCCCACTCGGTCATTTCTTCTTGTACTCATTTTCCCACATGCCTCCCCACAGTCCCACCTCTGACAACATCCCTTTACCTTTCCTAGCCCCTGCCTCTCCAGCCCGCCCTCGTCCCCTTTCTCTTTTTCTCTGTCTCATTCCCTCACTACATCTTTTGTGAAAATGAAAACAAAGAGCAGCCTGCCAAAATATTTCTATAGCTGTTCGCTGACGAAGCAGCGAGCGGAGACAAAGCAAAAAGATGTGCAGGCATATTTGTCGTGGCAGCAGAAAGATGGAAAGCTCTCTCCCTGTGGCCTTTTTACAGTCATTTGGAACCCCCTCCCACATCGATCTCCTCACTCTCTTGCCCTGTTTAAAGCCCTCTGTTTGAAATACTCATCTAACATGGCACCGCATATAAATGCACAGCTGTATATTTGTGTAAGAGCTTGTTCTGCCAAGCTGTCTATCCCCATGTTGCCCCAGGTGATCAGATGAATCTAATGGCAACCTTAATGTGTTTGTGTAGTCCGTTCACCCCGCTGGATAGAGTGATGACAGACCAAACGCTCCCTCCTCTGCTCCATCCCATGCCAGAGTATTATTAAAAAAATAAAATGGCCAGAGAGATAGCCACAGAGATTTTCTGTTTCTTTTCTAAATTAAACTTACAAAGTTTGCCTTGAACTGGTTTTCCCTCATGCGTGTGAAAATAAAACTATGGTTATTAGAGAGGAAAATGTTCCATTGAACCAAGCCTCATTAGCAAAAACACTTGGTTAATTATTGATGGAGCGTCTTCAAGGTATGAAAAAAGCCTGAGCTAACATCGATCCATGCGAACTTACTTCCTGTGCTTAGAGAAATAAAGTAATAGACATTCTCGTATTAAAGTGGTTAAACAGTTTTTTGGATAAAACTCCTGGACTTGACTTCTAGAAATTTACACTTGATTTATATTGTGTGCTTGTGTGAGTTTGAGCTTGTGTGTAAACGAAGGCAATCACAGTACATTCTTTAAATATTCCTTCAATTGAATCATCTACATATCTGGTGCAGGTAATACTACAACCACCAAACCCAGGAGACCCACTGACATTACCATCCGTCTATTCATCTGTTTCATGTGACAGACTAAGAACTACAGAAATCAGGACTTAGCTGATCGTGTAATGCAGTGGTTCCATTTTACATGGTTCAGGTGTGTTCAGTCGATCAGAAGCTGGAAGACACTGAAGACCGAACACGCTGGATCTACATAATCCTCAATGGTTAGGGCGGAGCTAGCGGAGGACCAGGTTTGGGAACCACAGTGAAATTGTATAACACTGATACCGTAGCTGTGAATATAATGGTGGAGGTTCTGTTGCGTTGACTCTTGTGATGCATTAACTATAAGTTGCAGTGCTGAGCTCCTGTGGGAGACAGGGAGGTTCATTGACACTGGAGAGCTGTCTCCTCCACTCCCCTCCACTCACCAGCAGCCTCTTATTAACAATGGCACCAAGAGTACAAGGGTCCAGATGTTAGTCTCCTGCTCCCACCAGCTGTGCCAATCTCCAATACACAGCCTCATTGACTCTGAACCAGGGAGGGGAGACAGTTAAGAACACACTGACACCAAACACACACAGTGCAGGCATTCTTTTACAGTAGGTTTTTGTTTTAAGAACTCAGTGATACCTAAAAATGTGCACAAAAATAAGAGCGATTACGCTCCGTTTGGTGCAGGCAGAAAATGTAAAACATTTGTCACAAATGCGCACACACACGCGTGGCTCGCTCACCTCCCTCTCCTCGTGTAAAGCTGTTCGTTTGTGGGTAACAATTCTAAGGCAAAGCCATCAGCACTCCCTTTTTTAATTGTCAACATTGTTCAAGTTGCCACGGATTTACCAACCTTCTATTGTGCTGTGTTTACGTGTTCTCCTAACAATAGTTAGTTTTGTCATTCAGCCACAGTATTATCATTCCCTACATGCTGATAATGATTTTGACAGCGAGTGCAAAAAAGGGACTAAACTAAAGACTCCCGAGTATTTTAAAGGTATTTGACTGGCTGCTGTTTTCGGTCTTGTCGAGTCTGTGGGTGACTACTGTGTGGTCATAACTCAGCAATAGCAGTGGCTGTTGTTAAGCCTCACAGAACAGTAAGCAAGTTAAAAAGGCTTCTCTCTACAGGAGACGTGGCCGCTCTGAACAGGAAGAGACAGAGTGGAGTCTGGGAATAATACAGCGCGTCTTCCAACGTGACATTATAACGCTAGACTTCTGTGTCAGGCAATAAGTTTGATTATGCTCCTCATTTGAAATGTTGGATTCATCTCGTTCCTCTGCGCCTTATTTTCTGCTCTTTTCTCTCCGTTTTCCTCTCCCCACCCCCCACTCCTCTTCCCCTGTCACCCACTGTGGTATCAACATCGGCATCACAATCACTCTAGATGACTATTGGGGAAACCTGAGCTATCTCGCGCACCCATAGTTTGTTTTCCGACCGCATTAGTGGAGATCACAGTCTAGTTTTCACAGACACCGCGCGGCATCTGCATATCGTTACCGTCAAAAGGTCTTGAACTCTTTCTGTGCACGCGACGCCAGCCAGCTGATGAAGATACTAATAAATACAAGTTTATTTAATGAACAACGAAACCTGTAGCTATTCTTCAAAATACCTCAGTTGTTGTTTTTTATTATCGCCGTCTATTCTATTCTTTATAGCCATTTGGGAGCTATTTAAATGTTGTTTGTGTTCCAGTCGAATGTTCTGCAATAATGATGTGGTTGTTGTTGCTGACAGCACTTCTCCATTAGTCTCCTCTCTTGCTGAAATCAAATGTTATTAGACAGTGAGGGAGAAACAGAGATAGCGAGAAAAACAAGAGAGAAGAGGGTCAGCGACACACGTTCGGTGAATCAAATTGATAAAGAAAGAAAAAAGGATTGTAAAAGTAGTTTATGAGAAACAGACACAAATGCGTCAGTTTGTAAAGACAGAAAAAAGAGTGGTGCAACCGAGGCTGTTTTTACTATTTGATAAAAACCTCTGTTATAACCTCAGCATGTCGAACAATAGCTCTGGCTCTCCTTCAACTCTGCGGTGTGCCACTTCAAATTAGTCGCTTGTGGAGAGGGCCAGCCCCGTCTTTGCAAAATGCATTAGTACGCCACTCAGAGCCTTATACAGCCTAGGGTTAAACACAAATTATATCATTTCTGTCATCCAATCAAATCACACTGACCCATTGACCTGCAAGATGAGTCAAATGCATAATGAAATATGACATGGCACAAAAGCTCTGATTCTAATCTGCTCTGACACGCGATCAGATGAGGCTGACCTCCTGACCTTGACTGACAAGTGAGACGAGCACTGGGAACAGGATACACGAGGGACGTAACGAAACTTAAAAGAAAGGGGGGAAATATATGCAGTGATAAAGGCTGGCTTTAGTCAATGGGAGGTTAGTTAGTAATCAACTCAATATCTGGGGTGAATGGGGTCGTCTGCATGTTTGGACTTTGGACATTTGGTGCTGGCCTTAATTAGTATCTCTGCTGCCTCCCTAATTCCTCTCTTATAATGATAAATAAAAGCGTTTTTGTTGCATCGCCTGTCCTCGAGTGCTGCTGACGCAGTAGAACCCAAATTTTATTTCTAGGAAAAATAATTGGGTCTTTATCTTTTACATTGCATCCCCTCGCTGCCTCCCAATCTCTCTCTGGCCCACCTGCCTTTTTCCCACCCACCCCGTCTCAGTCACTGACTGGACAGAACCTAAGCACACAGTGGTTTAGTTCTACCCCCCACCCCCCTTTCATGATTTTTAAACAGTAACATAGTGTCAAATAAATAATGCAGTTGTTTTAGATACAGATGAGATGACAGGGGTGAATGGGATGGGGGGTGATCTGGGTCTGGGCAATGTGGAGCAAGGACCAGAACTGTTTGGGCTCTGTGAGGGGCAGGTTACGCTGTAGTTGGGCCAGCCCAGGAAAGAACAAGAGAGTGAAGGTGTAGGATGGCTGTAACTCAACCCCCCCCCTCCCCCTCTGGGTTCTGCTAGAGAAAGCTTTGTGGTGTGTTGATACCCTCTGACATGATATTGTAGCAGAAGAGCAGCTACGGCTTTAATTAAGCCCGAGTTGACAGAATGAGATGGTTGGAGACAGAGAAGAAGAGGAAAAAGAGGGAAACAGCACTGACACCCCAACAAACAAAGATACCCAAGCTGTTTGTGGAAAGTAAGTAATGCATGTGGTCTAACAAGCACTATTTGCCACGTCTGTTACAAACAAGAGGTCTGTGTGCACTAGTAAACTGGATCATTCATAAATATACAGTATAATCTTCCACTGGGAGAGCGATAGCAGGGAGAATGAAAATAGACGATGCTCTCAAATTATTCCCTAAGATAAATCCACTGTTTTCTTTGCAAACCAGACTACGCAGAGAGGAGCGATAACAGGGCTTGAGTGCTGCGCGGTGCATACGGGAAGGTGCTGGAACGAAGAGTGTCGGAGGTGATGGAAGTGGTAGTGTATGTGGAGGATTCCAGGCATAAATCACCAGCGTGACAAAGCTCTCCAATAGGCAGATAAGTGCACGTTAGTGGTAAGGCAGATCTGTCATCGTCTGTCTCTGAGCTGTCGGTCCCGCCCTCTCCCCGCCAAACAAACGATGACTTGAGAGGACTCCAAATCCTGTGTCCCTGTGGCACAGCGCTGGTCCTGGATACACGTAGATTCATGCACTAATTGTGTGACTTTGGAGATGCGATTATTTGTTAAGAGGAAATGTTCACGGTGTGTGGCTCGGCTGTCATTATATACATGTGTATATAATGGAACTCCTTTTTAGGTATAAGACCACAACAAATAATTCTGCTGCAACTAATGGTTTATTCGATTTTTGGAAAGGATTAATAATTTATCCCGAGAATTGTCAAACATTCTGAGAAAGTGCCTGCTTCCCAGAGCCCAAACTGCTTGTTTCTACCAACCAGTGATACAGGCCCCTCTCATGCATTTACAGTGAAACACAAAAGCAGCAGAATTATTGCTGCAACGTGACTTTAACAGCTAATACATTAGCAAAATATTAACCACAGCATTAAGACGGGGTCATGCAGTGTTTTACAAATACAGCAAAAAACAGCGTGTAGCTCATTTTATTGTGAGTTATATTTGACAGCTTAGCATTTCATATGAGACACCTACTAGTAAATATTAATTAGGTTACACCCTGATCCAGATTTCTACAAGCACCACAACAATAATCTAATAAGACGAATGCACAGATAATGAGCTATTAGCTACTGTCAATATCATCTCCAGAAGGACTTGAATACTCAGGCAGTGTTACAGAGGGAGGGGGAGATCTGTGCCAAATAAAAGACAAGCTGGAAAGCTCCCCAATCAATGTTATTTTCTCTGTTAGTCCCAGACCAACTGTCTATTCATCTGTTTCTTTCAAATGAAAGGTGTGCTGGTATGTAACACTTGCAGACGAGAGATCTGTCTCGTAATTAAAATGTTACAGATTGTGTTTCGGTCACTGAGTAGACTGAACATACTGTGTATTGGAAATAATGTTCCCCGTAGTGTGTGGTATTGATCAGAGGAGGAAAAGAAAGAAGGTTCTGGTGAGAAAATGGTAGAAACGTGGCCCTGAAAGTAAACCTAGGACAAATATCTCAGGAGGACTAAAAAAAAAGAAGGGGATGCTCTTGTTTGAAAAGCCAGTCCCATACTCGGACACGCGCTGATCTGTACAATCCATCAAACACATTGCCTTTGTTTGGATTTTACTTTTAAAGAAGAAAAGAGTATACATTAGCCACAGTATACATGTGCTTCTGTACACGCAATCTCATTCTGAATAGAGGTGTATGAATAATTTATCCTGCCGCAATCCAACTGGGAATGGCCTTGGTATTTACATTTTATCATCAAGGGCATTGGATGAGCCTTCAGAACAATCTTAGCACATGGCACTCCCCACACCTTGTCCCTCTGCACAGTCAAAAGCAATGGATGTGATCGGGAGGGTGTTTCTGCCGGGGAAGCTGAACACGTGCAGCACACACAGAGAAAACAAAAAGGTTGATGAACATGCGAGGTGATGACTAAGCACGGCGCTCTTTACATTACACAGTCGCAGTGAAGCACAGTGAACGATGACTACAAAGGCTCCAAAGGGACACGCACAGGGATTGGCTTCACACAAAGGCCCAATGTTTACAGCAGACAATTTAGTTTCCTTCCAACAATTATGAGGGAAATTGAATCTCAGGAAATGTTCGTTTTCTTGTCCATTAGACCAAACAATAACTCCATCCCCAAAGGTTTACAAAACCATCTGTCTTCAAAGGATAGTCCAGAAAATGTAGCTGACTGGTGGGCTGTGTCAGGGCGAGGTAACTCACAGTGAGGCGATCGCACTCCTTTGTCTCCTCTTTGTTCATTAGATGGAACATGTAACTAATGAAATACCTCTCGTCTGGGTTTGTTCTTGGTGTCCTGGATTGGTATTCCTTTAAAAGACACGAGACACATTTTAATCATGCTGAAAGCTGTTTGCTTAACACAAATTCTGTGCTCCAGATGAAAATGAACGTTTTTAGGTTCTTTAGGTTTCACTTTGAACTTAGCACAAAATAAACACAACATCTAACCCTCCTGCTACAATTTAGTGTCAAAAATACATATATTATCACTACTTGTTGAAAATTACAAGTTTTGAATTTCTATTTGTTATTTGTATGGCTCATTGATCTGAGCTCATACATGTTATTTACACTCATTATTCTCTCCGCCATTCGTTTCCAACGGCCTGTCATTTTTGACCAGAAATCCTAACTAAAACACACAAATTTGCAAATTTGCAGTAAATTATTGCATTAAAGTAAATCTTTCAGTTCCAAGCAGCTATAACATTTCAGTCTGTCCCGTAGAAGTCGACCTGTTCTGTTCGTTCTATTGTCAGAAAAAAGCCACAGCTACAGAATTAGCCTTTACTCTCACCCTTAAACTAAAACAGGGTTGAGCAGCGTATGAGAAAATGTGTTCCATATCCTATCTTCTTTCTTCTATCTCCCCATGCCCCTTATTTTCTAAAAGTATCTGTTTGAGAGATAAATGACCACTCTGCCGCTGAGGATGACAGCCTACACAAAGATGATATTGAATTGATTTCAGAAATGTTGCAGAACTGACTGTTTGATGTATACTGTTAGACATGAATCATAAAAAATCTATTAAAAAACCCTTGAATGGCTGACACCAGAATATTATTTGTGATGATTAATTTGACTCAGTCATTACAATGGGAGTCAAGTTGGATCGTCTCAGACAAAATTGCTTTTCATTCCCCATTGAATTTCCCTGCTATTTTTCTTTTCTCTCCTCTCTGTGCACAACTCTGATCTGATTGGACTTACTGTGTTAGTGTGACAGCACACAAATACAGAGACTGTTGGTCTTCTTTATTACCGATCGCTGAGCAGAAGGTTTTTGTTCCAGAATGAGATGTTCAACATTTGAAACAAAATTATGCCTATTCTGGCAAAATGAAAGATCAGAATTTAAACACATTACAAAGCTTTTTGTGGAATTGCAGGAAACCAAAGGCTTCACTTGACAAGATGTTAACACAATACGTCAAATTCTCAGAGCTTAACCTTCAAAATAGTTAATACATGCAATATGGATTTCTAAGGTTACACTAATGTCAATATATTCAAAGATGACTGAATGTACTGTTTTTTACTCATTACTAGTTCGTGTAGCTGTGAGTCAGGGCTGCACATGAACATTTAGTCCTCATCGGGTAAAGGAGGCATTCAGTACATGACTAACGCGTCTTTTTTGTCTAAGCTTGTTTCGTTTGTTTCAACAATAATGAAGCAGGCAGCCGTGACTTGTGCACTGATGGTGAATGTTTAACTGTGGATGAGAACAGTTTGAGATTCAGGTTAATCAAGTTTGTTGTGTTATATACAATAATATACTTAACTTTAAACAAGGTAATGACACACAGTAGTAGGGACCTGCTACTAGTTTTAACAGTTAAACCTTTCCTCCAGCCTTTGTGTTTGATGTTGCATTAAAAACTGCCATGGTTGCTGGTTCTGTACAAAGATTTTAACTGGTGAACATGTTTTGTTGCTTCTGCTTCAGCTTTTGCTCACTAGTAGAAGTGGAACTGAATTTTAAGTTCGGTGATTTGGTATTTCTCACTGGAATGCACCTTGGGAGTCGCAGTCATATCTCGAAACACATCTAATCATCTTCAGTGGAGGAGTTTTATACCCACCGAAGTCTCGGAACTTCTCCAGTCACCTAACGTTTCAGATGCAGGAAATAAACAGGACTTTTAACACAAACAACAGGAGTTCTTTCAAAGACACACCAACTCTGAGGAAGGCACATTAATGCTGGAACACCAGCTTTTGGAATAATGTGAGCGCTGCACTGTCGTCAATGTGCTCCTCTTTCTTTGCAAGTACGTCTCTTCCCTGTTGTTTAAGTTTATAAAGACATATTGTGCAGTTGAGCACGCCTCCCTGCTGTTTGAGTGTGATAGCTACGGTTTACAGGACTTTTAACATACTTCTGGAAGCCACGGTGCCTGAAATAGCTATTCCCACTTTGTAACTAATGTCTACATCTGCAGCCCATATGGAATAGTCATACACTGTGGAAATTACTTACACACTGCTTCATAAAACCAAATTTTGTTGACCAACCAAAAATTGTTTTTTTTCTTCCAATCAGAGCTACACAGGTCAGACTGGTGGTGGCGGGGGAGGAGGCGGAGGTGGTGGAACCGCCAGCGGAAACGGAGCTGGGGACGAAGACTACGAGATCCCCCCTATCACTCCACCTAACCACCCCGAGCCTCCTCTGCTTCACCTGATGGAGCACGACTCCACAGGCTTTCTCTGCCACTCCCTGCAACACAATGGACTCATCAACCCGTACTCTTACCCAGAGCTGCCCCCACTCATGATGTCCAACATGCTGGCACAGGACAGTCACCTCAGCCAAATGCCCTCGGTGAGTAGCACTATGAGAATTGAACAGTCCCATGACACCAGAGTCCATTTATCATAATATATTATATTCACAAATGTCTTGGGCAATTTAAGTGTCTAATTACAGTTAAAATCATAAAAGGAAGTAGTCAAAAATACAAAATGTGACTAGACAATGCTATATTAGCTGTTGTCAATATCAGTCACTGATTTTTAATGTGAACACATTACTACCTTTTATGGTAAAGGTGATTTTCAGTACATGAAGATGGGGCTACGAGTAGGAGAACCGGATGATTGTTGAGTGGTTGCCATGTCAGCTGTGATGCATGGAGAAAAGGATTGTGGGTAAAATCTATCAGCATCATATCTACCTCGACAGCATGCATCGGTCAATCTGTCAAGCTTTCAAACATGAATACGCACTGATTACTCCCTCAGCTCCACAAAGAACTGCTCCTCTACAAATTAGCATTTCCAAACCATAATTGCATTCATGAAAACTGCAGGATATAGCGCAGGTTTCTATCGCAGCAAATGATATATTCAAAGCTTATGCGTGAAACATAATGTATAGGCTACAATAAGTTCTCTAGTTAGTGGCCTGTCTTATAGCATACATAATGTATAGCTCTGGAGGTGTAGTTTAGTAATGAAGCCGAGGCTGAGTTTAATTTATTGCCTCCTTTCTGTATTATATTCAGCAAGCAAAGGGTAAACACTGACGCATTGAATAGTTTTCTTTGAGCATTCTTCACTAAAGTTCATCAGATATTTAATGTATCCCCTTGAAATGTAGACAGGTGAACACCACTTATTGAAAGCAAACTAACTAAATAAATAAGTGACATGAGAAAAAAAAACACTTAACACATATGGTCAGTGATATTATAAAGATTTTTCTATTAAGGGTTTGAAGGTCAGACTTCACCAACGTTCAGAAACAGCTGTGCCATTCTGCTCATTTAATAAATACTGTATGCAGTTCATAAGATGGTATACGCATCTGACATTTTTCCCTTTTGCCTGACTCATCACGAGGAATGATAAGTAAGCAGCATGTTTTGTGCGAGTTATTTACAGTAGGGACAGATGCATATCAAGGTCAAGGAGAATCTATCAAAATGTCCATCATAAATAGGAGATAATAATAAGCAAGCTGGAATACAGCTTGATAAATTTGAAGATAAACATACTATGTAATGGAAAAATCCCCCGTAGACATTGCATTCATGTGTCATTAATCTTCGTATTCATTTCACATTTTGATCATGACCTTTACCGTGGAGACAGTGGTTGATTGGCCAGTCTTTCAGTCAGGATATTTGTTACTGCGTGTTTTTAATGGATGGAATACTGCAGGTTGGGTGATAATATTATCTGAGATACATGCAATATTAAGATATATACTGCAAATGCTGGTAAGTCTTGATGACGGCAGTTCTAACACACATTAAAGGATGGAGACATAAAGGAAGAAAATGTATATTTTTAAATTATAAAAAAAGAAGTAGCACACTAAATTAGGCAATCAGAAAGAATATGTTTTGCAAGTTAACCTCATGAAGCCTGATATTTCAAAGAGGTTCTGAGAGAATCTCCTTGGACATATGCCAGGTCGTTTTCATAGCCTGGCTGAACTACCAAACTGTAGCAGAGGTTCATTTCTGCTGACAACGGAGTGTCTATTAAATTGGTGCCTCACCTTGACACAGTCTGTTGAGCAGAGTAATTAAGCAAACTCTGCAGTTCAAACATGAGATGCTATCACTATGAATACCCCACTTGATATGGATAGATAAATAATAAAGGGTAGGTTTTAATTTTAGACTGTTTCTGTAGCTTAAATAAATGTTTGACAACCATATGCAGATAGAAAGTGTTGTGCCCAACATATGTGTTTCTGTGGCTTCACCATAAACAATATCTCTCCTGTTGAAATGGATCCACTACATCTGGAGGTCAGGCCTTATATTCAATCTTGAGCACATTGAAAAAAAAATCCATTAGGGTTCATCTTTCCTGCATCAGCCATTCTATTGTGGTGCTGCAGTGAGATCTGTTTTCATCAGGCAGATTCAATACGTGAGCTGGGCAATGAAAAGAGTACAATAGAGTTGGATGAAGAGAGGAGGGGTGAGAGTGAGAGAGAGAGGTGGGGGGGGGGGCATTGTGGGAAGGAAAGCAAGAAGAAATTGCAAAGAGGCAAGTAACTCTTATTCAAAATGAGCATATACTTCCAGTTTTCTGTATCTTCTGTACCTTCTCGTTATTAGATATTTTAGAGATAATCCAGTTGAGTGAAATAAGGTTATTCCGTCTCCACAAAAGGATGAGAAGCGTGTGCGTGATTCAAATCTGAGGACGTTAGAGAGTACTCCATTGCAAGTGGTGTACTGTACACCTTAAATCAACAAGGTGGAGCAGTGTCGTGGAGTTAGAAGCGAGCCCGTTTAGTTTGTGGTGGTAGGGTGAGACAGGTGACTAAATATTCTAATAATATAATGGAGATATGTAGGTGGATACAGAGACACTGAGTTGTGGGCGTGGATCCTCCTGATCAATAAAACGGTCAAGATTACGACAAATGCTATAAAAACACCAAAATGCAACATGTTCCTGATCGATCCAACCTAATGAAGTACAGCACAGTAGAGTTGTTGATGCACTAGTCGTTGGAGTTAAATTACATTTAAAACATCAATCTGCAACTATTTAGATTTCAGTAAACCCTCTAGTTTTCTCCGTGCACTAAAACAGTAAAAGCGAGAGTTATTTTATCAACTATTCCCCCACGCTGGCTTTCTTCTCTCCCTCGCTGAGTCTCTGAACCTGAAGGATGCGACTGAATGTACGCTGCTAATTTAGTGAAGAGGATCATTTCAATACATACTTTCTTTCTGCTGCTGATGCTTATTGTGTTGCGGCCTGAAGCCCCTCCTGGACTAACCTGATATCTTTCAGAGAGCTCTTTTCTCTGATGCTCTGATGCACTTGGCAGGACCCCTCTCTCTCTCTCTCTGTCTCTCTCTCTGTCTCTCTCTCTCTGCCTGTCTCTGTTAATGCCCCCACTGTCATTGCATCTACAAGTTCCAAAACACATTAGACATTTAATAGCCGTGCTCAGGTTTCATTGATATTATCAATACAGCCCAGAAAGATACACATCTCTGCTGCTACTACTGAATAATTTCTGTACTCACAAGTGAAATGGCTTTGTTGTTGTTGTTGTTGTTGTTGTCTGTTGCATCTTTATTTACACCAACTCTTTTGTTATTGGCTGGACAGATACATTTATAGGATTCCCAGGCTCGTGGTACATCTATTTCAGCCGAACGACTAAATTATGGTATATTAAAAATGCTTCTCAAATTCATATGACCTGTGCCTGTAAATGGAATAAATTATCTTTGATCAAGTTTTTTTTTCCTGCTTCTCAATGAAGCCTGCTATATTAGCCATCATCAAACTGGCTCGAGTGTGATGTTTTGAATATGTAACAGATGATGAATGTATCATCAGCTAGGGAGTGCTATGCATAACGGCTATGTATTAGCTAAGGAGCTGAAGGCAGATGCAGTCTTAGCTCCATCAAACCTCCAGGTATAATCTCAGAATTCATGAGGAGATTGTGTCCGAATGACGGTCAGTTCGTTTGTAAGAAGGGTTGTGACACCTCAAAGATTCCTATTCATATTCAGATGTACTCTAATTTCTTTACTTGCATTAACATTTGAATGTAATGATTTTCTTAAAGACTCTTTATCTTCAATTGTTGAGGTTAATTATCAAGTATTAATCCAACCCTGATTGTCATGTTAAGTTGTGGGGATGCCTGTGTTTTCTGTTCCTCCTTTATTTTCCCTTGCTAGGTATTAAAAGCTCCTGGCAGGTGCTCCCTCTTTAAGCCTGTGTGAATGAAATATGAGCTGCAATGTCAACTGAACTTGTCACAGACAAGCTGGGTTGAATTAATGATGAGAGCAGAGGTGTGTTTTAATGTGTCCTCTTTCTGATGGAAGGTCTCGGCAAACGTATTATCTCATACTGTACACCTGCTGTTTTTGTGCAAACATGGGACAGAAAAAGTAGTGGATTAGGGGAGAAAATCTAAATAAGGAATATTCTTTAAGAAACATTGTAATTAAATGTGTTTTGACTTCTCCGATGTGGACTTTAAGTTTGTCTTACATTTGCCTTTAAAGACTTTCTGCTCTTTGAGGCTTTGACTTATTTAAACTTTTCATTCGGATGAAGAAAACCTATTTCTCCTTTGAAAGACCTTCATTTTCCGTCATTTTTTAAAGGGATTAGAGCGTCTGCAGAAAATGAGGGAATGTCTGGTCGTTTTTAACACAGTTCAACAAGCCCAGTGATAGAAAGGGACTCGTCTTAGTTATTCCAATGTTGATTCAGGCATAGAAGATTTTGAAGGATCAATGCCTCAGAACAAAAATCACTTACTTTTCAAGAAAAGGCAGGGCTGTTCTTTAAACTGCTTCCCATTTCTCACCTTTTTTGTGATTATTTATTTCCAGATTGTCCCTTAGGCTAATGTTCCTTTTTGGCATTTCACACCTCCCTCTCCCATAAATGAACCATCACAGTCATAAATCACTGGACAAACAGAGACTTGTGCAAACCCTGAAAGGTTCAGAGATTTATGTAACACATTCATGTTTTCCACTTCCTCATTTTAGTACTCCACTGGTAAAGCCTAGCTAATAAAAGGTCCTATTAATATTTCCTGTTGCTTAGCAACGGCAGGCGGCAAGTAATAGCATTCTGTGGAAAAATAGATGACCGATAAGGAAAAATTCAATTCTTTTCTCATCTCCTGGGAGAAAGTGCCTTATTTCTCTGGCAACGTGATATGAAACTGTAGTTATATATTAAGAAATATCTTAAAAGAAATATAGGTTATTTTCCATTTTTATTATTTTGGGAGGGATTTTTTATTGCACGCTGCTCGTGGTTTTTTCTCCACCTTGATTAAGTTAATTAAGATATCCGATTAAGCCAACTTAATTTCTTTGTTTTTAATCAGATATTCCAAAGAGATGTTGGTGTTAAATAACGCACGCGCCACCTTCAAAGAGACCAGTTCCTAGAGACAAATTGCATTTCGTTTTTATTGCAGGTGTAATTCAAACTTGTTTTGTACAAACACAGAGCTGCGTCTACAGTAGGGAGTAGCATGCAAGACCCCTTCTAATAAAACTGCTTATCACTGTAATCACAGGTAATAGAAGAGGATCTCCACAGTGACAATTTTCAATTTAGCTAATTCATCACATCATGTTTCAAAAACAACTAAGTAAAAGATGTGTTATCACACACATGTTGTCGTCGTCCTCCAACAAAGTGTAGATGTGATCAACAGTGGCGTTCAAGCAAAGTACAGAGACCAAAGAAACAAAGGCAGATTCAGCTGCAGCAGATAGCTGGTGTTATGAAGCAGATACATAGATAAGGGATTTCATATTACACTTAGCCACGGGCCCCTGCTGAGATTTATCATGCCATGAAATCATGTCCATATTGCACTGTGCCCTATCTCAACTATCCATCAGCTCATTCTGCTTTCACCAGCAGGAATATTCGGCCCTGGTGGCGGTGGAGAACTGTCCCGTGTCATCTCACTCAGGGACATCTCCCCTGCTGTGCCGCCAGTTCAACGTAGCGCCGCCACTCTGTCTGCTAGTGTCCACAAGAGTCGCTTGAGCCAGAGTGATCAGAGCACTTTGTGTATTCATATATAATTTTGGGTTAATCCAGAAACAAACGTCCAGAAGGGTTTTAAAACTTTTTGAAATGTCTCAGTAATGTTTTGTATAAACAATAAAACATTAGACCACACACAGTGATGTAGTACAAATGTTATTAGTTCTACCTTAAGAATGGCAAAGAGTTCATTTGCTTGGTTAGAAGTCAGAGCTGGATGAGAAGGTGATGATGGCTTCTGTAAGAAATGTGTCAATCTTGCTTTGCACACATGTAAATCACCTTGCCGTGACCTCCATTTTCATAGCACATGTGTAGCTTTATCTCCACTTTATCTCCTGCTCTCACGCAACTTTTTTTTGTTGCGTGAGAGCAGGCACGCCCACACACACACACACACACACATACACACACACACACTCACAAAGTGTATTTGACACAGCAGTCAGGAGTCTCATTAGTGGGAGCAGAGGAGCTTTGCCTTCCACTGTCAAGTGTGTGTGTCCCTGCCGCTCCTCACAACCATCTCCTGCATGTCATGTCAGGCAAGGCTCTGATTCTCTGATGCTGTGCCTCGTGAGGTGAGCTCAGAGACACGCCCGGGCTGAGAGGGAGCAAGAGAGGGGGAGAAAGAGACAGTGTGAGAGAACAAAAGAGAGAGGGAGGGAGCAAGAGAGGGGGAGAAAAATAGAAAGGAAGAGAGAGAGAGAGAGAGAGAGCGAGAGAAAATAAAAGCAAAGGAGGTTCTGACATTAGCAGTAATGAGGAACATGGAAGATGATGCCGAGGGGGACATCATGACATTACTATCTGCAAATCAACCACTGCCTTGTTGCTGCCACAGATTCGCTCTGAGAGGCGTTCAGGGTGGTACAGTACATTTCAAACCAACACTCACTCACAACTAAGAACATCAGCTCCTTTGTGCAAATGCTTCCAGCTATAGGATTAGATGGAAGAGTAACAATGAGAGTAATAATACACATCACACTATAGTCATAAAGTACAAAACACACAAAGTTAAACACTCCAAAGTGCAAATAAAACAAAGTGTGACTTTTTGTTATGACTGCATGTTTGCTGTGAGTGTGTGTGCGTTTGTTTTAAAGTTTCTCTGAGTGGCGCTGTTAAGAAGTCATTCCTAACTTTCTGAATGGTGTTGGCACTGACTCTGTTTAGCTTGGGAAGATGTGGTGGCAAAGTCCATTTTAGCAGTGTGGCTACTTAAGACTTTTTTGGAATAAACAGATTTTTTCTGTCTTTTAAAGTTTGCTTTGAAACTCATAATTAATTCCTTATGCTGCTACTTTGTGAGGTATTGCTGTTTTTCTGTCAGATTAATTACTTGATCCGACTTCAGCACAGGAGGTGCCATAGCAAGTATTTCGTATTTCTTGCCTTTTGCAATTGGAATGATTGAAAGTGACCTTAAAGTGTCTTGTTTTTGCAACATGGATCAACTGCTGCGCTAATAAATAAAAATAGGGCTTTACTAGAGCGTTGCCTAACGCAGGTGGCTGCTACTACACCTGGATCACAGCATCATATTACATTTGAATCAAAGCGTTCGTGTCGAACAGAATAATATTAAATAAAGTCGTCTCAACTATTACAGTAAAATCAAATTAAGCTTTAACAAATTCTTAAAATGCTTGTGTTTCTTTTTCTTAAACACGCCAGCATCCGCTGCCTATCACATCTCCTTACTTAGCATCTGTCTGATGTCACGAGAAGGCAGAAGCAGCGCGTTGCCTTTGCTTTCATACTTAAGTAGCGTATGATTCATAAATCCACTCTCTTATTAATTCTGCTTAGCTTGTGTAAATGACCCTCCTGGGTATATACACGCCAGATAAACCAAAGACACGGATGAAGGGAGAGAGCAGAGAGAGAGACAGAGAGGGAGAGAAAGTGAGAAGCAGGAGGCTCGAAGGCTCTTTGAGGAACAGAGTTGTTAGTACTTTGCCCTCGGGGTGAATGAGAAGTAGCTTTGAGGGCTTGTGAGACCCAGGGTTGGCTCCCCACCTAAAGGCGTGTTTACCACCCTGTTGTGCGGCTGTGCTTTTGAAGGATCAGTCTTGAACGCGCCTCTAATTAAAGCTGTCATGGCTGGGTGCCTGCAGGGATAATGTTCTATTATTATAGTCATTTGTTTCAATTAAACGCTGGGTGATTTTACAATAGCAGCCGTGAACCTGTGTGAGTGAGCCATCACTCTAAACAAGATGGCTCCAGTCAAGCAGCGGAGTGGGGAGAGAAACGTCTCAGGACGCACAGACGCGCTGATCAGTGTACGTATAAATAGGAGAAGACGGGAAAGGGAGAAGGTGTGAGCGTGTGATTAAAGTGGAGCAGCAGGAGAGTGTATGTAGCACTGTGTGGAAATGGTGCATCACTAGCAAGTACATTTCATTTTCCCTTTACATTTAGAAGTAAATAAATAAAAAGCTGATTAATTCCAGCTCTGCATAAGATGCTTTACTAAAAGCTGACAAACCTGAAGATTTATTAGAGGCGGAGCTAGGACGTTTATTGATTCTTTGACATCGACAGACTTCGATATGATGTCGGTGCAATAAAATCTTGTGTGGCTATCAACATGCTTATTTAAGTGGCGAAACAGATGCCACTTCGCTATAATCATCATAAGGACGGCGCAAGGTTAGCCCTTTTTCTCTCTTATGGTGTGAATCTCTCCTCTGTCTCCTTGTAGCTGTGTAGGGCTCTCTTCTCCCCTTCTCTCATCTCTGAGCTGGTGGTCAAATCCCCTTAGCTAAATCAAATGGTGCAGGCAATTGGAGCGGCCGTGAAACCATTTCAAAGGTAAGGTCAGCAGGAGCAGGGGAACAATGGCTTTGTGATATTCCATCTCGCACACAATGTGCTACACATAATTGGAAAGCCTTTGTTATTTGACTCCCATTTGACTATGATGTACAAGATGTGAATACAAACACGACAGGCGTAACGATGGCAGAGGAACATGTTCACACCGCGTTTCCTGGCTCTACATCACAGCTTAGGTCTCCATGGCTGCTTACCACCAAAGTGCAATACCTCACTGTCCCCTTCCAAATTTTTGGAGATCGATTTTCATAATTAGGTCATGTGGGTTTGTATCTTTTTCTCCTGTTGTTCCTACACTTTTTCCTCTGTGTTTCCAGCATCCTCTGTCTATGAGGGACTCTGGTCTCCTGGGGCATCACGACAAACAACTAAATTGCTGGAGGTTGAGCACAGCTCGGACAATATGAGAACACTGAATCTAACTTAGATAAATAATCTAAATATATGTACATTTACAGTAGACCAGAAGACGGTCGATTTAAAATAGATTTAATGGTTGCACCACGAGAGTAGCAGCAGTAATATTTAATCTATGTCGAGAGTCCATGAAAAGTCACAATGTGTATGTACCATTAGGAATTAGCATACAGTACCTATGGCAACCAGCAACCTTTGTCAGATTCTTTCATAATATTTGTACAGCCGTCTGCTGCTCGCTTTATTTAGCTCCAGCTTGATGGCGGCTTGCGATAACTTCTTGTTCTGTCTCGCACAGGTGAAAGCACCAACTAAAAGCACTCAGAGACACTGGAATAATTAAAACATAGGACTGACTATTAGAATTGAATTTTCACAGTGGGGGTGAGAGTAATGAGCCTCGGTCCTTTGGAGGTTCTACTGTATGTAGCTGCAGCAATGCATACTTTAATTACTGAAATAAGATTATTAGTTTCTTTGAGCTTTGGGTAAAGTTCATGCATCTTTGCTTTGCCTAAAGTAGTTTTACAATACAACTTAGACTATGCACTTTAGGCTTAGTGTAGACCGTGAGAGTTTCTATGTGTCCGTATCTGTCATAGATCTCTTAACTGCTGCATCGCCCGGGTCAGAACACTCAGCTCTACTGAAAACTGAACTGATGCTGTAACGTGTTATCGTGAAAATAAACACCATTTCATTTTAAAGAAATAAAGAAATGGGATGAATAACTGTCTCGGAGTAATGAAGGAAACTTAGACTCTCATCATTTGAAGCTTCGGTGATGCCAGGTTTTTCTGTTTTGGTGCCTTCACAAGAAGGACCCACAATTCCACGGTGCCTCCCCCCAGTGAACTCGACATGTCTCCCTCTTGTTTATATTAAACATGGTGTGGCTCAGATTAAAGGGTGACAATTTTCCCTGGAGGCTGTTGCTATGGAAATGCGTCTGCCATAGCTATGATAGGTCATTCATGTTTGATTAATTGGTTTTTCAATGCTTCTTGGTTTGTGAGGACCCTTTAAGAGCAAGTATATGGAAAATGGAAAGTTAATGAATTTCTGTTTCCTTCTCTTTCCTTCTCTCTTTCTTTCATCCAATTTTTTCTGTCTTGCTTATTTTGCTGAACCTATTTTCTTATGTTGTATGAAATGTAGTCGTGGTGTTATGCATTATGATTGGACGTTGGAGATTGCCGTGGATGGGGGAGGTTAGAGTTTGATTATTTGAAATGCAGAAGGATTGCTTTTGTTCATGGCTGGCTTTTGTAAGCAGCTGCAAACACAGAATCTAATGTCATGCGAATATTATGAGTTTTCAAAGCAGGCCAGAGCCTTATACAACATCGCTTTGTTGTGCATTTTTATTCTGGCAATCTACTGGGAGCAATTATGATTAGAGAGCTGAGCCTTCATCTCTGAACCGCTACTTGTGTTTATCAAGACCTCATATGCTTGGGCCCTTTCAATTTGATCTTTTTAGCACTGCACTAATGTGTAATGTATTATTTAACTCATAAATGTTTAAAATTGCTAACAAATGCTAGTTCATCACTTTTTGATCTGTAAATTGCCAAACATTCCCATTTATGCTTGCATTAAAAGCATCCTTTGGTTCGTGCTCCTGTTCTGTCCTGATGAATCTCGAAGAAAACCTTTTGATGTGGTTATTATTGAAGATCTTTTAGTAATGCTTAGAGCTGAACTTTGTGAGACTCGGATTCTGTTATCACTCTGAAAGATGTTTTCTGTGTGGGGGTCATTCTCCAGCTGCGAATGTCAGTTTTGTTTCTACTTGTAGGTCTAATTGTTGGAAAAGGCATTGCTTAACGCATAACGGACAAAATATGTCTGCAGGGGGGGCAATAGCATTGATGATCAATACAACTGACTCAACAATCGCTTTGCCATATGCTGAGATTCCTGCCTTGTCAAAACTTGATTTTGTATTGTGGGAACTGAAGTCTTTTCCCTACAGCCAACCTGGTCACTGTACGTCAAAGACCCTGGAGGGGTTGCACTTGTACTTCCTAGAGTAGTAATCATTAATAAGTCAAAAAAGTCAATAACATATATGGATTGTACCTTTAATGGTAATCCAATGCTTGAAAAAACTATGGCATTTCAGTTAGACAATAGGGATGTGTGTGTGGTGGCAGGGGCTGAATAAAAATGGTCTGAATTGTAAAATTTCCTGAAATAAATGGACAAAATTTATGAGAAATGTTCATGTAAATAGGGTGGCCAAAAAATTAGGACCATGCCTGAATATAATGCATTTCAGTAAGACTCCACCACCTACTAGGACCTCAGTAATAAATATATAGTAGAAATAGCAGAACATTCTGGAGATTATAGCCTTGTAAAAGTAGGATTCATGGCAGACCAGTTGTACTGGATCGCATGAGATTGTACATGTGTAACTAATAAAGTACTACTAAAGTGGCCAGTGAGTTTAAATCTTAAAAATGTGGCAAATGTTTAAGCACACATTCAGTTGTTTTTTACATCTGGTAGACAGTGACGTATTAGCATTCATTTTTGGTGAGCAATTCATTCATTTACTCTCACTTTATATCTGATTTTCTTTTACACTATTGCCAAAAAACACATTTGGATAGCAGCGACTTAAATTACTGACATGTTTCACTCTTTAAAATAGTATGGATGGGTCACATTAGCTGCGGTGAGAGCAGCCTAGCTGCACTCTGTCACAACAGAAGATGTCGTTTTTTTTATGTACTTTATAACGGAAAGAGATTGAGAAGGACAACTAGCAAAAAAGCGGCCTGAGAGCTCAATGGGTTAGGCGCCAGACTGGGATGCAGAAGGTTGTGGGTTCGAAGCCCGTCTGACTCCTAATCCATCCCCTACCAGGTGTGTCTCTGAGCCAGACACCCAGCGCTAGCTCCTTGTAAGTCGCTTTGGATAAAAGCGTCTGCCAAGCAAAGTAAAGTAAAGTAGCACAAATTCCATGCTATAAAAAGCTAAAGCTGTAGGGGGTTTGACAGGTCCTTCATTTGTGTTTTGTGTGTGCGATTAGTGGATCAAATAGGGAGCAAATAGTGCAAGTGTGTCTTCTAATGTTGGAAGCAAAGGTGCTTTGTTATTGGTTTGAGTGAAGCAATACAGAAAAATTAGGCACTTATTAATAGTCTTGTTCAAACAAATCCATCTTGCAAGATTAAAAACATTCCCACGAGGAAGGTCAGTGCTACAGTCAAGTATCAAATAAGCAAATGGCCACAAGCCTGCTGTAAAGAAGGAGAGTAGAGGAAGGAAAGAGAGATTTTCAAATCACCAGCATAAGTTTGACAGTGACACCTGTAAGAGGACACATTTCCCTCTTATCAATGCAAATTATTTTTTTGTCTTAATTGCATATTTGGCTGATTGGCAAACTTTGAGTAGAGGAGATGATAGTAAAGCTGGTGTTCTTCTCTCACCCCAGATGCAGGAGATGGCTTTGCACCACCACCAACAGCAACACCATCACCACCACCCAGATGGCGCTCATTATGACCCCGCCTGTAACCACCCCCTGATAAACAGCTCACCTCCGATACTGCCCAACCCCATGAGTGCACTGTCCCAGCTAAACCCTCAGGTCAGCCGGAGCACACTGCCTCACGGTTCCCCCTCACCTCCCGGAAGTAAATCGGCCACACCCTCCCCCTCAAGCTCCAATCAGGAAGAGGAGACTGATCCTCATTCTAAGGTACAACTTCTGCAGTACAGCTTACCGTAGTGGAGTTGGAGGCGAGGGGTTGGCAGTGCTGCTTTGAGATGATTCGAGAGGGGCTAGACGTGCTTGTGTTTCTTCATTTGGTTGTATGGAAAGCTCACACATAATTGCGCGGTTTTGCTGGAGTTTGCGCTGCGGTTTTATTTATTTTGTGTGTGTAATTGTGCGGTGTAGTGTGGTGTCACATTTGAATGGGAAAATTACTTTGGGAGATTTTTTGTTAGTGATAGAATTTAAGTAAATTTTATTTTAGTTTTTTAATTAGTTTTTATTCTGAGTGGCACTAAGCAACATTTCAAATGAGTTATAAATCTGGTCCTCACTTAAAAGCAACACAGTTTTCCCTTTGTGCATGGTATTTTCAGCGTTGGATAAATCTCTTTTGCAGTCACACATTTTGCAAATGGCTCACAATCTATTATCACCACGGCGTGTTTGTGTGTTTGCTGGCAAATTCATGTCACAACATAAACTCTTCGATCCGCGATGCAGTTAATGAAACACGGAACAATTTTTTTCTAAGAAAGACAAAAGGATATTTTTATGGGTTTATCTCTAACACAGATGCTATCTTATTTGGTTATATACAGCCTGGTATGAGGAGTACCACTCCTTCATATATAACACTCATTAATTTAAACGAGAAGGACGCTTGTTTACATTCATTCATTCTTGTTTATGTAAATTGGTTAAAAGGCTTTCATAAATTGCCCACCAACCAGTGTCTCTGTGGATTTGCTTCACCTCTGTCGAAGGAATGTGCGTGTGAGTGTATAATTGAATCTGCCACAACCACAGTGGACGTGGCAGATTCATCGATGTATTTAAATGCTAGCTCACAGTGATACAGTATAACAAGAGGGGAATCCTTTAGTTGGAAAAAAAGAATCCAGCACGTACATCTCTGGTGAGCTTCTCGCTGTGCGTGTCAAAAAATGATTACCATCTCTCCTATAAGTAAGTAATTCCATTTGCTCTCTTCAATTCATTCTGAGACCCCATCAAAGCCAGAGCAGATACAGCAGGTGATTTAAAATTCTTCTCAGCCCTGGCATGAAAGTTAGAACCTAAGACTTGCTGAACAACTGAAAAATAAAGATTTATAAAGGTTTGATACGTTCAACTAACAGATGCTGTTGGCAACCAGTGCCTGTATGAAAATGTCACTGTCAGTGAATCACGGCTGTAATATTCAAATGCTGAATACACAGGTATTGAGAGAGACTCGTTTGAGTTCACGTGCTTCACCTGGACCCAGCGTTATAACCATCAATCAGAGATTGTGACCTTGTTTTTTTCTGTGTCAATAAGCTGTTTTGTGTTTTGTGTCTTTGATGGTCTTTCAGATCACAGGCGAGAAGCGACCGTCTTCGGAGATGATAAAGCCCAAGCCCAAACCCCAAAAAAAGAAGAAGAAGAAGGATCCCAATGAGCCCACAAAACCGGTTTCAGCCTATGCCTTGTTCTTCAGAGACACCCAGGCAGCCATTAAGGGACAGAATCCCAATGCCACCTTTGGAGATGTGTCCAAGATAGTAGCCTCCATGTGGGATGGACTGGGAGAGGAGCAGAAGCAGGTACATCAATGTGTTTTGTGTTCTTTATCATCCTGTAATTGCCACCTGCGGCCATCATTTAGGTTTTCTATGAACACGTAAAGCACATAAAAAACAACATGAACATTCATTTGGAGTGGTGATTCTGTCTGTGAGATCTTCACTGTTATTTTCACTTCGTTTTTGGTCTCCACCACCATGCACAGCAAGATTTCAACTTTAGCCCCCTGTTAGGTGCCAAACATGATAGAGGTCGCTGACACGACATTTAAGTCATAATTACAACACTATCTGTTCATCTGAATATTTCACAGATCTGATTTTCAGGGGCTAAGTGAAAATGCACACACCCACAAACACAGTGTACTGTATATACCAGGAGCTTATCTCATCATCATCACATCTTATCTTAATTTGTTTGATGTATAACACAGCAGTGACAAATATAAACTTTTCTTCTCAGAGTGGCTTCAAATCTCGTTTTTTGTTTCAAAAACTGAAAAGAAACTTGGCATTTTGCAGAAGTGTGTTATTTTTATGTGTTTCTGCAGTGAAAAGGGTGAAAGGTACAGGTAGATGTAGATACTGTATGTGTAGCAGAATAGTTTCAGGAGTCATTTCCTTTTCATTAGAGCCTGACCCGTTCATTTTGAGCTACTGCAACATTTGCTGCTGTTTTAAGTACATTTTCACCAACCATATTTTCTGTTTCACTTTAGGTTTCTGTGTGTTTGTGGTAACAAATGATGTTGTGAAATGAATGGAAAACGAGACAGTCTGATGATCATGTGCAGACTCATATTTTTAGAATATCCAGTCAGGGCACAGCCTATTGGGTGTCAAATAAAAGCACCTGTCTCTATGACAAAGTGCAGCCCATTCTGCTCAGACCCAGCCAATGTCGACTAGACCCTATCTAGCATGTGTGTGTTTTTCTCCCACCAAACCTACTTTATACGCTGGACTTTGGAGGCCGTCTGTCCCTTTTATTTGCAGTTAATTTTTGCTGCCTTCACCGGGGTTCTTCACCATGAATCTTCATTTTGCTGCTGACACCCTTGAATGTGAATTCCTCATTTCCTGTCCTTTTATTTATATCTGTTGCCTGGTGATTTGATCATGCCGGGAATACAAGATTAGCAATTGCCTTGTCCTTGGTTTCGCCTCAAGGACATCTGCTCCTGAAATGTTATTGTTTGTGCTCCTTAACCCTTTGCATCCTGGTGTCTTTTTCACCTTAGATTTCTCTCTCTCTCTCCCTCTCGCTCTCTCCTCGTCGAAATTAATTTCTCCTCCACAGTTTTTCCTTGAAAAAGAGACTAAACCGGCAAAAGGGCAATTTCACCATTAAAATGCTCCCACTTATTATGCCATTGCGCAGTTAATTTTTTGATTTGTTTGTGCATTCATGTGTTTAATCGAACGTGTCACCTCGTAAGACACATAATTAACTTGAGGTAATGGTGTCATTATGAGATGAAATGTAGTACCCTGTCTGGGCAATAACACTGTGATTGCTCTAATTATTCTGTGTGACTAGCACTGTCACTTATTCCGGCACAACAAATGGATAAACTTGATAACTGTGTATTTAGTGAGTGCAGCCGATTCAGCTATTTTGTGCTATTACTCGTTAAAGTCTAAAGACGTTAAAGTCTTTGTCTTTAGTTTGATATAACAGACGCTGCATCTCATTTACTCAGAACTGTACTTTTTTGAAGGGAAATCCATTTAGAATATTTACAGAAATGTGCGATGGAAAGGTCCCAAATCTGAAAAAAAGTTAAATACAACCTCGAGCTCAGTTTCTCCCTCTCTTCTTGATATACTGATGTACAGTATATGCTGTTGCCATTTCTTTTCTCTCTTTTCTCCCCCAACACTGGCTGCCATATCATCTCTATAGGACCAATGAGGTGTGTTCTATAATGTCATAGTCAGACCCTCTGGAGCCATGCAGGAGCACCAGAATGTAAACACAACCTTTCCCCTACACACAGCTTTGTTTTAACTAGAGTATGGCCCCTGTTTCCAATTACCTTTGGCACTCCTCAAACACACAGGACTCACATGAATGCAGCGAGGGCGGCATCTTTTAATACTGGCTTTTATTGAAGAAACAATCAGAAGTTTCATTGTTGTCATTTGTGTTCTTTTAGCGTGTGCGTTTTTCCCCACTTTGCTCGTCTTGTTGTGTATTCTCCAGTGCTGTCCTTGAGCCTGGCAGAACAAAGTCCCCCTTTTTTTTAAATTCATGTTTATGTTCATATTTTCCTTTTTATTAAGATGTTTTTGTAGCTCGCACACTATACTTCTTTTTTTTAATTCCCAAAGGCCCCTGCTTTATAGTGCAAGATCAATGCATTATTTGGGTTGTGTTATTCCTCAAGGTGACTGTTTGTTAAAGCTGCCCCAGAAACACGCCAAAAAAAACTTTCTTCTTGTTTTTGTTATTTAAGATTAAGATCAATTTTAAGATTTTACAGCGGCGGGGGGAGGAGAGAGGAAAGACTTTAGCTTTATTTAATTGAGGGCTGTATCAGAGTTGCGTGTCGGTGAAGGGTCGCAGATAAGAAGGAAGCAAACACTGTCACTTTATGCTTTGAGCATCATCAGGCATGCTTTGATATTAAACTCCTCAAATAAGCTGTATTTTAGTAGCTGTCTAGCATTAGGCCTTTCTCCCTTCCTCTTCTTAACTCCACCACCTTCTGTTTAACTCCTGTCATCGTCATCATCTCTGTATTTCCTCATTCGCTCCCTCTTCTCCTCTCAATGGTCCCTCAGTCTTTCAGTCGTAGGGGTAATCACTCCCTTCAGTGTCAGCAGGCTGTGGAGTTATTGTCTCCTGTAATTAACTGGTTATCAAACAAGAACATTTCATTAAGGTACAATTAGGGGCTAATTCAGGCGGGACACCTCTGTGTCAGGATTACGGTGGAGGCATATGCTCTCCCCTTGCAGTTTTGTTATTTTTAATTCATACTGACCTGCAGCCTCTGACGGCTTCAATTGCTAATGAATCCACTCACTTTGGAATAATTAGACATCCTTAGGCATGGTAATTTATTTAAAAGTATCTGTCGTTGCGCAAATCATTAGCTGTGTTAAATTAATTTGAAATTAAAGCTGCTGGGAGTTTAGGGTTCATTAAAGAGCAGCCACGGCTCTATCAATATTTAAGCGGTGAGGGGTAGGGTTGTCACTTTTTCCCATTTCTTAATAGGGATTTTTGTTTTTATTGTGAAAATGCTTGTATTTTGGAGTTCCTAATTCAATGCAGTCGTGCTTCAAAATATCCTGAATGTGTATCATGAAAGGGAAGTAATAATAATAATGTAAATAGGGATGAGTGAGAGGATAAACATCAGCTGTTTGAGCAAGAGATTGTATCCGTCTTCATCCTGAGTTGTTTGCTGTTCTCTGTGTATGTCTGTTTGTTTATTGACTGTATGAGTTAGCGACTGCCTGCCTATGTGCGTTTGGCACCACATGAATGCTTAATGGTTATTCTAACTCACCTCTTTGAAAGAAATGACCCCGTCCACAGAGCCACAGACAGTCTCTCACTGAAGATCAGTAATTACCCGCTGCATTCGCACACACACACACACAAACCTGTGGTCTCCTTCGTATTAAAATGCTCAAGAGTGGAGCTGAGATCTGAGTCTTCCTTATCGATTTGAGCGTGGATTTTTTTGCGACTTGTTTTTCCCACATCAGAAGGGCAGTGGCAGCTATAAAGAGCCCGTGAGTGACATGTGATGACATTAACTTGAATTCCCTGTCTTAACGCATCATTTGAGGTTCATTCAGAAGGCTTGAGATTGCCTCTTCGCTAATGCTGTTTTGATTTTTGTTTCTTCCACATCTGAATGATTTGCTGGGACATCGGCTCTGATTAAGAGATGAGCAACAGTCTTAATAGAGGAGGAGACTCAAATGCAGTACACAAGATGACAAACAGCTTCTCACGCCTCCCTTAGCTCTATCGTCTTTCAGGCTGCAATATTGCGAACATGATTTGGAGCATTTCATTCTGGGTATTTTTGAAAAATAATTCAAACATCATGTAGGTGGGCAAATCTCCTTGACTTGATAGCTGTGCAATGAATGCATTTGCTATGTTTTTCATCACAGAGCACGCTGCCGGGTCACACAATCACACCATGACTTCCAAAATCTCATCCACATCAGTCAGTGGACCACAGGGTCATTTTAGCCTTTGGCATCACCTTGTAATCAATCGTTGTTGTTGTTGTGTTTGCTCCTGCAGAGCTACAAGAGGAAAACAGAGGCTGCTAAGAAGGACTACCTGAAAGCCCTGGCCGCCTACAGAGCCAGTCTGGTTTCCAAGGTAACCACGGGGGTCACATCTTTGATATACATGGGTCAGCTGCGATATAAAGGATGATAAATTAGACAGAGAATTCCTCTCACTCGTATTCCAAGGAAAGGGTCCACTTGCTGCACTGAGGGGTTGGTATGTTGCATGTGCATGTGTGTGTGCATGTGTGTGTGTGTGTGTGTGTGTGTGCCCAGAAGGAAAATGTGAAAATCAAAGTATGAGTTACTTCTAATTTGCTGTCTTCTTGGTTTTCCTACCCTCCCTGATGGGCGGCTAATGTGTTAGCTGATGTTTACTCACTTCAGCCAAGAACCTTAAAACACTTCTACTGGCAAATGTAAAAATCATATCACACATATTGTAAAATTGCATTTTCTTAAGGCTGACATGTCTGCTGCAACGTCTTCTCACATCTGCGAGGCTGCAGAGGGCTGCTGTAACGCACAGCATTTCATTTCCCTGTTTCTGTATTCTGTTGTTTTTTTTTTTCTTAACACAACCCTAAATTGCATTAGCATATACCAAGCTCCTCCTCTACCCCCCCCCCTACACACACACACAACCTCCTTCCTCCCCCTCCTCCCGGCTCCACACTTCCTCTCGTGCTCATGGGCCGAAAACAAGCACCTTGATTAAAGCATGAATAGTTAATTCATCAGCCTCTTCACTGTGGCATACTTTCAACTAAAAAGACTATTCTCATCTCTTGTCTTTAGTGCAATTAGACATTCGTGTCAGAGCTCCTATACAGAGACTTGATTGATACTATATGTTGGTAGATTGCCAGTCAAAAAACTGACTGACAAAAATAAACCTGCGACACCCCCCCCCCCTCCAGTCATTCAGGACTAGCCATCCTGAATGCAGGGCTGAATCTCATGATTCAACACGATTCTCTTTTTTTAATTACCAATGAAGGAGTCTTTTCAAAACGAATTGGGGTGGGTGGAATTGGAGCTAATTGGAGGATCATTTGTGGGATTCACATCTTCACCGTGCACCTGTTGCCTTTTTGTTTTTGTGTTACCAGTTGGTTTGTTTGGGGAAGGAGAAAAACAAAAGTTAGATTGCTACTCGCTCTATGTAATGGCACCTCTCTTGTATCCATTTCAACTGAAAGCCTGCAAGTGCAGAATGGGATTCTGAAAAGTCAGGCTAAGTTTCACAGATTTCACAAATGCTCCAGTCTTTATGAACTATGTTTTAACATATAGCTGAATCATAAATGTCCCTTATGAATATGAAATCATTATATTTAATATATCATCCTTTTAGTTCCCCTTTCAATAAATTAGGTGCCACAAATCTAATTGATAATCTCACTCTTTCGCTTTTCCTTCACCCCATTCTTCACTTCACTATTTCATTTTCCACTTGACCCTACTGATGTGTCTGTTGCTTTATGCACCTCTACATGCCAGGCCATTGATTAGCTCTGGTGTTCACAGGGATAAATGTGAGCCATCACTAAACAGCAGACCACCACACGTCACTCCCGCTATTCTGACAGCTAATGAAAGACACTGGATGTATTTCATACACAATGCCACTACATGTAAGACACAGAGACAGAAAAACCTGCGTGCACGTGCATAACAGTGCATAAATACACTCTAAGTGTAGATAATGAATATTTCAGAACACTGTACAATACAGTGTCATTTGCAAACATGTTTTCACATCATATAAAGCTTTTTGAAAGGGCTATGTCACTTTTCAGTTTATTCCATGAAGTTATTTATATAATTGTCTTTGAATTTTTCAGTGACAGCTGCTCCTTCTTTTCTTTTATTTCTTCATTGATATGTTGTTTGAAAACTTCCCTCTGAGAGGAATGTCTCAGTGGGAATGAGAAGGCGCAAAGAATTATGGGGCAGTTTTGTCATTTAGAGACCATCAGCTCCATCATCTGTTGTATGGGTACTCAGAGCTGTCTCAAACTTTACTCTACAGTGTCAGACTGATTCTGGAAATAGCTTTGTAAACCTGCTGCAGCTAATTTATATCACAAAGGAATCGACATTTAGTGGGAAACCCGACAAACTAAAAAATCTCCTTCTCTGTTCCCCGTAGACATATAACGACCCAGTGGAGGCAAAAACTGCCCAAACGAGCCAGGCCTCACCACATATGATGCCAGCCAACCCACCCCTGTACAGCGTGCCACCTCCCCCCCAGCCGTCGTCGCCCTACCTGGGGCCCGGGGCCTTCCCTCTCACTGACCTGCAGAGCTACGCAGGTCATGCCCCGCGCCACACCTTATCGCAGACGCTCAGCCAATCGCAGATGCTGCCCAGCATTAGTGCCTCTCCCCCTTCCTCCTTCCAGATCAGCCCACCCCTTCACCCCCACCAGCAGCTCTCCCTGCACCAGAGCTCACTCCTTAGCCAGCCTATCCGCATGCAGCAGGTCTCATCCCAGCCAATCATTTCTCACCAGATGGGGCTCCAGGCCCCTCTGCACTCCCCACCTCCTGGGCAGCAGGTACAGTAACAAGCTAAGACTCATTTGCTGTGAATTGTTTTTGCTTTAAAACTACTTTACAACAAACTGTTCCTTCTATTTTTCAGGGTTTTACCCACCTCCACTCATCAGAGTATCAGAAGAGCATTGGGGGACCCCAGTCTCCAGGAGCCCCTGGTCAAGGCCCTGGAGTGGCTCAGAGCCACGACTGGGACAGTGAATACTGCAATCGGGAGTGTGGCAACCACTGCAGGTCTGTGGAAACAGACAACACTAACCTTACTAACCTTTAACAGTTCAAAACAGCAGAACAAACAGGACTGGATGTAATAAACCATCCAACTTACTTACATGCCCCTAGATCAATAATCGGTATCGATTTTACTACATATGTCCAGGTGTAAAAAAGGTATGGTCATATGTAACTCCCTTAGAAATAAGCAAACATTGTCATTCCAGACATCTCTTCTGCTTGTTTTTTTTTTCAATATAAATGTTGAAAATTGTCAGCTTTGTCCCAGTGAGACATGGGAGACAGCTGGAGAGGTAATGGTGAGATAATAGAGCTTGTCATGTGTTTGTCAGGCAGCAGTAAAAGGCAGATGTTCCTAACATAAGTTTTGACTGTTATTGTACTAAACTGTTTGGCAGGCTGTGGAGCCCTGCAGCACTGGAAGAGACTGTCTACTTCACTCATCATGCTAAAACGCAATGAAAGCTTCACTTTATTAATAGGGTTCGGTTAGGGTAAAGTAGATGCCAGAAAAATAGATGATTTGCCTTCAATTGTTCCCAAAAGCAATTACAGATATATATTGTATGCTATAAATGCTATATATATATATATATATATATATATACGTATATATTTCAATATGTTCTCTTTTCTCTTTGAATCCTTGTTTTATTTATAGTTGTGTTACGCTAACCTGTGTCTCCCTTTTTTCTCTAGTGGCAGCATGATAGGCAGGGACAAGCCACTCTACCTCACCTGAAACTGAAGATCATACTCTGTCGACAAACATGACACAGAGGAGTCTACTTTCACCCCTCCCTGTTCTCCCAACCCGCGTCCCCTCGATCCTCTTCTGATGCACACACACACACATACACACACACACACACACATGCAGTGCACATGTAACATACAACATACTAGTACATACAAACAAACACATTCCACAACACCACTTTTTTTGTCAATGTAACTATAATTTCTCTCAGTTTCTAGAAGAATTTGTGACCAGAGTTTTTTGACTAGATGACTACTGTCTGTACCACTTAATGTATTAGCAGTCCCCTTGCTGTTTAAATTTGCCAAGCACTTAAAAGCCCCCCGACCCTCCCTCTTGCTCCCCCTCGTGCTCACTCTGAGTTGTATGTCTGTGCCCTCGTTGAGACGGGCTAGGCTAGTGAGCACTCCTCTTCTACGTCACGATTAATGTCCCCTCAGGGACCCCATCCAGCTTTAATTAGAATGAGAAGAAAAAAATACTCTCTCTTTAATTATTTGATTTCCTTTTGTATTTTTACTTTTTGTACTTGTTGATGTTCTTGTTTTATTTATTTCTGGCTTGCAAAAGTGTTCCTCTTTTTTTTTGCCAATAAGCATTGGGCCCTGTGCGGTAGAGAAATATTAACTTCTAGTAGGTTCAGAGCAGGCCTTGATGTTATGGTAGCTTTGCTTAAGGGCCTGCTAATGAATAGAAAACGCTTGGGTGGGGAGGAGAAAGAAAACAAAAAGAATCTTTTTTTAATATTAAAGACCTGTTGAGGTCTGCTGAGCTGTCACAGTGTGATTGTAAATATCACTTTTATGGGATCAAATTGGGAATTGGAAGTCCAGATAGATTTGTCTCTTCGTTAATATTACATGTAAATCATTTTGTGTGAGCGCGCGCGCGTGTGTATGTTTGGACGTTAGAATGTACCCCATTCATGACGTGTGTATGTGCACGAGAAACCGCACCGATGTGCGAGAGTGTTTCAGCGTCGGAGTGTTGAGTCTTTCTTTTGAATTTTAACAGCCTTGTGCAGCTGGATTTTAGAGGAGTATTTCACACTCTCTTTCTTGCATTAAATCTGTGCTCACTGGTGTGTTTTTTTCCAATAAAGTTCAATTCAAAACTGAATACACAATATGTGTCCTGGAGATCATTAAATGGAAAGAGCCAGGCGAGTGATAGAGAGGAAAGCGATGGAAGGAGAGAAAGAAACGCTGCGAGATAAAATGAGCTATAATGTTGTAGATGAAAAAAAAAGATATTGCCTCAAAATGCCCCCCTCCCCCCTCTCCTGTTCTTATTTCGTCTGTCCATAATGTCAGTTTTGTCTCCTCGACATGCAGAAGTGAAGTAATGAAATATGCGAATGGAGCCATCACAGCCACATTACATTGAATTTTCTAAGTTTGTAGTTGGTGTTTGATTATTTTGATCTCCTCTTTTTAACATTTGTGTGATTAACAGAAATGCATTTTGCTGACAAAGACATCTGTTCTTATCTCTTTACTGTAGCATAATTTTAGTTTTAGTTGTTACCGAACTATAGCATTTTAAGTTGTGTAAAAACAACCTGCCAATTGTACTTATTTTATTTGTAAAGCCAGTAATGATAAATATTTTAAATGGTTATCAATATATTGTTTCGCTAGTTGCCCATTAGTCTATTGACAGGTTTTTTTTATTTATGAAAGAAATTAGATCACTTTTGCTTCTTACAATGAAGGTGTATTTTTATTCTTATTTTATTGTTATTTTCCCTTGGTTTGATCAAATTCACTATGACAACAGCAATGATTATTTTTTCTTCTTCTTTTTTTGGTTACATTTTTGGATGCTGCTCCTTTCCTTCTTGCCAGTAGCATCTGTTTGTGTCACAATGCTTCTTTTATTTCAAACCTGCATAATAAAAAAAGTTTAAAGGTGAAAATGCCTGATGTCTGTTAATTTCCCTGCAGACTTTTTGTCTCCTTTTGTTCACTTCTCTAATGAGATGATCACACTTTTTTTTTCTTAAGACACGATAATCGTTGTATTAAAGATCCACTAACAACCCAAACGTACTGTACCTTACAGTGTATTTGCACTTAATAGGGTTGAATTTGTATCCTATATTTATATTTAGCTCAAGGCTCCAATGGCGTTAGCTAATTAGCCACGGAAACAGTCTACAGCAGCCAGCATGGATATTGCCAGTAAACTATCTTAACAAACAAGAGAGCAGATGCGAGAAGACGTTTGCTTTGCTTGTGAAAGTGGTGCATCGTAGGCGTCTAGTGTGAGATAAAGAGAACAGAGAAATGCAATGTGCACACAAATTCAGGCAACCGTCCAAGTGCTGATTTTACCCCAATTGCACATAAGTCTTTTTAGAGACTTTCTGAGACAGGGAAGGCGAGATTGAAACTGAGCTGTCACGATCCCTCCCTTCAATGTTTTATTCATGATACATCTACGTGCCGTTTCTTATTCAAAAGTATTGAGTTGGCAAATATATCGTTATTGGACAATTGGAAAACCTTCCACTTTGTGATATGACACACATTATATGAAAGTCACAGTCGTACATTCTTAATGCAATGCCAGATAAAAGAGGTTTTGGGTGCAGCCCCACACACAGTCCCGTCTCCGCACCTTTCGTGCACATGCAGTTATGTGTTTGTGTCTTTTTTTGTGTTTCACTGTTGCCTCAAGTCTCAGGCTTTAGATACTGTATACTTGTACTGCACACATGGTAACAATAGTCAGTCGCTTCCCTTTTCCTTTTTTTTTTACTAAAAAGGTTTTCCTTTCTGTATATTTTCCCTGGCGTCACTATCTGTGCTGCAGTCACTCATTGTGTGTAGTAATACTGTAGTAAATACAGCGAGAAGACAGTATCAATTTAACACTTCTGTCAGAGCCTTTAATCTCAGTCTTCGTCTCAGAGTCAAAGTCATGAGGCCAATAGAGAATGAAAAGCTACAATTTATGGTGAAGGATGCCATTGAGAACAGGTGAATGCAGTGGACTTGTTGGTTTCCATAGCTTTGAAAAGACCACTGCAGCAACAAAATGAATGGTATAAGCTGTTGGGAAAGACAAGGTCAGCAATACAAGAGACACAAACTCACTTTAAATTCACTGTTTAATCCTCAACCCACAGTGAAATCATTTCACTGAAATAAGTTGTGTATGTATCTTTTTTTTTCTTATTATTTTTGGATTCAGACAACAATCCTTATTAAACTTTCCCTTAACCAACATTTAATTAAATAAAAATGTATATTGTTTTTCTGTGTTTGTAGCATTTAACGAGAAAAACGCACATTCTCTTTTTATTCTAAAAGGTTATTTATTATCTAGGTAGCATGTTGTTTATTTATACGCACAAGTGATCATTAAAAATACCAACATACTTGTAGGTGGCGCATATATGTTGATGATGAATGTGAGGTGTGTTTGTGGAATCATTCTGTCAGTGGTGGAAGACAATAATATGGATCACCAGCAGGCTTGAAACATGTAAAGCATATTTTATTTTCTCAAAAATGTACAATTTGCTCAGTGTTATGGTGGAACACGGGGCCATCACTGGACATCGTTATTATGAATATGGTTTATGTTACCACATGACAAACCTGGTGCTTCTCTCTTTCCTTTGAGTTTCAACTGATGCATGCGAGAAGGTCAGCGCTACGTTTCCACTAAAGGCTCGTGCACACACCGAACACCAGATACACAGAGTCAGTCTAGCATTCAGGCAAAATGTTTCACTTGCAACTCTGTGCTGCGGTGGAGCAACAAACAGCAGGAAATGTGGGTGGTTTTAACAAGAAATGGGTTTCGCTTTGTGTTCAGAATCAGTTAAGGTTTCTTTTTTATGCTGACTGTACTGCACAGAATAGTACATTAAGAAACACAATATTGCCTGCAGAACTTGTGAAGAAGACTCCAACTATAGACGGTTACATTGAGTCAAATATATTCTCCAGAAACTTTTATTTAGCATAAGTTGCAAACGTGACCTGTTCATCACATTATGTTTCTTTGTAGATATCTAGATGAATAATAGAATTATTTGCCATAACAGTTGCAGATGACACATTCATAGCTACGCAGAAAAACACTGACACAAACAAATGGTGACAAAGTGCAACAGATAGGATGTAACAGGTGAGGCACCAAGCACACTTTGCGGTTTCACACCTGTAGACATTTTCGCAATCTGGTATATATGCACGTATGTTATGTCAGCTTTGGTGACCTTAAGGCGGGGCCGATTGTCGGTCAAATTTGGTCCATTTCCTGTTTTTCTGATAGCACAAATAGTTAAATGCGTAAAGTCTTTGTATTGTCTTCTGAAAGATGTGGGGCTGTAATTTTTTACCTTTAAAATTCCCCTAAGACTCATAATGAAACATCAGGTGATGAAGAATTTCTCTCTATGACTAGATTAAACCAAATTTGAATGTCTCAGTATCAATTTGGCTGTTTTGTCTGTCATACTACAGGGTCACGAGAAAAACAATATTGTTCAAAACACTTGCTGTGTCCTCAGCAAATTATTTTTTTTCAAGTGACCTGTATTACAATACAATAATAAAACAATCTTCCGAAAGTTTGATTATCTCCATTTGAATATTTAATGAATGCCGCGGTCTTGGTAATAAACCAAACTAGCTGTAGCCTACAGAGAAATATCACCAGTCTTAGTTCTTCTCAGCCAAAGCAGCTTGTAGCTCAGTTTTAGTGATTTCCAGTCCACAGCTTCATAGTTTTGATTCACACTCACCTCCTAGGTGAGCCGTGGTGTTATTGTAAGCAGGCAGCCATTTTCAGTAAAACCTACGTGGAAAAATATATAAAGCGAGACAACACGTATAAGCAGCTGGAGAAGACAGAGGGGTATTCAGCCGTGAAGGAGACAGATCTTTTTCTCACAAACTGGTGGAGACCAAAACAGAGGTAAAAAAGTTTATATTTAATACTGAATGTGGTTAGATCTGTCTTTGTAAAAGACAAAGGAACAGTATATGTGATTAAAATTGTGTCAGATGAATGTGATATTTCAGTAGCAACAATTTTTTTTTCCTTATCTGGAAAGCAAGGTGATGTGAATGGGCTGATATTGCACTTTTAAACTCTTTATGGATATGTGGAAGTCGTGGCTGACGGCATTAAGCAAATGGTGGTCGAAGGGGAGACTCATTTCAATGAGTGAAGTCTCTTTCTCTCACTCGCACTCACATTTGTCTGTGGGCTATACAGGACAGAAGCCCACATCCATGTAGAGAAACTGCGATGCTCAGTGACTAAGAGGAAAAATAATGGTGCCCCCAGTTTCTCTATCTCAGCAGTTCTTAAGTCTTGACTAGAAGTGAAGATGAGTCAGATTGAGAACCATGCACATAACTATTTTCTCATCACCCATGCAGTTGTCTGTGAAAGTCATGTCTTTATATGTCCTGGATCACCTCGCTGCAGCCACAAAAATGGGACCAGCCATACACAGTCATTTCAGATGTTTCTTAAACACCGCAGCTGCTCTATTTGAGCAATATCGCCCACACATTCTGCACCTTGGATCCTCCAATAATTGCATGTTGGAGAGAGTGTTAGAGAGAAATGGCTGTGTTGGTGTACGGGGTTCTGGTCCAGATGTTTGGGATTAAAGGCTTGTTATGAAAATACAATATAGTTACTCAAACAGTTTGGTATTCAGCTCTGTCATGCAAATGGAATGTCACACTATTTAAATAGCTTTGAAGATGAGATTGGGAAAGGATTCAATTGAGTATAGTGCAACATGCTGGCATGTTGTATAATAGACGGTCCTAGCATTTGGTTGGTGAAATAAGGTCCATGTTCTTAAAATCAGCACCATAGCAACCAAGCTGTGGAAGGTGCTCTGCCAATATACAGTAAATGTAACTTCACGATACATTTTAGTGGCTCGCTCTTTATTTGGTCATTTCTGTGATAGTCGCATTGTTATTATCAAACAGAAAACATTAGGAAATGTTCGGTATGAACATTATGTTTGTTCATACTAAACAGTATGTTGAACCTAATTGCGTGTGTCCTTCTGGGGTCAGTGCAAATGAAAGTCTGAGCACCCTTTACATTCACATAGAACTTGTATTCAATATTCCCGTGTAACTTTTAAATGTGTGTACATTTACTCGTTTACTCATATTTGTGTAATATAAATGGAGAATTGTATGAGGCTCTATCCAAGACTAATAAACTCTGTTTGATCTGATCAGGTTTTTTTCTGCATCTATTTATCTGTGAAGATTTGTCATGTTTTTGGTGTTTTTCTTTTTTATAGTAAAACATTACAATTGTGAATCCTGTCTGTGCTAACCTAAAGGACATTTGAGCGAGGACAAGATTGTCTTGTTTAGACTCTGTGAGCTCTATTAAATTTGACACATGATATGCAATGCTCAAGCATTTTTTTTCCTCTTTTATCAATTACAGTGTTTACGTACCTGCGGAATCCAGAACGCTTTGTGCATGATTGCAATTTTCATACTTCACATTCAATATATCGCTCCATCTTTAAACCCTCTCCCTCCCTGTTTATGTCTGTGTGACAAACTTTTGCTTTCTTCCCAGGGGACATTTATTTTTGTAGTTGCATCTGCATTCATTAGAATCAAATACACCAGAATATTTTCGGGAGTTTTCTCCCTCTCTGTCTCTCCTCTAAGTAATAATACTTTCTATCACTCTTAAGTGTTTTCAATCAGCCTCCCTGGTTTAAAAGAAATGACTTAAAAAGCTTGAAGCAGGGGAAAATGTGGTTTGAATTCTAACTTGGGATTCAATTCAAAGGATCATCCTCGGCTACATGATTCAGAGAGAGTTCTGCCACACAAACCCTGATCAAGGCCACAACGTGTGGGTTTTCACAAGAAAATGTTTGTTCACAGTTAAAAGAATTTTACTTTTTCTGAATATTACCAATGATTTTTTTTAAATACAGTACATTAGGGGAAGATTGGAAGTCATGAGCTGTCTTGCCATTGTGATGGGCAGCAGCTGTTAAACTGCAGTGCTGTGGCCCCCGAAAAGTTTTGAGAGACTTTATAATATTTACGTTTTACAAGGGGGACAGGACAAACTGAATATTTGTTACTACTACACAGGTATTCGTGGCTGAGCTGCATTGACAGTGCTAACATGCTGACAATTAGAGGTACTGTTTTTTTTTGTGCTCATAGACCAAATGACTGAATACAGAAAAATGAATAAACCACAGCATCACTCATTACCACCGACAAATGCTAGATTCTTCTCTTCCTTTTTCACCCTCTGTTACTGCAGTTGGAAACATGTAAACAGATGATAAAACAACTTACTAATCGAATGGAAAAGTTTCAGTTGAAACATAAATTCACATTATAAACACTGCCATTCAGTCATTCACCAGGAACCTTAATTCCGTTGGTTAACCATGAGCTCGTAATGATTCAAATCCTGTTTGCTTCTCACACCCACATACATGCAGCTCGTGGCCTCTTCTTTCTCTGCTTGTCAGCCTCAGATAATAAACCCAGGAGAACATTCAGGAAAAGACACTATTTAATACATTTCTTTTAAAATGGATTATCAAATTAATTGAAACTGCTCAATAACTGCTGCAGTGAGGAATGCTTCCCACCTAATTGAATTAGGGTTTTCATTTCTGTGATTTCTGTTTGTTTTTGGCAGCTGCCATCTGTTTGCCTGGGATCAGCTCTATTAATAAGCTATTCAGATTGAGATGGGGCTTTATTCCAGCAACTGTTTCTCACCTCCTTTCTCTCTCTCTCTCTCTCTCTCTCTCTCTCTCCCCTCTTCTCGCTTCCTCGCTCGCTCAAATGATTGTCATGGAAATCATCAGAGGTGCCAAACCACAGACAAAAGAAAGAGCTTTAACATATACCTGAGCCAAAAAGGACAGAACTGTAGTCTAATTATGATGGGAACAATTAAGACTGTGCATATTTATTGACAGGGGACTTCACACTGGAGCATATGCTCATGAATACCAAAAATGAAGATAGGATGGAGGGGTTTGCTGGTGTTGGATCAGTACGTCTATATGATGGTGATGTTTTGGGGGAAAAAAAGGGTTTTTACTCCAGATAGCATGAGCAGCAATGAAAATGTGTGGTCTTAATTTGACAAAGCAAATGTGTACATGTAGTACAATTTACTATTCAACCATTGGATTATGCACTTATTCTGTGCAGTGTTTTGATTTAACGCCTTTCTGACAGCAATGTGGCTAATCTTCATTATCCCAGAAAACATAAAGAAAAATCTAGGTTTGCTCGTCATCACCAGGATAGAATATTAACCCCGATTCAAACATGTTGTTGTCGTTGTTTTTTTGACAGCTATAGTCTCTCTTTCAATGCTGCAAGAACAAGGAATTCCAATCTGGGCTTTGCTCAATATTCTGATCACACACCTCTCTCCTCCAGTAATACAAGTCTACTTTAAAATTCATAACTACATTTGGAAAGAATAAAAGGGTGCCCTGATGGAATATTTCCAAGGAGCTTACTTGAGTGAAAATACAATTCGCTTTGGCATATTTAATAACCCTAACCTGGTCGTTAAGACGTACTGTAGTAATAACAATATAAAAAAAAATAGTAGTGACTGAAAAAAAAAGAAATCCAAGCTATGCCTTAGCATGAAATGAGTGCCTATAATTCCTGCCTGTAGGAGAAGGATGCAAGCATGATGGAGAGAAAGAGAGGAAAATGGGGGAAAATGAAGGAGACAAGCAAAGGAGAGAAGCCTTGTCAAAGTTAGAAAGAGTCAGCTCAGTTCATGTCTCATTTTCTGCTTTTTCCTCCTCTCTTCTTCTGCCTCCGAGGCAGTTTGAATTGAATCAAACAACCTAGATTGATTAAGCGCGGATGAATGACTTTCCAATGACACAGGCTTCAGTTTTAGCCTCACCCCACCCCTCTGTACATATTTGTCATGTTTATTGAGGAGTTGATGTGAACGTGAGTGCGTCGTCGTTTCCTTTGGATTGTGTGCGAGGTTGAAACATTCTACCTAGAGTAATTGTTGTCAACGTTGTTCCGTTCCTTGAAAGTCCTGTTTGATTCCTGTTGAGTCCTCCTTTGATTCAAATGCCTCTCAGGAAGAAGAGCACAATGAATGAGTGTGAGAAAATAGATAAAATGCTCTAGCAATTGGAATATGAATTGCTCTGCTCAAGCCTTAGTATTAATCTCTTGGCCTCTCTCCTCTCTCTAGTCCTTTTGTGTTGAGAGGGGAAAAAAAGATAGGGGAGAGAGAGAGAGGGAAAACAAGAAATAGAGTATTGAATATTGTGGGATGTCCTGTTCTGAATTAGGTCAGGACCAATCAAAGCTTTAATGCTCTCTTGTCTTTCTCTCCCCCACTGAGCACTAATGTACCTTTCAGGACTCCTCTGTATGGAGAAACAGAGACCCCTACTGTCTCAGACAGTACACAAAAGGTTGCAGGACGCTATGTTGCCTCTCCGTTTTAATACTCCACTGCCATCTGTCTGCTGTGACACACGCTGCACAACATGCTGCGTGTTTACATGACATACAATCATGCAAATAGATGGTTAAAGCTGCAGTATATAACTACTTTCTAATATTATTTGACAGCTTTCTGAGAAAACCATGGACAGAGATAGTATAAAATAATAACTAGACTATTATCCATCAAACAGAAAACATCCCTATACACACCACACCTCTCTCCCTCCCTCCATTCACTCACTCCCTCACAATTTAGACTATATTTACAATTATGTATCATTGGAAATTGATATTTAAATACTAAGAGAAATTAGTTTGATTAGTAAGATTTTAAGATCATAAAAGACAAAAACAAACTGAGAGAAAAAACCTTAGAAGACCCAAACCATGATCCATATGAACTATGTTCCATCCAAATATTGTTTTTGTTCATCATCTTCATCATACACTGGTTCAACTGAAATGAGTGACTCTGATGATGGCATCAGTACAAACTAGCACTGCTAGAATAACCTCTTAATCATTTTCCTTAATCATTTATTTATCTTAAATACACATTTTGGACTGAATAAAATTAGCAATGTAGTATTTTGTCACAGTTTGATGACGACTCTAAAAAAAAAACACTTGTGGATTCTCAGTGCATCATTGAGAGTTTTAGGCAGCAGGATGATGAATGTAGGATTGAATCAAAGACCAGCAAATAAAACATCATGTTTGGTTTATTGCAACTACCTGCTAATGTATTTACTATGTATTTACCAGTTAAAAGAGACAAATGTCCATTTCTTAACTAGCTGCTAAGTTGCTGTTACAGGCTACACTCAACCAGCTGGATCCAAATACTGGGGTTTTATACAACAATATACCTGAGATAATACATCAACCATCACTCACACATGCACAGAAATGAATAATAGTTTATGAAAAATAGTTTAAAAAGTGAATTGTTGCAGGCCAGCTGCCGGTCTGTCTGGACCCAGGACAAGTGATCTCAAGACACTTTATGATGTTAACGGCGCTAAATACAGATTTATTTATGAAGCACAATAACAAACAGAGGAGCAGCTGGTAATTTGACCCGAAGACACACAATATACTGTAAGCTGTAAACTGTATACTGTGGAAAACCCAACATTCCCACCTGAACAAGCACTAGGCGACAGTGAAGAGGAAAATCTTCCTTTGAGGGAAGAAACCTCCAGCAGAACCAGGCTCAGGGTGGGCGGCCATCTGCCTCGACCGGTTGGGGTGAGAGGACAGAGGAGAGAGAGAAGAACAGAGTGTAGGAAACAGCGTTTCACCAGCTCTGAGAGGTAGAAGGAGCAAAGGGATTAGACCTTTTTCACAGCAGACATGCTACAGCAGGAAAAGCACAGGTTATCCTGGATCGGGTCGCAGGGGCGGCAGCCTAGGCAGGGAAGCCTAGACCTCCCTCTCCTTGTTACAGCCACTGTAAGTTAAAAAAAAGCAAAAAAAGAAAAGAACTACAACCAGACACAAAGATCAGCATCAACACTGTTTTATGGCCACTGGAAGAAATGATCTCCTCTGGAATTCTGTGAAGTACTTGACATTGATTAGTCTCTTACTAAACGTGCTCCTCAGTCCAGCCAGGACACAGTGTAGGGGTTGGGAGGGATTGTCCAGGATGGAGAGGAGTTTGGACAGCATCATCAGTAGACCCAAATATTTATACTCCCACACAATATCCACCTCCTCCCCCCTTATGAAGAGAGGGGTGACAGGACTCAAACATCATTGCGCTGTTGTTGAGATGTTTCTGGACGGTAAAAACTGCAGGAAACCAAACCTGCTGTAGTCAGGACTCTTTGACTTTCCTTGCAGTTTCTCTGCAGTAAAGACCTACATGGCCTGTCCCTCTTCCATCATTCCAATAAAAGCCTTTGAATCTTCTAGAATATTTCAAGTTTTGTGAGATCATTTACACTCACAGCCACACCTTAATATCTGGAGTACACCTACTGATCTGTGATGCTTCAATCAGACCCCAGGACAAGATCCACAGCTTCAGGGTGACGATAAGAGTGATTCTTTTTGATTGATCCATGCAGGAAGTGATGATACAGTAAGCATAATGAGGACTGTAAAAGGAGGCACGAGTGATTCTGATCGTCACCGCCAGTGGTTCTTGGCCATTTTACAGAAGTGATTCTCACTTGATGAAGCTCTTGGAGTAATGAAGTGTAAAGATTATGCCAAATGGACGAGCTGGGGCTGTGCCATCACTCGCGGGGTGTAGCCTGTGCAGTTTTATAGGACACTATGTTATTTAAGCATATTGACTGTGATGTGACCTATAAGACAAAACTATTCTTTATTTACCACAATTACGTTACACAAAAAAGAATACAATGCACATTATACAAATTAATATAAATTAAGAAAATGAGCATTAAAATATTATGTCACATATGCAATATGCAAAATTTACTCAAACACTAAAAAATGTGATTTGGAAAACAATATGCATGAAAAGATGCACTTACTACTTGTAACACCCAACTATGTGTAGTGTTTTCTAACAGATAAAGCCCAAGAAATGTCTGTATACCCTCTGCCAACCAAAGCATGTTGCTCTGCTTTCCTGCAGATGTAGGTGCATTGTGTTTTGACAGTGTTTTCCACGAGCCTTTAACAGAGAAAACATATCATTGTTTTACATTTGAAAACATAAAACGTTTGCACATAACACAGTTTCAGAAAACTAACCGAATAAAAGAAGACATTTCCATAATTTATCTACAGAAATGATTGAACATTTTGACTGCATGCTTTGAACAGAATCATCACAAGAGACAAGAAACCTTATCTCTCGCCTCTGCCCTTTTCTTTAATGTCTACATTTACACAAACTAAGACCATGATGCCTCATTGGTAAAATGTTGAAGTGCTTATTTGGGGTCAATATTCCTTTTCCTTGTTTGCTTTCCATGCTTTAACACAAAGAAAGGATCCCAGTGTATTCTAGCCTGCAACATTTTCCCTCAGCCCTTTCCCTCACTAGCGTCATATTTTCTGACAATTTCCCCCCCTATCCTCTCCCTCCTAAGTGCCCTTCCATTTTAGTTAATCAAAATATATTCACACAATCTCCTCCTCCTCTCCAGTGGATCTGAGAGGCTGATTGGCAATTTCAGCAGCAAAAACCATAGTTCAGACGCAGCCAATCAGAGTGTTCCCTGCCGTTACCATGGCAACATCTCAACATAAGGGGCTAAGGCTGAAGGGAGAGGGAGGGGAGAAAGAGGGGTAAGATATGATCAAATGTGAACACTCTATTCTGATTTGATAGGCTGATATACAACTCAGTTTATTGCTAGTTTCTCCCGGTTGAACTCACGTGTGACGAGCATATGCACAGACACACACACACACACACACACACACACGCTTTTCTCAGTAACAAGCAGCATCTGCGCCTCACTGATAACACTGCCTCATGGCTGTAAAAGTATATCAGAGGGAACTGTTTGCTTGCTCCTTTTACAATGCCTAGCAGCAGGCCTAACTGTCTTCATCGCAGACCCCGCTGACTTAAGCATCTCATCTCATCATCATTGCATGGCCCCATTTTACAGATCTATTCGGACCTTATGAAACTGTCAGAGCAACAACTGGGGCTGTTAAATAAAGACCATGTGAAGGCTACAGCTGCTGTCTCAAACAGCTCAGTGGAGCTGCTTGTTAAAGACCATGAGATATGATATTAAAACTTGCAGCTGGATAAGAAGTGTATTAAGGCTGACTTTAAAGGGCGACAGGACTGTCGAGAGTTTAAGACGTAGATAGTCTATATACTGCATAAGAAGCATGTCTGTACATTTTCATTCATGCACATCAATCTTCTCACAAGAAATTAGGGTCACAGCAGGTCATTTCTCTTCATGTCTTTTCCATTTGCAGAATAAATGAGCGGTGAAGGAGTTTATTTAAGGTAAAACTATCAATGTGTGTGCTTGACTGACAGATATCACCCAACCGACCTATCTGCCTGATGTTCACCTCCCCAGATGAGAAAAAAGGAGAAAGAAAAGATACAGAAAATCCCACTCCAACTTCTACAGAAACCACTTCCTGAAGTAACCACTGGTTTGTTTTTAAGATTCTTTAGCAATATATAGTTTTACGTCAAAGCTTTAAAGCAGCAGGAGGGATTCTTGTCCACTGGGAGCCTGTGGATCGAGCTAGAAATACAACAACATTGGTAAAGTTTACGCTGTAACAAGCCTATTCGCATGTCCAACAAACAGAAAACACGGACTCATTTGGATTTGAATTCAGAGGTCACTCTATTTACATTTATTTTCCACCAACTCCTGAACAAAAACTTTTTTAAACTGGCTAAATGTTTTACTATGCTCACCAGCACCATGTCTACTTGTGGCCTAATGCTGAACAGGTAGCGCACAGTGGGCTTGACATTGCTTTTCTGTTGAAATCATCTGCCTGCCTATGTTTAAAAATTAGTTTTACAACCAAAACAATGAGCTGAAAAGTGCTGGGCACTGCAGAGTCAGGTGGAATTTAAATATTTTACTTTTCACGTTAAAGTCTTCTCATCAGTGGGTTTATACCATATGCATTAATAAACAATTACTAGACTTGTTAAATGGCATTTAAAATCATAGTCATGCAGTTTTAAATAATAAAACTATGAGAATTTGTTGTTATACTTGTTCCTTTTAACCCCTGCTTTGCTGGCTAGTTAATTTGGCAAAGGTTTTATTTGGCAGCTCGAGTGTTATAAGGTTATAACTTGTGAATAAAGTGCATTCAAAGTAAAAAATAAAATTTAGCAAAGTTTATTACACGTTTATATACAAACAACCCTTCAAGGCACACCTTTGTTTAATAAGGAATAAACAATACATTTTATCCTTGAAAGCAACATGTTTTAGTTGTGAAATGTATATTAATACTAGTTTATTTAGTGTTGAACATAGAGAAGGCCCCAAGATGTGGATGCTCAGTTCACACAGAAAAACACAACTCAACATTGTTCATCTGGTGTATGAATTAACATAATTAAATGCTGACAAAGAATAACAGTCAGTGTCCTATGCTGAAGCCATATCTTATCTTGATATGACAGCCTCTGTCAATAATTGCTTTTGAACTTCACATGGGCTGAAATTACTGTAACTAACTGTACTGAGTCATAGTGTCTCACAAAAGAATCTCTAGAATCAGTGTACGTGTGACTTTTATTAGGAAATGTTAGAAAGTTTTTTTTAACTCATTTACAAGTTAAGCTAAACACAATAAAGGTCTTTTGCAATGTCAAACTCTGTTAATCCTAATTAAGAGCACACAGAAAAAAAAACAGAGACAGAGTCAGAGAGGGAAAAAAAGTCACTCAGCTCCAATGAAAAGTATTTGTGATTTAACATTTGGACGTTGTCGTAAAAAGTGTTGATTCCTATATGAAAACAAGTGAACAAGCATCCACTTAAACAATATGCTCCACCATTCTGGCTGTGCTCTGGACTTTGTTGTGTACAGACTAGTGATCAGTCATGTCATCCTGTCACTCCGTTGAAGAAGCCTTCATAAATGAAGTGTTTGTCCAACATCAATCAGGACATTTCTGAAATAACGTGCGCAACGATTGCTCACAGCACATAAAGCCAAGATTGAAAGATGAAAAGACGTTCCTGACAAAGGCTTTCTGTGACTCAGGAAACAAAACAAAACAATGGGGGGAAAATATAATGGCTTAGAATCAGAAAGCTGCAGGCTGTCACACGGTCTGACATCTAAATGTGTACTACTGTGAGAGATTTGACATATGTCAAAACCTCGCTTTACCTTACGAATCCCAGTTCAACAAAGGTCCATCGGTGTTGCAGTTTTTAATTTATTCCATGACAATAACCAGCAGGTGCCTGAGCAGATATAATCATTTTAGAGGCGGGGCTATTCAGCATTTCTTCCTGGGCTCCGTCCTCTCAGAGTCATCTGGGCTGTTGATTTTACTGAGTGTTCCTATTGCTGATGGTCTGGATGGCTGACAATTATTATCACGCCAGGAGGCCAAGTCGCTTAACTTTAGCTGACAGGAAAGAGTGGATGATGAACACTATGGTCTTAGGACAACAGTGGAGGTCCAGTTGCTGAAAGGAGGGAGAATAGAAGAGAGGGTATAAGAAAAGAGAAGATAAGTCAATCTTAAAAAATCTTAATCGTAATCTTAATAAAGATTTGTACTGAGAAAGACAAATAGAACACAGCAACTTACAATTTCAGCCTCTGGACCACCGAAGTCGAGGAATATCATGCGCACTCCGTCATCTGAGGACATCCTTAGGCGCTCAAATGGCTGCTGGAGCAGGATACTTTTCCTGACACCCATTTCCTCTGTGAATAGCGTGAAACCGTCATCAATGTGCACTCCCAGCGTACAGTCCTTTCCATTCCAACTGCAGGCTGCCAACATTGCAAAAAAAAAGGGAGATTTATACTCTATATTTCTTGTGGAAGCTCCGAGTTAATAGTATCGATACAGAGCCCAGAATTCTTGGCTATATCCTATCAACATCATATCTTAATGCACTCAGCAGATAAAAAAGATTCTATTAATGCTTATCGTAGAAAAAAGACAGCAGACATAAATGTTACTAAAATACCACAGTCATCATAATTCTGACGCCAAGACTGAACATTTTAAAATAGAAGTATGGAAAATTGTTTTGCATTACCTCACAGTAGCAGCAGAGGGCAATGTGTACATATAATAACACACAACACTCTAGAACTGGTGGTTGTCTCACAAAGATTACTACATTTTCTGAGTCTAATCCAGTGGCTACACCTAGGGATGCTGCGGGCTGTATTTAAAACTATAATGTGTTTTGTCTCCTCCCAAGAAATTACACAATACTATAAGCACCCAGAAAAAGACTTGTATAAACATGAAGCTGGGATAAATCTGCAGAGATTGAGGACGTTTTGTAAAAAGGCAGTCACTAAATCATTGTGTGAAGAACAACAAATCTTAATTCCTACCCTGTGCTACCCGACAAGCCCCTATTATATACTGAAACGTTTGTATGAAATAAAACCACCTGCTTAAGCATTGGTTGTCCAGATGCAGATTCATGTCCGTGACTGAAGAAAAAACAACTTTGTGCCATTCTCTTTTGATTCAGACAGATAATTTAGGCATTTTGTACTGCGCTACTTTTAAAAACATCAAACAAACCTTCAACCGAGCTGCAAATATTGAAAAACATGATTTACTCGTCTGGCATTTGTCAGAGTAAAAGACCTGTCAATCAGTTTGAGAGTGGAAGCAGGTCTTCACAGAATTCTTAGTGGGTCTATTCTCCATTCATATTATTTATTTGGTTTCTCCCTTGACAGCCATAAGTTTTCTGTAGTATATAAGAAGTTTAAGCAAACGATGTTCCTACGCAAGTTACTACAGATTAATTGAACATCATGCACTTTAATTTGGGGTTTACTCTGAACAACAATTAGAAATAGCCACAATAACAAGAATTTGCATAGCACGCATCGAAGAACCTTCATGTTAACTATACGTACAACACAATGGTGATTATAAAACGTTTACTGAATTCATCAGAAACCACTTGCAGAACCATGAACAGAAACATTTTTTTCATGGCTGTGAACCTAGTGGGAGTAAAACCTTGAAGTGAACTGGTTGTGCCATCTTCAACAACAACAACAACAACAGCAACTGACATTATTTCTGGCCAGTCCCTTGGGTCCTCTGGTACTTCAGAACAAAATTTGAATTTTCTACTGTAGGTGGAGGAAGTGTGCCGCAAGCATTAAAAGAGAAGTGGAAGTTATACAATCTCTGATATATCCGTACCCGTGGTAACCTCCTTGATGAGCTCAGCAGCACTGTGGCATCCCTCCACCAGCAGATGAGTCCAGGTAGACAGCTCCTTGGCAGAATCCACTCTGAACACATGGGTCTCCACACCTTGCTTGGTGCCTGAACGCAGGCCAAACGACAGCTCAGAGTCGAGGAGAGGAGACGTTTTTCCTGGGCCAGAGTGAACCAGTCTAACGGCGAGGGAAGGTGAGACAAGAACACGGCTGAGCAAAAGGGTAATTAAGATTTACAGAAAAGAGAGTGAGCGAAGTACGCATGTGACAGAGAGAATGGAGATTCTGTGATATAATGTCCAATAGTGAGAATAGAGAGCATGTGCCCACTGACTGGGCCAAAATAAGCCCCAGAAAGAGCTGTCGACTCAAAACTGGGCTATTTAGGGTGAAGGACTCGTCTTTTACTGTAATTTCACCAAATGCCAAATGAATGTGTTTAACTGGTTGAATGTGTATTAGTAAAAGAGAGAAAACAGAGAGTGCATGTAAAGACATTTGAGCTCATATTAACCTGGTGGTGATGAGTGGGTGACTCTTCACGGGATTGCTAAGGCTCTCTTTGCTTTCAGGCAAGGACGAATATAACAGCAGGTCTCTGTCAGTCAATATAGCCAGCACTGGCTTCTCTGGACCCTGAGACACCTGCACATCACGAAAAAAGCAACGCGGCACGCACACATCTTAAAAAAACCACAACAGAACCCCAGCAAGTCTCCAAAAAACACAAAGCTGCCACGACTCCACTTCCAGATTTCTTCGCCTGGTTGAGTGAGAATCCGCATAAACATGAGATATTTTCTATATTCAACATGTGAAGTGTGTCTGTTCTCTCTTGCATACCTGCTCTGTAATCCAGCCCAGATGTTTGACCTCCATGCCAGACTGCATGCTCTTCATCTCCTCCTTCACTCGGGGTAAAAGGCTGGCTGCTCCAGCCTGTATGGCGTTGTACCAGGACTGGGCCATGGCTAGATCTTTTGCTCGCAAGAACACAGAGTTCTTTCTGTTGGATGCAATCACTTCGAAATACCTGGCAGAAGATATGAGAGAAAGTGGGAGAGGAGCGAGCAGACAGACAGCAAGGAGGTGGGAGAAAAGGCCAGTTAGAGAAACCAAAGACACATCACAACAAAAGAGGAGCTTGAGGGTGAAGAGAAAGTTTCAGATATTAATAAAGAGAATACGAGAGCAACATAGGTTCTTATAAAATTCTCTCTAAATAATTTTCAGCCTGGGATCTGTACAATTTTTTTTGTCGCCAAGTCTGAGATAACTGTCAGTGCAGTACCTGTTTTCTGTGTCTGGAGGGCACTGTTTCCGTGACACCTGACACATCTTCAGCGGAATACTGCGGGGCTCCTTCAATTGAGCAGGGGAGAGCTCAGTGCCCCTCTGAGGTGTGGAGGGGGGAGAATCCCACGGGAGGGCGGCCCCAGGGGACCCCGAGCTCTTAAAGAAGGCTGACATCTCCTTGATGTACTTCACTGAAGCAGAGTGAGAGAGTGCAAGTGTGAGAGAATCAGTGCAGATACAAACCAAAGGCAGACAAGAGGACGGAGCAGGAAGAGACGAGTGATCAGTGAAATACAATATAAACCATTCCTAACGTTGTTGTTTCCGGAACGGGTCAAAAAGTGTCACAGCAGTGCAGCAAAAGCTACAGAAGCTACCGTGGACTTGTTTCTTCCTTCATGGCAAATATAACCACTTCAATCACACACTACAATGAGAATAAAAACCTATAGCTCACTGATAATTTAGTAACAAAGAGATGTGCTGCCTATCACGAGCACCAGCTGGAGGCAGAAAGTGGATGGGATTTTCTCCAGCTGTGCACCAACACTGTGGCATGGGTGACCAAGCACAGCTGGAGTTTGGCAACTTATGACCCAAATTATAAACACCTTAATACCAAATTTTTCTTCTGTTATTAATCTTCATATTATACATATATATAACTAATAATATAATGGTTGACTGATTAGATTTAGCTCATTTTCACAATAAGGAACTTTGCTCAATAGTTGTATCTGTAATTATAGCAATAACTACACTGTAGATATGTGCACATACATGATTTGTTTCCACATAACTATACTATAACTAATATTACTATAACTAATATGTAATTCAACAAAAATCATCTTTACAAGTACTGTTGTAATTCTTCGTGCATGTCTATATCCAGTATCCACGTGGCCACTAATTAAAATAAACGGTGATACAAAGCTATGGTGGTCTCTGCCCAGAATCAAAACAAGGAAGCTGTGGCCAATGTTCTAACCTCACGCCACAAGCCCCTCCCCATAATTATGTTTTAATTATATCATTTGGCTGTAATCTCCAGCCTGTTACAAAATTAATCGGGAATATATCTTGTTCTTTGTACATCTCTTTTTTAAAGCAGTTGCACCACTCACACACCTACATAAGTGCCCACACCTACGCACGCACCCACCTACACACACACACAAACACGTGGCCTCAGCTCCAGTCCAATAGGCTGTGGTATGGATTTGGCAGAGCTATCCACTGCTTGAGTATAAATAGCCCAGAGGACATGGCAAGGCATGAGGCTGAAGGCTGAAGGCAGAGCTCTGGTTTCACTGGGGGAGTGTGAAGTTCTGCTCCTGTACAGTACAAGCAGTGTGGTGTTGGAGGGCAAGTAGAAGGGTCACGGCACAGGACAGCAGAAGTGATAGAGGGGGCTTTCACCGTTCCTAAAGCAGAGCCAGAGCCAGCAAGTTAGTCGTACACAGTGTGCTGTCTCTTTTTCTGTTGTCTTTCAATACAGTGCACTTGCAATTCAGATTTTTATTCTTCAGTGACTCTTTGATAGAACAGAGGGTCAAAAGTTACAGATGGGTCTGAAAGATCTTTGAGCAGGAACACCCAGCACACCTCCTCTTTTACTGTGAAGCTGATGTCACACATTTCATGTGGAACATTTAAAGCCAGTTTAAGTAGAAACCGTTTACACTCTCGTAAATGTCCTTGTGGAAAGTTTTTATGTTGACATTGTTCAGGACAGATTCAGTGCTCACACGACTGGCAGCTAAACACACGAGACGAAGCGTGTTTCAGTGCTGAAACAGAAGATCAGAAACGTGTTTGATTTTGACATTTAAGGAGAAAAATGTCTCCGGCTATTTTCAGGGATTACAGTAAATGTGGGGTTTAGGTTCCTGTGGAAAGGATGTCAGTGCTGAAAACTATAAACAGTGACTCTTATGAGTCAGCTCCTCCATGTTCACTTTCCAGCCTCCCTCTCTTTTCAACTCTTTTTCTTTCCCAATAATATAATATGGATTTCTATTATTTCCTCTTTTCAGAAATTAGGTCAATTTCTTTTCAGTTTCAGGAAGTGGATTGTTTTAGTAATTTAAACCTAAAATTCTCTTATCATCAGAGAGTTTTCTCACAAATCCATAAAGAAACATTAAAGACGATGACCTTTTTTTTTCACAATTTTGAATCAAGACTATTGAAACTCACTTGCACAGGGCCTCACTCTCTCTCACACACTTTCTATCTTTCTGTCCTTTTCATGCATGGCCTACTGAGACAGTCTTCAGGGATGCACATTTACAAGTCTTGGTTTGATGTAAACACACAAACGTATGGGTACAAAAGCATTTTAGTCGTAGAATTCCTACAGATGAGTATCAAACTTCAGTACTTGAGATACTGGCTTGATATCAGCAGAGAGAAAAGCACAGAAAGAAGATATTATGTTCCCTTTAACACATGTTTTTTGGTTCAAAGTGGTTTTGGTGGGTTATCAAATTATTTATAATAAGTGATAATAAGCCTGAAATAACATGGGGTTCAATAGCAAATCAAAGGTATTAAAATATTTACCCAGCGCAGACCTTTAACACCAAGCTGGAATATTAGTTATATAATAATAATAATGAATACTTTAATGAAACTGTTTGGGAAAATTGTTCTTTGGACAGCTGATAGACCCATGTCTGCACTACTACAGGGAATCTGTTTCTTGTCCAAGGACACCTTAACATGTAACCTGGTGGGACTTAGAATTGAACTGGATCACCCTTGAGTTTGAAGACAACTGCTCGACCCACTGAGCCATCATGTCGCCCCGACATTAAACTCTGTATGTCTAAACTTGTTAATCTAAAGGGTCTGATCAAGATTCGTCCTCCGGTTTCTTCACTTCCACTCGTCCTCTTGCCTGATTTGCACTGTTCAAAATTCACACAATGAACCAAGAAATAAATGTGCTCCAAATCTGATATAAACCAGTTCTCCAGTGCATTCAACACCATCCAGCCTGCACTGCTGGGAGAGAAGTTAGGGAACATGATGGTGGATCCTCCCATGATTTCCTGGATCATGGACTACCTCACTGACCGCCCCCAGTACGTCCGCCTG
>JAUMHF010000021.1:15538118-15550737 GCA_032359275.1 Microctenopoma steveboyesi
TCAAGTGCTCCACTGAACGCCACAGGAAATCATTTCTTCCTGTGGCCATCAAACTCTTTAATTCCTCCCCTGCCTCCTATTTAGGGGAGAGGGGAGAACAACAACCTTAGAGATGGATGTATCATATTGTTCTTGTTTATTGTGCCTATATGCCTGTTGTTTTTTTACATTTCTATTTCGTTGGTGCTATTTATGGTGGTGGGATTTCTAATCTTTCTGTAATGAGAGCAGCTGTATTCATGGCAAAACAATTTCCCTCTGGGATTAATAAAGTGTTTTGAATCTTAAATCTTGAATTGAATCTTGAATAAACCAGATGTACTGGGAATGTGCAGACCAGGAACACAAATCAAGTTCTGAGCATCTAATATGTACCGGCTACAGCTTTGAAGCTGTTATCAACTTGCATATGCAACGTTTCATGGAAATGAGCTACTGTCCACTTGTTCCTGTGCCAAACCTTTGATGTTTGTACCATGCCAACATAGCCAACTGCCTCTTTGTGGCTGGACTAATGCCATTTAAAATTGATGTGGTCAATCTTAATATGGAAGCCTAGGCCACAAGACTGGAAATAAAAATAGGATTGCCAACATTATAGTTTCAAATGGAAGCTCTCATAGAAGATGACCTCCCGAACCCGGCAAGGATGCAAATTGTAAGCAGGTCTAATTACCCCTGCGGCCTTGTGCATCTCAAATAATTAACTAGATTTAGCAATTACTACAGCAATTGTGAGGGAGAGGTGATCTGAGCCGCGCCAGGGTGTGCACCTTGCGATGGGGTGCACCACCTAGAGTGTTTGGTGCCATGCCACACTGTATGGACACAGGCAGGCAGGGCTGTGGTGGGGAGCACACAAAACATGAGGGAAACCAACTGGTGGGTCACTGGGGGAGGGCACATGCACCACACTGGACGGGTCAGTCACTGCAAATGTAATGGGTTAATTATGGTATCAATGTATGGGGCAGCATAAGGGTGTACAGTCTGCAAGTGGGGCTCAGAGTACAGTACTAAAGTAGTGAAGTACAAATATGTGTGTGTGTATTTATGTGGAATCTGTCCTCCTCCTACTCACCTCTGGACAGTCCCTCCCACCCACTACACAGTGTCCTGGCTGGACAGAGGAGCATGTTCAGCCAGAGGCTGATCAGAGATGAGATCGCAGATATGAGATGGTCCATTCAGATACTGTGTACAGATTCTGGGTAATCAATAATGATAAAGTTGGAGTTTAGTTTGTTTTAGTTTGTCAACAGCGAGAAGTAAAAGTAAAGGAAAAAATGCAGCACTGAGGAAAAATCCACTGACTCATGACACATGATATACAGTATACAAAAATCCTAAGATTAAATTTAATACATTCTCCAATACCTCTTGAATATGTTTAAAAACCAACACAACATTGAGCAGCAACTATTATAATTGACAACCTTTCTAACTTTTAACCTGATTAATACGCTCTGGTCCAGTAGAAGTGTAATCCAAATCTGAGGATATACCAGATTTTACTGGCCAGACGCCGCAGAATCTCCACACGCTGTGTGGCTTCAACTGCAGGTTTGACAGGCTACGCTTGCACTGCACCCCTCCCCCCCAGGCCTCTCCCTCATCTACCCCTTCTCCACCACCCTGACTTGTTATAAGCAGTGCTGTACAGTATAATAAAGTATACCTACCCCTGTAGTGCTTAATTACCGTGATGGTTGTGTTTATGTGATGAGGCTAGCTTAGTAATTTAAAGCAGTGTAATGCTTTTCGGAATATCATTCTTAACAACTTTGTCACAGAAAGTCAGGAGAAAAGAGTTTACGTCTGCATATCACTCAGCACAAACTACAGCACAGTTATAATCATTAAGAGAACATTGGTCATTATAGACATAAGAACAAGGCTCTTATTATTAACTATTTTACTATACTATACTTACTATAACTACTCTTCTTCAAAAAGCAATGTACCCTTTACTAGATTATAATATTAGCTGTCGCCTCACACTACAAATCAGACAAGTGGTGAATGAAAACGAGAGGAGAAAAAGAGACGATGGAAAACGGAAGGCGGAGGCGGAAAGATATAAAAGAAAGTGAATGGAAGACAACGAAAATGAAGATTGGGAATAAGAAAAGAGTAGAAAAAGTGAGACGGGTAATAAAGAAAAGCCGAACGTACAGCCAAACTCAGCCAGAAATGATATCATGAATACCAGTAGTAGCACATACAGAGCACAATTTAGCTGAGATGGCAGCCAGTGAAACTACTTTTGTAGTGTAGGAGAAGTTTCTTTGCTTCTCCTGCAGAATCCACTAAGCTTTTGCTGCTAAAGTCTTTACACCGAATCTCACAAGTCCTGACTCAGCATTTTCAGTCAGTTCAGTTCTGACACAATTTACTGTGTCAGAACTGTGGTTAGATTTTCTTTTTCCTCTTCCAGTTCCCATTATGATAATGATCTAATATACTGCGTGTTCCTGTACAACACAAATCTGAGTGTTTGCCTTAATCTATGCACAAAACCACTTTTCAAAATATTTAAAGCATCTGTTATGCAATTAAAAATGAGGTTGTTGGCTTGTCTGAGACTACACAGAGCTCCAAAACTAAATGCCACCCCCCCCTCCCTCCGCGACTGGTTGCTGTGGGAGCAGTTGGAATGTCACTGGCCAGTCAGCAACCTCTGAAGCATGCTGCTGCCTCTGTGAACCATGTCACGCAGAGAATGTCCCAATGTTGCACCACCGCCGATAAAAGATGTCTTCGGCCCGAACAACATCATAAATAACTGTGCGAAATACGAGGAGCACTCGTTGTTTCCATTAGGTACAATTAGGCCAGGAAGAGTAAAAATGAAAACAAAAGGTTCAGAGACCATTTAACCAGATTTAAGTCTGTCAGTTGTAAGTCAGGCAAAGTTGGCATGTTTTGCAAAAAGCTGAGATGTAGGTTGTTTATAAGAAGGTGGAAAGACTCCAGTTCTGTTTTACAGTGCTGTGTTGGCAGATAAGAGACACTACTATATGTCCAGATTAGCCTTAAAACAGTCTCATTAAAGGCAGCGTAAAAAGCTGTAAACATGTCAGATATGTTAACAATCGTCTATACGCACATCTACCAGACATGTAGCAAACTCTCACATTCGCTCACTCTACTTTGGTCTCCATCAATCCTGGAAAGTCTGGCCTTTAAGCAAACAAAGATATGTCTGTGCTTCTATTATTGACTTCTGTCAGCTCATACATGGTAAATAAATGTTTGGTTTATGTTTCATTCATGTGAAAACAATGCATGTCGAGTAGCCCTGCTCTGTTCTGATAAGTTCAACATCCATGCAGTACAACTTATTAAAACCATAGAGGAACATTGACCTGTGTGAGGTGTGAGAGCGGCCGAGAGAGAGAGAGTGAGAGAGAGAGAGAGACCAGAGCAGAGCACACCAAAATAGACTGTACTTAAACTTAAAATACATAAGAGGTTCGAGGTTTAGTGTTAAAAGTAAATGGATGATACTGAAACTGATCAGTAGTTTTTTAGAAAAGCTGAAATAGCTCATTAACTAATTTTCTTTTTTTTAATTTGTGTATTCGTGTAAACATGTATTTACTCATTCATCATTAACAATGGCTGTACACTTCCAGTACCTATTACCCCATCTCTGTTCTCTCAACATGCAGAATCTGCACAATACTTTGAAATGGTTCAGTGGAGTTGAAGCCCGTAATAAAGAGAGAAACACTGGGCCGCAACTTTTTCGGGGGCACCCTTTTTCAGATCAGGGCTGTGGGGTTCACCGGGGGCTGTTAAACTACTTGATGCCACAGAGAGAAAAGGGGCCTGAGAGAGAGTTGTGATTTAATAAAGCTATGCTATGTCTAAGCACAATGTCCTTACAGGCCAGTAGCTCTGAAGGAAAAGTAACCAAGCTTTGTGTGCAGAGAGTTAGAGGTTTCATGGCAGGGGTTCAGGAGAGCAACAGGACGAAAACAGTCTCAACAAGGCTTTATATAGCATTTCTGTTATTGTAATAATATTCAGTGTTATATTTATCAGTCATAGACTATTCATGGGTGGTATACTATACACTGATAGTGCATATATATATATATATATGTACATACTACAGATTTTCCAAAGCACAGCAAGTCTGCAGCAAAAAAGTTGTGAATGTTTACAGAGATGAAGCTCCAGGTGGGAAAGGGCGGGGGGGATTTTTCAGTGTCGGAAACAATGTCAATAACAGCACACAGCTTCTTGTGTCCTGACCCACACATAAACAATACATCCCAGATATGGGATGTATGTAGAGATCCTACCTCATACAAACTTACTGTGTATCTAGTAAAGTTTATAACCACAAATGCTAATGCTGCTCCCGTCGGTGGAAAAGTATTCCTTCACAAAGTTGTCATAAGATGAAGAAGTTGACTAGTTGAATCAAATTGTGAATTTTTATGTCCAATTGTGTGTGTTGGCGTCAAACATGCAGTGGTGAAATGCAAGCGGAGAAAATTTGGCAAGGCAATTTCCTGTCTGCCACTGCACACTGGAAAATGATCAGGCAGCTAAATTATTGCATTTCTTTCCACACTGCTTTCCAGGAATGAATGACTTTCTACACTGCTCACTATTTCCTCCATTTCACAAACAACTTCACTCCTCTCACATGAAAGAAAAATATGAGAAAGATGTTTTATCTCTAAATGGCATTGCCTCGATTCACTGAAATGAATTTCATCTTGTCCCTCAATTAACCCAGACTACATGGACTATATACGACACAGCACTGAACAAAAACCATTTGAAGCAGCGACAACTGTACATCTCGAACACACACCTCTGAAGTCTTGAGATGTTTTTAAACTGAGGCTATCAGAGCGGAGGATACGAGGGCAAAGTGAGCACCGAGAACAAAGACCTAATAGGTAGCAGGAGAGCAGAGAGCTGTAGGGTGAGGGACTCATTCATGCTACAGGGGAAAGGTTTATTTTTAAAGTAATAATTATTCTGTCACATGAGCAGGAGCCAGGAGGTTTTAATTAGGTGATGAAGTATGTTCATGTCTTTGGCACAACTGTAGATAAGTGTAGGCAGTTATGATGTTATTCAGCTTGCTTAAAGGTTCCTCCAATCATCCACGCAGCACTGCTTTGAACACTGGTTGAGTCTAGGCATCAATAACTTCACTAACATATCGGAAAAGGTAGGAATTTCAAACTTAGAAACGGATGTGTGTTTTAAAAGTAAACCATTCCTACATGATTTCACACAGTCCACACTGGATTATTGCCACATGCAACTGGCAATTAAGTGTGAAAGGCAGCCCAAATTTAAAAAGGAGGGGAAAAATAAGGACTTTAACGGTGGCCTTGTTCCTATGAGAGAGTGCGTTATCTGCCTCAGATAACACAGCATTGTCAAAGAGATACGGCGCTGCACATGTTCTCGTAAGACATTTCATTACAATGACTGTCCGCAAGGCAAGGAATGGGGCAAAGACAAGGCTAAGCCACTGTGGCAAAGGACACACTAGTGACTCTAACAATCCAGCGTGACAAGCTGTCTGGGAAAATCTGAAATCTGATTCAGAAGAAACGGACAACAATATCGAGATACTCACAAAGACCAACAGTAGATGTCTAATATTTGATTTATTAACAGAAATCTAAAACATATCTTTATATCATATTTTTTTTTAAATGTTCAGGAGGGCATGCTTTCCTGGAAAGTGTGATAAAACGTAAAACAAATTAAAATGGCTACGTAAAGGAACGCGGAACCACAATGCTGCCACCGGCCAGATGACCAGATTAACTAAAACACAGAGACACCAGCTCTCACATCACTGACGGGGCATCCACCTGAGAATTTGCAGATGGAAACTGTGAATTAAGGAAATCTCACGCGTTTCCCTGACTCCCTGCCTGGCCGACCGTCCTCTGCATCAGCAGGACATGTTGAAGTTGCATGTGTGCAAGCGTCTGTACAGATTATAATATATACTACAAGTCAACGGAAAAAGAATATGTTCTCGAGGAGGCAAATTTATACACAGAAATGTTTTAGCCCTCAAAGCTAAATATCACTCAGGCAAATCTTGAGACTTCTTTGTCTAGTATTATTAGTATTTATTTTACTATTATGACTACCTACTATATATAACCAAATGCAGTCATGAGTTGTGTGCATGTGTGCGTCTGTCAGAGAGGGAGAGAGTCAGAGAGATTAGGTTTGGGGTTAGCTCTTATTGAGAATGTTGACAAAGCATCCTTCAGCTAACACTCACCACAGGCACAAGTGAACCTCTTCAAATCTAAGCTCATCCCAGACACTTCAAACTCCTCAAACACAGTCCTGCCTGTGCATACTGAATATTCTCATTCTGATGTTTTAAAGCGAGAACTAATGCATCAGTTCCAGAGGAAATGTGTATTAATATATAGAAAAGTGTATTCACTGTGTTCAAACCCTACACGAAGCATGATCTAAGGCAAGGTTATCGGCCACTGGAAAGTGAAATTGTGGAAACTAGACTGTAAGCTACCAAACAAAAGGAATCAGTATGTCATGCTTAAATATTGGCAAGCAGCCCAGTGGGGATGCCACGAATCAGGAGACTTGATTCAGGGAACAGCACATGTCCAAAAGACGTACTCTCTGAGCTCAAAAAAGGTTTTAGACAAGGGAAAGACAGGAACCATACAGCTTCCATAACTAAGCCCCCTTAATCCATGTGTGTGTGCACTGGGCCTGAGCACAACTACCTTAATGAAAAGGACAGGGCAGACAGAACCAGCAGTGTTCAGAAATGTCTTGGCAGAGCACGGCATCCTTCACTCCCTCTGTCCCTCATTCTCTCTGCTGCACACACACACATTTCCATGGACTCTCATAAAATTAGGTCCCTCTGGATATTCAAGGAAATTCTGCAGAAATTCCAGATGACAAACTAACACCACTGCCAAGAATAAAGATGGATATGACCACGCAGAACAAGTCCTTCCAACTAACACTGTTCACAGTAAAACAGGTGGATCACGCTGACAGGAGCAGTATACATAGTGAATATGTAAAGTTGACTTTATGTGGGGTTTTTTTCTCGTTTACAGGAGTTTACCACTTATCACCTCGTGCTGACTCCCAGCATACACCGACATTCACTCACACCAACACACGTGTCCGTCCTCTGTGAACAAACACACTTTATCTGCCTCCCCACATTCACACTTGTCCCCGTGCCCTGACATGTCCTCTGCAGCCCATTTATTCTTCTTTACACATTGTGTGTATTTTCATGTGTGTTTTTCTGTCAGGCCGCGGTTGCCCAGGGAACAGCTTTACCATTGAACTAGCCTTACCCTCGAGTCTTTATGTCCTGCACACACACATGGTTTCCTAGCTCCATGGTTTCTCCATGCAGTGGTGGAATGCACTCATTCTTGCCTAGCAAGTGTTAATGATTGAGGCTTTTAGGGTGAATCCAAACCCAAAAATGGCCTAGAAGGCAGTTCAGAGACCAGTGCTAGAGCATTTTAGTCAGTTGCCTTCAGACCAGTCTCTTTTCAATTGTGTCCTAATTTCTTACTTATTTCATATTGGTTCATTTTCGCATGATAAAGCCACGCCCAGCTGTTTCAAGATACGCTCACACTTCACATGTTACAGTACTGACACATAACTCTGCCCAATTATCATGAAGGAAACTCAATGATTCCATTATAAAGGCCCACTGAGGCGTGATAATAAGATGTGTGGCTGTAAGATTTGATGCTGACCTGCGCACCTATTTTCTTCATCCTCTTCCCTTCACTTTTCACATACAGTGCATACACACGGAGACATTTACACACTTCTAGATGCAGCACATTGCTTTCTCTTAAAACACACACACCCCTACGCAAACACACACAGTCAGGCTGTAAATGTCGCTGGGAGGAAATAAAGGCAGCTGTGGTTTTATGGTTTCATCTGTTGGTCTATTATATTTATCTGACCCTCTCGTGTGTTTACTGTTCCCTTCTCACACGTTGATTATTCCATCAGCATTTTGGTCCAAGGTGTGGCAGAGGGCATCCCACTGGGGACATATGGTAAGGCTCGGGTTGTTTGTCTTTTACGATAACAGAAATTCTTATTTATTTCATTTCTTTTAATATAATTTCACAATCGCACCTGGGAGCTGCCCCTTCCCCCCGGTGATGGCTGCTAAGCAACTGTTTCTTTATACAAAATGTATAAAGTGTGCAAAACTCTTTCTAGCCATGTCTGATAAACACAATTCTTGTTTTAATCTCACAAAATACTTGTGATTATGCTGCTACGTATGAGGCAGAGCTCAGCCTTAATGTCTGCATGTGCTGCAGCAGCAATCCTTTTTTTAATTTTCAATTTGAATTAATTTACCTGAGCAGATATCTGTTTATTGTAAAGTATTGAACATATTTGCTCACTTGACTTCTAAATGAGCCAGACAAATCCTGCTACAAGCACAGAATGCTAACCAGGCTTGAAATATAGCTCCCTCACATGTTGTGAAAATACTTATCTGACAGATTCAAGTGCTACTGTTACATATTTCAGAGATTTTAATGTGATGGGAGGCAGTTTCTACTTGATCTCAGTCAAGGTCGTCTGTGTTATGAATTTCACAGAGTGATGAAAACTGCCTTCAGCACCACAGTGGTGGCTTGTTTGCTGCTGTGCACTTCTGAGAAAGACTGTTACCGTGACCTTTAACATTACAGCGCTGCCAAGACGGAGTTGGTTTCTGACTGTGTTTTTCAGTGTCTTGACAAAATGCCAAAACTGAAATAAACATTGTATTTGAACTTCATGTCATATGTATTCACAAGTATTTTCATGATAAAATAAAAATCATATCGAAATAAAATCAGAATGTGAAAAAACCGCAGCTGGAGATCTCAAAGCCCTCGACAGTTGAACAAAAGCCTCAATTCTTGGTTTGCTCTATTCCGTCAAAATGTTTCAGAGCTTCGTGCTACTGATACGCACCCCGCAGTCCTGCCATCTCCAGGTCAGACAGACATCCACACACAACCACAAGCAGAGGAATGGCAGCACATCAAATGATACGCAACCGTACGAATACACACACACAAACGCACACATGCACACCCCTCTCCCCTCAGAGAGCTTTCAAGCTTCTTCTGTCTTTTCACTCTTCTATCAAATCCTCGGGGGGGCGCAGATGGGGGTAGAGGGGAGAACCCGCGAAATGATTCCTGACATGACGGATCACAGAGCAGCGCTGGCTGAGACGTCTGATCGCAACACTTTCCTGCCTGACTGTGGACAAGTAAGGCAGGGGGGGATTTGCAATGATTTCCTCCAGCTGTAGCTCGTACTGGATCTGCTCGGCTGACTGAAGGTACCGACGCCGGCTGATGGTTCCCCCAGACAAATTCTGTCACATGTAAAACTGACAAATCTTTTGTAACTGTAAACTTTGTGTAATGTTTCACGTCTAAAGTCTTGGTTCATACAGCTTTCTGAACAAATTTACCCGCCACCTTCTTGGTGAGACACATTCAGATGGCTAACCTGAAAACATCACTGAACACAACTTCTAGCTTCTATTCGGACTTTTATTTGTGGGTTAGCTCTCTCTCAAAACTCTGACTCGCGGAGACAATACAGATCAATACAAAGAATAATAAGAGCAAAACATAAGATGCATCAAGCTTTACAATGTTTGATGAAAGCATCCAGTATAAAAGAACATTCACTCAACCACTGCCTTCTGGCACGCCGAGTAGATTTACACTTCAAGTCCGCGCCTTGGAGTCAGCTTGGTGGGATATTTTCTGTGCAGAATGTATGTGATGCAATCACTTAGCAAGAGGACAGATAGTTTTTCATAAGTTTCCTCTGTCCGGATCATGGAATCATAGATTCACCGTGTTGTTTCACACTTGCCGATGGCAACATCCATATGTAGCACAACTGACAAACAAGTGTTAGAATAAAACAGAAAAGGACAGAGAGACACGGTACATTAGCTCTGACAGGTAACGTGTTAGAGAAAGAGAAGAGAAGCACCTGCAAACACCTGCTGGCTCCACTGCAAACCATCCTCCTCACAGCAGGTCCTACCCCAGAAGCTCTCGACAGTTCTCCGTTCTGACATGAACCTTAAAGAGTCCATCAGCGTCAGACGTGTTTGAACACAGCTCATTAGCATGCTGAGGTGCTCCGGGGTGTGAGAGAGAACAATAGAATCTCTGGCTTTCTTTTGCTCTCTCAGCTTGGCTCATTATTTGAATAAAGGAAGTCTGATCAAAGTTTGCGTTTACCCAATCGTCTCTCTCTCAGCTCATCATATGAGGCTCTTTGAGGAGAAAATAACCAAAAGCGCTGGAGAAATGTTTCAAACTACATGAAGGTATCAAACCTTCCATCCACACTATGTAACTACTGGAGCTGCTGAGTATAGCTGGAAGTGTTGAAGAATAAGAATTGTATTCTCTCCGACTCTTCGGATTATACCGTTATGAAATATGTATGAAGTGCTTCTTTGTCGTACCACAGAGACACAGTAGTTATGGCATATTTTGCAACTGTGTCTAGCAGTCTCATGTCTCAGAACTTCTTAACAGCAAAACAGAGGCAAACTAGAAGGAAGGCAATAAAGGAAAGAGTGCAGCGAAGAAGCGAAAGAACAGGGTTTGTTTTAGGCCATTCTCTTTCCTCTGAATGAAAAATATCTAACCTTCAAGGATGACTTCTTTGCCAGTTTTCTTCAGCGCTTGCACAGCCTCGTCGTGCGTGGCCTCCCGTAGGTCATAACCATTGACGGACAGTATGGCATCGCCAACATAAAGGGCCTCAGTCTGGTCAGCGGCCAGACCCTTAAAAATCTTGGAGATGAGGATTGGCATTTTGTTCTCCTTCCCACCTGCAGGACAAAATGACATTTTTAATACACGCTCAAGTTGCTGCATGTTACTGTATCCATGCTACGATAATTACGAGTTCAACCACGGTACTGCTCATATTTAAGCATTTAGGCCAACAGGCATATTATAGGGACACAGCCTACAGTTACTATCGTGATGTACTAACTTTCCTATCTCTTCCACTGCTCCCTTTCCTTGCACTTGTTAAACGAAAGTCAGCTAAAAAGCTGATGGATCTGCCTCTTGCTATGGGCTCCCACTCTTCATGAGAAGATCATCGTTAACGTCAGCTGCATAGCAGCTGGACTCTGGACTTCAGGCTAGAAAGAGATTATCTAAAAGAGGATAACATTTAGATTCATTTCATTTTAAATGCATCATTCAAGGTTTTTCTTTGTGTGATTTATCTCATAAATCTTATTTCCACTCTTACCAAAGAGGCACCAGGGTGGAGCAGCTTTTATTACACATGTAAACCACAATGCCAATCAGGTTTTAGAAAGAGGGATTTTACAGCTACTTGACCGCTCCGTGGCTTCAGATAGATGTTTACTGCACCAGTAAAGTATTAGTGAATGAAAAGCTCTGCACTAACTCAGTTTCTGAATCATGATGAGTTGACAGAAATCTCAGTGGAGATTAGGTGAAGACCCTTCAACAATGAAGGCGTCGGTTCTGTACATTTAAGTATGTTACAGTAATGTGCAATAATGTGTCACAATATTGATGTAGCTGGGACCAGAGTCATGGGGTCTGGCCTCTAATAGCTCGATGAACCCGTGTGTTATCACTGGGTCCTTGTGCTGTCATGCATGGGAGGACGCACATGCACAAACATGTGCACGCAGGTGATTTTATATACACTGCACTGATTTTGTTAATATGTCGAGAATGTAGAATCGAAATATAACTTGTTTGTTTGAGAGAGAGAAACTCACCATCCGTACCATCATATGCAGATTTAAACAGTTTCTTTTCACAGAGGATCTCACAGAAGGACCAAACACACGTGACCAGGGTGTTGGTCACAACGCCGCAAGCCTATGAACATGATTCATTTCAGGTCTCCACTGAGAAAAGAAGCTGAAGAAGTTTCCACTCAGAACCCTGGTTACTGAAAGACATGTTATCAGACTATTTTAGCAGACCAAAGCTAAAACACTATCTGATTTTACTGCACGTCATGCATTACTGCAATATGTAATGCATGTCCGGCCCAAACTTTCCCAGCTGGTTTGAGGATTATGTTTGAAAACCTTCCAGTCACAAGCTGTTTCTCTGAAATTCAGGTTAACTTTTCTCCCAATCTCCACCACCGTGCACACTGTGGCAAATGACGTCACTCTGTAATCTCTGTACAAACACTCACACAATATACCGGCTGCCAACTTACAGTTGAAAGCTTCAACACTCGGCATCTGGCTTTTATTGACTAGTCTGTCTATGCATTCTGTATCGCGCTAAACTAGAATGCTAACTGCCGTACGTATCCCACAGGGCTGCTGGATGGTTGAGCCAAGAACAAAACAATCTGAACTGAAAACCCACTGATGCAGGGTTCCTGTTAGATCTAGCAGACTTCAACATGACAGCCAGGGCAAGATATGGTCAGTGACCTTTCAGCTTCATTAAACTTGACATGTTAATATCTCAAGTACAAAACGCATCGAATAGAGTAGTGTTCCTAACAGGACGGTGGCGACATC
>JAUMHF010000021.1:15562190-15583610 GCA_032359275.1 Microctenopoma steveboyesi
TTTTGTTGTGGGGCCGCCCCCCCACCCCCCCCGGAGTACTGCGATCGGTAGCTTTTCAATCACAGTGCAGCAAAACAAATTGCATGACAAAGACATTACTGTAATGCTGATGATGACAATGATGAGGACAGAACTACAGTGGCCACCAGGGAGCAGCAGAGTGTGCACTGTAACGTTATAAACATGATGGATGCAGGATTTGAAAACAATTTCTGTTCTGGAAAATTTGGTTCCAACTATAACTCGGAAAAAGGAGAGAAAAAAACATGTATTTGTCTGTTTTACCGTAATTGTTGTTTAGTTTGAGTAATTTGATGTTATACAGAAAGCTAAATGGCCCTCTGGGAAGCGGGGATGCTGTGTGTGTACACATGGGGGAAAATGTGTTTGAGATGATGTCGATTTGACTTCGCTCACACTAGTCAATCATTTCCATTGTCCCTTGATTCAATTAGCTCTACTCGAAAACATGTGGACAATTTGGAAGCTCCGATAATTTTTCCTTTTGCCTTTCCCCTTCTTTTCTTTGGGGTGGGTTACAGAGTCAGATTCCAATCCTCTGACATTAAAAGGGGAAATAAACAACAAAGAGGCCCTGCAGGTTTGCATTAGAGACCTAATTGGTTTTGGCTTGAGTTGGCTGCTAGCGTTGCCAGACGTGGGCCCTTTGTGCTCTGCCATGTGGGAGAATTTGCCTGTGCTGGAGGTAGCTCTTTTTTAAGTCACCCCTGCGCTGTCTGTGTGTGCACGCGTGTGTCCGCGTTGATAATGTTTTCATATGCGCGTACGTACAGTTTGTGCATTGAGAATGTTGTCGTTTCTGTGAATTCACGTGTTTATGTGTGTGTCAGGCTGTGAGCCCAGTATCCTTCTCATTCCCTCTGGTCTCTGCGTGGGTCTTTTCCACCAGCGCTACCACCTGTTAGTGTTTTACTCAGGCCCCAGGGCTACAATAACTGCAGAACCTTCCAGATTTGCTCATCAGGCTGATTGGATCAGTTCGCTTACCTCGAATCTGGCTTCCATTTCCTATCGCAGAATCAATGTGAGCTGGATTCCCCAGCACGGTTTAGCTGAGTCAAGATGGTGTGCAGTGGAACTGGTTTGATTTGAGCTCAGTTTGATTAATAACTCATGCGCAATATCATTATAGTCCATGTGCTTCACTGCTGGATCACACTTAAGTTTGCTAAATGTGGTTTTAGTGGAAAACGCAATATTTAGAGACTGAATTTATTGGGTCACTTTGTTGCCCAAAGCACCACAAGTGAGAACCACAACAAGGAAGCTGACTTCTTCTGTTCGAGTGACAGCATGGCATTTTAAACTGAATTTAATTACAGCTGTCACATACCTAATGTTACCGATCTTATGCTGGGAAAATTGGAGCCTGAGATTTAAATGGACCCTAATTGTAATGAAGCATTTACGACCCAGTGACAGGAAATAGAAATATATCATTTCTGCAGCCGATTATCGAGTTCCCTTGTGTTGAATAGCAAACCACTGTGAGCGGCACCATCAGTCTCTCAGACAGATAGGATTCGTCATGTATTGTGCTTCGTGCGAGATCTGAGCTCTCTGTGCTGTTGGCTGGTTCCAATTCAGCAACACTGTGTCCCCCTGTCTATTCCTTCAGACAGTGTGGCAACCTGAAGCAAAAAAAAAGTAAAAGAAAGAGCGAAAGAGAGGAGTGACTAAACAGTTAAAGGAAGGAAAAACAGTAAGAGAATGAGAGGAGAGGGGGATTAACTGTCAGGGAGAATGTGAGGCTAATTGAATCCAGTTCAGCACAGCTGTTTCTTGTTGCCGCGCGGCACTGCGCGGAGCGGCTGGGGCGATAGGATCCAGATGGGATCTTGCGCCGAGGATCACCCGCCAACAACAATCCTCAGAAATACCAGCCGTACAGGAGACGGGGGCTGTCGGGGTTGTCTGTGCTCACCTGCCACCTGACAAATTATCACTTCTCTGCCTCTGAAAGATAATCCAGCTCCGCGCTCTGCTCTCTTGATTGCGGGTCTCAGTCGGGCTCCTGAGTGTGGTTAACACTGCCATTTAGTTATGCTGCCAGTCGCCGCAAAGGCCTCTGCATTCAGGTGTCAGCAGGTAGCGTAAACATCGCTCTGACACATTTGACTATTCCAAAAAGGCTGCTCACAGAGTGCCAGAGTGGTTTTGCATATTTGTCATATGGCTTTTGAAACATTCAGCCAAAAGGGATTAAGGCCTCTTTTGTGCGTGCTCCTGTTAAAAGTGCTTTATTCAAATCGTCATGGAAAAAAAAACCATGTACCCTTAATCGGGATCGTGGGATTCAGGTCCCATGATTTTGTGCAGGCATTTATTCGCTCTTCTACTAGAGCTTCTTCTAAGCAGAGCAACACTGGACGGGAACAAAAGGGCGTGACCACTCGGGATAACTCAGGAAAAGAACTTATCACTACATTATGCTCTTTTAATGCCCCCGCTTCTCTTTTCCCACTCACGCCTTTCACCCCCCTTCCATCATCTTCCACTTGGCTCAGACAGAGAGGAGTTAGCATTGGTTCCACCTTTTCTCCACGCTTTCCAGGGTTACTCCGTCGCTTCTTCTCACCTCCTGTTTCTGCCTCACACTGGACCTCCCTCCAGCCACCCCTCTTTGTTTCCTTCCCTCTGTTTCACACTGTCTCGTTTCTTTTCCATCTCCATTTAACTGACCTCATCCTTCTCCTCATCGCCGCTCATCTGTCTTGGTCGCCGCGCGGAGTCCAACTGCAGCTGGCCTGTCATTGCACAGGGGGAAAGCTGACATCCAGCTGGGTTTCATTTTTTATCAGAGACTCACAGTTTGTGTTTTGTCAAGATGTAGGCAATATTACACCATTCTTAACTAGCCCCTTTTTTAACCTCTTTCCACATAGTAATATGTGTGTGTGTGTAGTTAACAAGCCAAAATAAGAACTATCAGCCGACACACGTGTAATGCGTAAAGCCTTTGCAACAAATATATTCAACAAGGTCTCTGACCCAGATCATCACTGTTTCACCTTCTGATAAACAATATAGAGGATGATGTGCGGCCTTGGCCTAGTCTCGCTTCATCAGACAGACAAACACAGACACATCTCGTCCTGAGCCAGATTCATACTCTGGCTTCTCACCACATGGCAATTGTGACTTTTCTGACTTTTGTCACGTTCGACTCGTGTGTCCGGCCTCTGATTTCACTCCTGCTGGGCATTGTGCTGTCAGAGAACGGGACCTGCTCTGCTCTTGCTCCCAGGTTCTGAGCGCCATTGTTTATGTGTCTTGTCCTCTGCTGGTATCTCTGCTTGTTGTCTTTACTTGTTGTCCTAGCAGAGTGGTGTAGCGAGACGTCACGTCCATGTTGTATCTGCAAAGCAACAATAAAGCGAAGCAAGTGCTGGACAGCTCTCCGCTGTGTGCGTATGTCAGGGTAATATTTGAATGACTTGCTCTGCAAATCGAAGCAGGAACAGTGCGGTAGAGTTTGTTATGTCTTGACATGAGAAAGAATCAGAACAAATAAAACTGTAAATACACCCTTCTCTATTACACATACAAATGTAGGATTGCACTTCAACACTGACAAGTCCAAACATCCCTGAGGCTTAACCTTGGGAAATGCCAACACATGCCTTTGAATGTGTGTTTGTGTGGGTGTCTGTGAGCAAAGCCAGCCGTTATCTTCCCCCAGCTTTAATTGAGCTCTTCAGAAATCCCAGAAACTACTTCTACTACAACACACACACACACACACACAGAGTAAAGCCTTGAGGCTGTATCTGTGCCTGGCCAGGTGTTCCCGGCTTCTCTGCCAGATGAACCACCTGCAGATCACAGGTGTGGACATCGCCAGGGAAGAGAACAACACAGCTGCTCCAGCAGCCTCTGGGAGAGAAAAAAAGAGATGGAGGGTTTATATACGACCAGCTGCCAGTAAAAGACAGGCGAAAATAAAATAAGAAGCAGAATGTTTTTCAGTAGAACTATGTGAAGGGAATTTTCTTCTAAATTATAACCTGTTGCATTGAGAGATATTTGTAGTACTTAAATACTCGCCCTCTGTGTGTGGGCTTCTCCACATCCTAGCGAGCACACCGTCTTCCAACATATGACTTATCCCAAACATGGAGTTGTTTATGAGAACTATTCATGTTTATGTGCAGACGACTGGGTGAGGCTGGCAGCGAGGCGCAGGCTCTGATTTGTGGTATCATTTCCCATTTTCCAATTAGCAAAAGTGCTGCATTTAAAGATTTTACAGGGAGTGCCATAGATGACTATCCCCGACAGCAGATCTGCTATATAAGTTAAACAAGAGAGTGTCTGGAGAAATGTTGGATAGTGAGTGGTTGTTGAATATCATTTAAGGGGAGTTACTGGTGAGAAGGGTTTGGCGTCTGGCTACACACTTGGCTTCTCTGTGTGGAAACTTTAGGAAGATGCAGCCAAGTGAGCGTGTGACCCGCCGCTCATAAATATAAAGCACACATGCAGCCACTCTCTCATACCAGCAGTCAAACACTTTCCCTCTCACTCACACACACGTGTATTTCTCTCTCTCCCCATAACAGCACGCGTTATATTTACCCGTGTCTTTTTGTCTGTCTTGTATTTACACACATAATTTTGCACCCGAAAAGCAGCCGTGTGTCTCCCCTCTGTGTGCTGAGTGTAACAGGAGATCTGAGGGTTTTCCGTGGGCGAGTAGGCGGGTCAGGCCTTACTTAAACTAATGGCTCCCAGCAGTGTTGAATAGCCAGACATACTGGAGCCGAGGGCTGAGGTTTTGGAATGCCACTGCCGGCTCAATGCCTGCTTTTCATCGGCATCGAGTGAAGGAGAGAGAGAGAGAGAGAGAGAGAGAGAAAATAGGAGAAAGGAGGGGAGGAGAAGAGAGGAGGAAAATACGGGACCCATTTGTTATGGGTGATATGAGGTTGGCTGAAAAGGGGGGTACAATGGAAGGACAGAGGGGGGCAAGGGTGGGTTGTGGACTGTGAGGAGAGAGGGGAGGGTAAAGGCATGTTTGGGCTAGTGGGATGTCAGGAGGGGGTAAAGTACCAGTCAGTGATTGTTTTGTGTCGGAGCTCTATGGGACCCCTCTGACCAACTACTCATTTGTACTTAATGTCTTTGGCTATATTCACAGTGTGATTCCCCACCTTAAAATAAAGCAAACGACTGCTTTAATGAGGGTGTGTTTCATGGACCAGCGACACAGTGAAAAACTGCCTGGGAAGTCCAGTTAGAAAGACAGACTGGTGTCAAAGTTTATTACACAGCAGAGCAAACAACAGTGTTTGTAATACTCACAGACCACTATGGAAATGTATCCCAGCAGCAATGATATTGTGTTTGGTAAAAAACGTTGTTCTTCTTCACTTAATGTCTCACTGTCACCTCATTACTTCTCAGGGAACAATAAATCATTTCTGATTCAGACCAACAGTGTTCTACAGAAAAAGAATCAGACTCGGGGGTGACTGCGTCTTCTTGATGCACTGTGGCCTATCCCCGCTGCTTAAATCCACCTGCTCCTTTTAATAAATGAGAAGGGCTATATTTCCTTATGCAGACCTAAAATTAGCTTCAATGCAACAACCCCTTTGGGACTTAATGTAGGTTTGAACCATACGCTGATTGATGCAGATAATATTCTACACGTACCTTTGTTTCTATCCATCGATCCAGACTGTCAGCTTTTTATGACAAGCTTTCACCAGCACTCTCTATCGGCGACAGAACTAAAGGTAGTGGTACCTTGTTAAGTTTTGGATCATTAGTCGGGCGTTAGAGAAACACTTGAGGAAAAGGATTTGCTTTGACCCTGTGCTCTACTAACATGCCCATGAGGATAAAAATGTGCAGCACTGAACTTCAACAGACAGAGAAGAAGCATGTGAGCGAGACCTCAGCCCCTCCTATTGATTTCTCAAACATATGTGTTTAAATTCCAACTTCACTTTTGCCAGAACTTCTCTGGAAATGGAAATTACCAAAATAATTTCCAAATAATCTGTGGAAAGTGTATGTCTATTGAATACTGTATTATCAGTAAATGATTAACCAGTTTTCTTTATTAGTTACTTGTTAGGGATCACAGCATGGAGACACAAGGTTGTTTGGCCATCGAATATCTGTGTTTCTTTATGTTATCATCTTAAAACTATTAAAAAGTGAATAAAAAAATGTAATGCTGTGCAGGCATCTGAGATTAGAAACAGACATCTTGATACAACACTCGGTTGTTTTGAACCACTTGCTAAGTAATAACAGAAAGAAGCACAGAATTAGAGCCTGTGTCATCGGGCATGTTTGTCCATTCAGCCACACTACTTACCAGAACCAGTTTGGTGGTTTGCCAAATGCCATTTAACTAAAATTGGAAGCAGAATAATATTGTGTAACTAATTATGTGTCTTTGGTGTTTAGGAGGTTAAGGTAGAAGTAAAACTGTCTCTAAGTGTGAATAGCAAAGGTAATGTTGTGGAAATCTCGTTCTTCCCCTGTAAAGTTCCCCGTGCAGAACAACGTATGCATCTGTTTGTTAAAGACATTTATTTGACCCTGTGGACAGAGAGAAAATATCAATTTCTCCTGCTGAGAAGCATCTTGTTCTGAGAAGATCTGTGTTTTCGTCTCTTCCAGACATGGACCTGGACAATGACGAGACCCTATTAGATAAATGTAGAAGATGTAATAGAAAACGTGGCCATGGGAAATCAGACAGGGAAATCTAAGGCTGCATCACATTAGAGATTGAGGAAAACAGGGGGAGGGACAGAGGGAGGGGGGCCATGCCGGTAAGGGCAGGGCAGGACAGAAATAGTGGGGTTTGGTGGGAAAAATAATAACAACATGAAGGACTAACTGAAAGAGACATCATCACATAGCCAGAAACAAAGAGCGAGCGATTAGACAGATATCCCAAGATAGTAGGAGGACCCGGAATGACCAACGAGCCGTGCAGCTGCTGAATGTCTGTAGCTTTTACTCTGTGTCTGGTACTAGTGACTCTAGTCAGCTCATATTGGCAGTGATTGGTTGTTTCGACTAAATGATTTCACTCCTTTTTCTTGTCCACATGAAAATGATGAGGAGCCAAAGGCGACACAAAACAGACTATAAGAGTGTCAGTAGCCGTTTTTAATCATACTGCTGTTCTCATTAACACCGTAGGTCGTTTCATTTGACTTCCACCATTTGTCCTGGTCTGGAGTTCCTGGTCGAGGTTGCTGGCAACCGAGCTGTCGAGTGAACTGTTCTGGCTCGCCTCTCAGACACATCCACTGCATGCACGCGAAATCTCGAGGCTGACTTAACACAGTTTGAAGTGAGAAAGCTTACGACTGTATGAAACTGTGGCTGGGAAACGAATACAGAGCGACGCCATTAGTTGTTTTTTTTTTTTCACTTATGAAAATCTCTGTCATCATTTCACACTGATTTGGCATCCACTCTCCCAGTGAAATCCCATCACTCAAGAGTATCCTTTCAAACTCCTCAGTGAGCGCTGGGAACAAAATGCTCTCACCATGTGTGAGTTGTGTTGCCTTATGAAAACAAATGTGAGTCCAGTTGAACAGCGAGTGTTTGATTCAGTCTTGATTTTTCCCAGCAGCGTTGACGAGGCCTGTTGCCCAAGGGATCTTGTTCCATCAGAGCATTTCTCACATTTCCCAACTTTCCTTTCGACATTAGCTACAGTGGACGTCTGTTGGTGAAAACATCAGTCAGTGACTGGGCTGTTTGTATGAAATCAGGGTGACTTCCTGGTCCCCTTTTCTGCATCCTGCAGAACTGTGGTCAACTGATAGAAGAGGATTTGTGTATTCTGTTGTGGGTGTAAAGGCCCAGTTCTTGTATGTAGAGTTAGCCTTTTAGTGAAATAGAGTTACGCTATCAGCCCCCGTACGCTGTCAGACGCAGGCTCCCATTCTCACCACGTAGTCCTCTTCTGTTTGCCCTTCACGTAGCCATGGGCATGCTGCATCAGCATCTATTGTGATGGTAATTAGACTTTTAGAAAGCACTGTTTTCACTAGATTTACATATGCACCCAGTGATTCACTAGTGTTAAAACTTTGTTAAGGTGTATGGCTGGAGATTGCTGCCAGTTACACATTGGTCTTATTGGTGTGTGGAAAGTCATATGACCACTGAACTTTTATTTTAGGGCAATGAGTAGTACAGTATTGAGTCATATTTATACACTATGTCTTTAGGAAGTTTAGACGAAGTGGAGGTGGGGTAGAAATACCTGGGTGTCCACCTTGACAGCGAACTGGACTGAAAATGCAACAACGAAATTTAAGTCCTTTACTGTGTTTAACAAGATGTGACAGATTTTCTTCCTGTGCTATATTCTCCTATCTTCATCCATCTATCTTTACACGATATGTTCTATCTATATATATATATATATCACAAATGAATGCACATTTGAATAAAGCATTGCAAACCCAATATAAGAAATGTACAGTACATTAAGTCTTTATTTCTCCTTTTCCCCCTTATGTGATTTTTTTAAATGTACAAAAACATGTAACATGGGATTTCAGCGATGCCTAACTTTTCTACACAGTCACCAATCCCATAATCCCACTTCTCCTCCTCTCATTTTTTCTGTTCTCTCTCTCTCTCTCTCTCAAAAAAAAGCAGTTTACTTTTTCTAAAAGAGGAAGTTTGGCGAGGGAGCGTGTGAACAAAAACAGATGCTGCATACTCTCTTGTTCTGTCATTCTCTCACTTTTTATCTCACATACTTGCACACAATGGCAAGCAGCTGCATGAGGCTTGAGTAACTGCAGTAAAAGGAGGCCATACAGTTTGCATACATACAGCATGCTCACTCTTTGGTACACGGATTACTTCTGCTACGACCCCCCTGAAATAAACAAAGCTGCCTCTCCTTTAAGAGGAAACGAAGAGCTAATACATACAGTACACGCTGATGTTTTGACATGTTCGATGTCAAAATTGTGCACTTTTGTTTATTGTGCTTGGTGGTAGTGATAAATCTTTGGAACTGATTTTTCTATTGAGTCAAACTTGAACTAAATGTTCGTGTTGTTGTGGGTTTGTCCTTTAGTTCTGGAATGATTAGTAAAAGTCAATTGGTGCCAGTTTTCATTAGCAATTTGGACATTTGCTGTAATTATTTTGGCATTGTTTAAACTACACAAAATAATTATTCAGATGATTTGTTGATATAAATGGTATAAATTAAATCATCACATACTGTACATGGCCTTCTATAATAAGATAAAAATCGGTTTAATTTGCTTTGTTTTCATTTAGCGTCTACTATTTTATGAGAAAAGGTAAAAGAGGGAAATAAAGGTTAGACCTCTTAGACCCATCTTAACAGTGATGTAGTAAGTTAAGTATGAGGGAAAAGGCAGCATGCTCGCTCATCTGCCCCCTGCCAGTCTGCACACCTGAGTGTAAATCCCTGTTTGCTAATAGCCTTTGTCTTTCAGCAGTGTCAGTTGCAACTCATATGTTCCACAGTAGCATGTGGATTGCAGCATATAGCTTCATCTTTCCACCCCCTCCCTCCCTGATTCTCACAGCCACCTGGCCTCGCCTGTGAGCCTGCTGGCTGACCAGATGCACACTGAATAGAGCAGACCTACAAGGAGAGAGGATGGGAGAAAGAAGTTATTTTGGGTGATTACTTAGTCAAATGTATTTTATGAAAACCCCCGGCAACATAATAACCCACAGTAAACCTTAACATAGACAAAAGCTCACCGCTTTCATTACTCGTTAGTGTGAATTCATCCATTCTCATAGGATTACATACGTTACAGTGCTGTTAAGGACTGTGTTTTAGCGGGCAGCACCTTCTCCTAATGATCTGTCTGTGTTTATAAGACACCATGCTCATACACATATCAATTGTCCATTCTCTAATTAAAAACAAATCCAAGTTTTAATGTACCCCAATCTTGTCATTGTCCTCTGCATCTTCTAGAAGCAAACAGGCAGCAGGGATAATAGGCAGCAGTAAATAAAGCGCGCAGACTGCCCAGTCTCAGCCAAGCTCCATTATCTTAACCTGCATTGTCTCTTTAGCACCACTTGTGCACGAGGCTGGGCATAAATCAGACAGTGATTTAAGTTTAACTCAGTGGAGATGGAGCACAGTGGATAAGAGAGTAGAAGAGCAAGAGAAGAATAACTCATTCATGTTCCTCAAGTGGCCCCCATTGGGTTGGTGGGCAAGCCAGTGCTGAGGAGTGGAGGCGGTTGCATTAAGGAGCTGAGACAAAAGAGGACATCAATGAAAAAGGCTAGAAGGGGGTCGGTTAGTATAAAAACATTTTAAATGGAGATCCCCACTTCTCTTGAAGGGGCTGAGGAGAGGGAGAGGGGTTGGAAAGGACCCTCACCCCCCCCCCCACACACACACACACAAACACATACATATTCGACACACACTTACACACACATGCAGATGCACACACACTTTGTCTCTCTTGGCACAGCTTCTTGTTTAGCCTTTAGGTGCCAAAGCAATTAGTTATGTTAATTGCAGAGTCCATTGACGGTGAATGCAGGTTGAATAGAGCCAGTCAGCAGTGAATTATTGGCTAGGATCCATGGGGGAATGGGTGGGGAGAGGTGCTTTAGAGGAGTGGGGGAGAGGGTTTGTGACGTTGCAGGAGCTCCAGGCCCATGAAAACAGAGGAGAGGCCAATGTGTGGGAAAATAGAGGAGGAGCTAGAGCCCAAAGACAGAGATTGAGAGGGTGGGAGGCTCAGAGCTTGAGAGAGCGAGCATGAGAGAGGACACAAATTCAGCGAGAGTAGGAGAGCTTTAAACGCAATACGTGCAACAGCAGACAAAAACAGAGCAAAGGAGATAGTGAGGGAGGTAGACAGTTTCACACGAGAGAAAGACAAACGGCAGAGACAGAAGAAGAAAGTAAGGGAGAGTGTGTGTAGTGCAGTGTTGCACTGGTCTGCTCGGCTATCTGTCTCCATCTGGGTGCCATCTGTGTCTCTGGCGCTGGCCTTCGCCACACTGGAGCTCACATATGTGGGAATGCAAACACATGCCTGACATATGAAGGCGTGGAGTCAGAGAAGGAGACAAAAAGGAAAGGACAAGTAGGCAAAATTCTGCCACAGCAGCTGACTTTCTCAAAGGACTAAACAGTGGACTCTACTAGAGTGGAGGTAAGAGAGAGAAGTGGCTGGAATGTGTGTCTGTGTATTTGTGGGGGTCATTTTAGTGAATATTGCAATTGTGTGCATAGTGCATGTGCGTGCGTTCCATCCTAATTCCCAGAGCTGCTCTGTACTGTACAGATGGTGCCTCATCCTCTCCTCTTTATCTCTTCATCCTTGTCTAATGATGTAGGGGGGGGGGGGGTGATGAATTAGTATCCATACTTTACCTGCGCACAGAAAACGTCTGCCTGTTGCCATATGGACAAAATACTGACGTAGAAAATTCAACATGATACACTGTCCTGCTGTCGAAGTGTGGACGTACATAGCAGTTTCCTTTGTGTGAATTTCTTAGAGCAACAGCACGTGTAGTATATGTGCTCCTCAGCCATTAAATGCTTGAAAGTTTTTATGTTCGGTATCATGTGGGAGAACTGGTAGAAGGAGTTCGAATCACATGTGTATTGAGAGATGCTGTCTCAGACTGCAGTAAGATATCAGGAAGCAGTGACACTCCAAGGTTTAGCATCTAAAACATGGAGGTGGTTGCCATTGATCTCTTCATTTTCTTCCACATGAGGCAGCTCTGTTTGTTATGTGTGCCAGATTTTCCTATTTGTGTTGTAAACCATAATAAAATGTTATCTTAACTGGATAAATAAACCCAGCAATATGTTTGGCTCCACGTGTGAATGGGGTTTACGTTTCTCAGCATGTATCTCATGTATTCAGAGAGTTATCACTTCTCCCACATGGCAAGCAGACCAGAAGAAAGTAGGTAAAGAAGACTCGCGCATCTGTTGTACAGTATCTCAGGCATATGGGAAGAGGAGGGAAGCTGCTGTGTCTGTCTTTCATGCTGCATACATGTTACACAACACTGACATCGGTGGGAGCGTTGATGCCAACACGGGGCGCAAACGTCCCACTGTGACTCCAGTTTCAACACTGCAACACCTTCTCTTCTGATATGGGTATAGAGCGTGTTTTTGCACATGCATGGAGGAGGACATGGGAGGAGGAGGTGTGCAAGGGAGAAGCAAACAGAGAAGCAGACAGAGAGAGACCTGGCTAGTATCACACCCAGCCAGGCCGGTCCATCAGGGAGATAGCAGCGACTGGCTGTCGGCTGCACAGCCTCAAACCAGAGACACCTGTCTGGTCTGCTGGACACTGTCATACTCCTGAGAGCAGGAGCTGTTCTGTGTCCACATGCGTGTCTGTGTGTGTGTTTCCACATGTTGATGATTTATTTTACCCACACTCCTGATGGGAAGTTGCTGTTTTTGTCCACACATTATATACGCAGAGGTTTATGGTTGTGTCTAATGGCAGTTAGGAGTCCGTGCATGTTCCTACCAGGTGTCTTGTAGAGATTATGTCTACCACAGAGCAAGGCTGCTTGCCTTGCAGTTTTGTGTTGTGTTTTATTTTTCATTCCGACCTCAATCCCAGCTGTGACTTTCTCTAGTGACAGTGTAGCAATGAATGGAGAGACACAGACAACCCTGACCCTTGATCACTGTGCTAATATCTGCAGAATGCATCCACTGAAGACCTGTTTTTTATCAACACAGAGAATAGAGCAGCTGCATGAAGGGTTTCATGCAGGAAGTGATCCTATTATCTGTAGTTGCGAGAACTGTGATATATGGCCCCATGGGTTCTGAGATTGTGGGTTCTAATGCATGAACTTGCTTATGTGTGTGTGTGTGTGTGTGGACATGAAAGGGTTCGGTCATTTACTCAACAGGAACGGCTCTGTCACCACAAATTGCACTCTGAAAGATTGTCTCATCGCAGTCAATGTTTCCTGAATCTATCCGTCAGTCTAATCACCTGCACTTCCGTCTCTCGCCTACTGCGACTCGACTGGCGTTGTATAGGAGAGTCCCTCTCATTGTGCTAAATGCAGGAGTCAGAGGTCTTTTAACCCTTTACTGACCTGAGAGACGTGCTCAATGACCCGAGCTCAGTGACTAACCCCAGTGGGCTAGTGTTTTCTGAGAGGGAGAGAGCATCAGCACACGCTCAAAAGGCTGTAAAATGACCCCAATTGAATCCATCAACTGCATCTATTCAGGTTTTGAAGATCTGATTTGAGTTTAATTGGCTGCGTAAACAAAGGAATATTAAATTACATTAGCTCTTTTATTGCACTGAGAGGATATAGGAAAAAAATAGTCCCTCAGTCGGTTCGACGTGGGCATTTCAGCATTTTTGAGAATTCAACAAGTGAGGAGACAGAGGAGACACAGGTATTCTCTGAATCCCTGTGAAAAACGGGCTGCATTTAAACTTGAGTAATTTTTCCTGGAAAGCCAACTTTCCAGCGTGAAACCCAAAAGGAAAAGAGCAATAAATATTGAGTTTACTTGTGTTACTTGGTGTGTGGGTGGACAAGAAATGGGCGTTACTGCCTCTCCCTATGAATTGTCTCTCTAGTCATTATTTCCTCGCTTTCCCACTGTGTCCTTCTGAGAAAGTGCATTTCCACTAACAAATGAAAACAAACTCTTTTTGCCTTTTATCATTTGCTTGACCGAGACAAAAAAAAGACACGTTGTGTTCTCGAACATATGTTCATACCGTACAAATATGCATCTGCCCGCACATTCACAAACATGGACTCATCCTCCGCAGCTATCTGTCTCATTTTTCCCATTGTTTTGAGCACAGCTGGCGTCTTTGTTTGTGCTTATCTGTCTCTCTCAGCAGCTGTTGAGCTCTGGTCTTTTATACATCTGGGCTAAGCTTGCCCACAGCCCTGTTTACAGAATCTGCAGACCATTCCCACTACATGGCTTTAATTTAGTGCATCCTTAAATCCGTGGGGTAGCGGAACATTTTCTATACATATTCTGTATAGCATGCTTCGATGTCTTTATTGGAGTGGCAGGTAGGAAGGTGGGTAGAGCAGTCATCAACAAACCCCAGGGTGAGAGGTTCGATTCTCAGTCCAGGCACCCTAAATGTTAAGGTGTCCTTAGGCAATACACCAAAGCTCTGAAATAGCACCGACATGTTGCTGTGTGGCAGCTGTCCAGACAACAATTTCCCCAAAGGGATCAATAAAGTACGTCATTATTATCATTTAAACTAGGCTTTTTCCTGCGGCTTGCCTGTATGAGAAACACAAAGGACGCTAAAGATGTAACCGAACACATCTTGAGATTAGCCCAACGCTATAGTCTACTGAGTCACTGCACCAAAACTCTCCGTCTGGGTCAAGGAAAGCTGTGTAAATGTCTTCAGCAGGGCCTGAATTGATAGCAACATCTGGCTGGACCTCAGCCGAGGCCATTTGGCTGTTGAGGCTGCTGACACCTGGTCTGAAGCAGGCCGCTCTTAATGTTCTCTTTGTTCTCATGTCTAAGGCTTGTATTTTGTTTTATGGACTTCTGTAACCCACTATTTCAGAGTTTGTGTCTGCACATAAACGTCATCCAAAGTGCGGAGTTGTGGAAAAGCAGTATTTTGCCCGGCTGCAGTTTGAGTTTAAAATGTATAGGAGCCATCATTTTAATCCTCCAGACACTATGATATAGATCTTCCCTACGCGCCAGGAAACCTCTGTAAATCTTTTCAGCTGTAATATGATTTTTATGTTAACCCCGAAATCTGCAACGACACACCTAATTATTAGGGAACCTAATTGAAATGAGCATACATGAATGAATGTTTTAGCTGATTAGTCTTCACTTGTTGGGTTTTGGCCTCACATAATGAGTCTGGTCATGATTGATGGGCAGGATAATCAATTAGTTACAGAGAGGTGAGAAGGTTGTAACCAGAGAGGCAGATAATCTTTTGGCTTAAGAGCAGGGCAGCGCTTGTTCTGTGGGTTTGTGTGTATATGTGATATGTGGCCAGATATGTCTGAGGGTCACAGCTTTTCTGCTTTTAAGGCCTGATTGACAGATTCGAATTGTTCCTGTTATGTCACAGTCGGCATTTGTTTGGGTGTGTGTACATCTGCCTCGGGCGAGCCATTTCACAGGTGTGCGTATGTTACTTCAGAGATAACTCTGACAGCCAGTCACAAATCCAACACCTGGTAAATGAGGCCAACGCACAGATGTTGACACACTTACAGCACAAGCTCCGTGGCCCAGGTGGGTGATTTGTATCTTTGACAAATACATAAAATTTACTACATTAACTTAGTCCCCAGACAAGGAACTTCTTACTTGTCATGTATTTTCTGGGAAACGAGGCCTTTACCTTCATAGATTTGACTCGAGGATCTAGAAGTAAAAACACCACACAGTTAGAAAAAGTTCTTATTTTACTAGTCACATCAGTGTAAAGCAAAGTGTAACTCTGCATAAAGACATGGGAGGGATAAGATACAGCTCCTCTTCTTCCTTTTTTGTGTAGCTTCTGTTGTGACTTTTTGATCCTCGTCCAGTGCTTAGAAGAGCTTCACATGCTTTTGATTCCGTCTGTTCACATATCCTTAAGTTGCCTGTTCACAAAGCAACACAACGTCTCATCCCACTTTGCTACTCTATAAGGCGGTGAAGTCACACTAAGTTTCAGTTGATATTGTGTAAGGGTTTGAAGAGGTTCCACGCTCCAACATAAAACAGACTGAATGATCTCTTACTGCAGTGATCTGGAGTGTTTATGAGGTCAACAACTTCAAACCCCGTCCAGCTGCTCTCTCCCTGTAGAATGACCTCATGTACTCGTGGACATAATGGTCCGCTCTCGCTATCCACCCTCCGCCAAACCTCCTCTCCCCCTTCTGCTTCCAGCATCACGTCGCTGCGCCTCTCTTTACTGCTCATTCTTAGCTTTTATGGATATTGTCTGTCTGCCTTGCCGTCCCCTCTTTTGACTTTTCTCTCACTTCGCCACTAAGTACATTTCCATCCCTGGGTCCGTTTTTTCACCATGTGGCATAGCAGCAGTGTTTTTGTAATTATCTCACTGAGTGACGAGGTTATGTGAGGGCTTCTCTTTTCACTTGCGGAGCACATCTGTGCTTCTTCACTTATGTGCCTTCAAGTCATGAACATGCTCTATCCACTCCCTTACCTCGATCTCTCTAACGCAAAGCAGCCTCCTTTTTTCTCCGCCTTTTCGTCTGTGTGTATGTATACATATTTCTCTCGCGTTCCCCCTTAATGTCAGCCTTGCCACCTCCTCGTCTCTTCACTCCCTAGCAGAGTCAGGAGCGGAGTGTTGACATTGGGTTTTGTCCAAATATGTAGTCTACGGGAATGGAAGGTGGGAATGAAAGCCAAGAAAAACAGCCTGGCTCTGAGTCTGACAACCAAGCTTGTCTTTCTGATGGAGCCAAATGAAAACAGTATTTTCTATGCTTGTTGCACCCCCCCCCCCCCCATCCTCCATCATTCTCCCCCTGCTTATAGTCCCTCCTCTTCACCTGGTGCTTAAATGTTTGGGTTTTCTGTGACGTTATTACTGTGATAACACAAAGACAACATTAGGGGTCATAGTGAGAAAGACAAATGATGTGATCAATTTAGCTGTAATTGGAAATCCATTCGTTTCCATAATGTTTCATTTAAGAACCAGACATGAAAATAAAAAGAGATATGACATATTTGTAACTGTATATAAAGAGTTTTGCCGCGTGCAGCTTGTTGTCGTATGCGGTGAAGTCACTAGTAAAAAGCATGTGTGGACTGCTAATGTGGAAGTAACTGTATCAGGCTGTAATCAGCAGAAGAGGTGTTAGTCCCAGGAGAGCCATAGTATGAATCAAGTTGATTGAAATACACACAAAGAACATCACGCAGTGTCTCTTGATTTTCAGAAGTGCAACACTCTGCACCGCTTCACTACAATACTCGCCCAACGCTGTATTAAGTGCTTAAACCCATTGTGTAGTTGCGAGGTTAAAACAATAATCTGACACCGAGCGAGATCGTGTGCTGTTGCTTTATCTGTTTTATAAGTGGATGTGGTTGTGCTGGTGCATGCACCCTTGTCTTTGCAGTGTGTTTGTGAGTGTGTGTGGGTGGGTGGAGGTCAGGAGGGAGTGCAGGATAGAGGAACAGATGTGTGCTGTATTGTGGTGGTGTGCATGGACGGACGGGGACCAGGTGCAGCCTTTGTCTCCCTGGCATTTAAGTCCACTCGCTTGCATTCAGTTGTCTCGTGCCTCCCCTCCCCTCCCCTCCACATCTCCCTCCTCCTTTCTCCTCTTCTTGGAGGGAAGGCAGAGATGCGTGCGGAGGAGGGGGCTGCCTTGGCTTAGTGGAGGAGGCTCCAGCAGTGCCTTCTGCACCCCCCTCCTCCCTCACAGGTGACTGTTGGAGGTCCCAGCTGGCCAGCTCTTGGCCGATTAGATCCATATGGCGGAGGAGGAGAGGAGGAGGAGAGCGACGTGCCCATCAGTTTCCGGGGTGCTACAGGGGCAGTTCCAGTACAGTTCCTATGTTTTTACTTCCCTGACTTTTTTTGTCTCGCTGTTGAGGATTCTTGTTTCTGGTTTGTTTTAAAATGTTTCTGTTGCATATATATGGAGAATAGACAGAGCTTTTTATCTCATATTATATGCACGCTTAACGGTGATCATAGAACATGATAGGATCTGGCTTTTTAATAACTTATATATATATATATATCTAAGTTCAGTTTAAACTCACAGATCTGTACATGCTTTGCTCTAAGGAAGAGATAAGGGTTCAAAAAAGCTGATCATTACCGAATAGAGGACAATGTAAGAAATGCGTCACAACTCTTTTCTTATTAAATGTGTATTAAACATTAGTCCAGTATATTTAGCACAGCTCAGCAAAGCCCTCAGCTAAACATACCCACACCACTATCTTGTTAGTCAGCAGTGCTGGACGTTTGTGTGACTGTTACCGTGCCTCTGTTCTAAGCGCACATATTTGTGAGCTGCACAAGCTGTGAATTGTTTTTTTGCTCCCTGATAAATTAGTGAGGCCTGTGTTACATCTTCTCTCACCTCATCCACAACGACAGGACACTGGGTGCACGCACAACCTCAAAGCATACACGCCAAACAGCTGCCAGTCTCTCCCCGAGAGATTAAGCGTCTGAGTTTAACCATGAGCTGAAGAATCCTCCTTGACACCGAACACATTTATTTTAACATCACATCGAGTGGGATTTATTTGTACTGGGCCAAAGAGAGATACTTTTACCCGAGGGGCTATGTTCTCAAGACTTCATTTGCTTGTTGTTTCTGATTTTGTCATTTAATGTATTCGGCTTCCAGTGGCTCAGTGCAAATGTTTCTGTTACTCTCTCTCTCTCTGTGTGTGTGTCTCTGCTTCCCCTTCTCTTTGTTTTTGAGCCTTCTTCTGAATCACCTGCGGAGGCAGAGGCAATTAAAGACGAGTGAATGTTTTAATGCAGACGAGCGTCACCTGAGCTGAACAAACAAGGAGCACCTGGCTAGCAACAACAGTCATCGCCACATATGCACGCTGCTCCTCCATCCCTGCTATCACAACTGACGTGGAAAGCAAATAAGTTTGGTTACAAGACAAAACAGCACTATAAAAGATGTGTATGTATTGCCATCTGTTTGAGAAGAGCAGCAGCACAGAACGGTATGATTAGCATTTCAAAGTATTTTTGGATATATTGTTATCTTCAGCGTCCACACAACGTCGCGCCCTTTGCTTCAGAGTGTTGTCTATGCATCATGGTATTGTCATGTAATCCTGTTGATGTGTGGTGAGGGGCTGCGTGTTCCTCGCCTTTGTTCCGTTAGACCAAGGATGACAGGTGGCATTTAGACCAGACAAACACTACACATCCTCCTCTAAGCCAATATTCACCTGAGCTAACATTTGACCACTTTATGCACTTTGTGTGTGTGTGTGTGTTTTGTGGCTGCTGTGACAGCTGCCTCCCCTGACAGTCCTGAGACTATATATGGTGGACTCAGGTGTTGGCAAGCCAGATGAAGTCATCCAGCTATGTACCCTGTCTAATTGACAAGCAGAGGTAATTCTCTCTGGGCTGTCAGCACTACATGCACGCACACACACCTGATGTCTCCTGTTTTGGTCATTACCTCTAGCTCGACCTCTAACCACAGACCAATCAGCGTCTTAAGATTGTGCGAACGCAGCTGCAACCTAATTTCAGCGTTCTGTGCTTACATGGATGCACAGCAAGGCGTGCATGTAGCAGCCAGTTTATTAGGAACGCCAGGCTAAAAATGAAGCGGTCTAAGACAACAGAGCTGCAGTAAACCTCTTCATAAAGATGATCAGTCTCAGTTTGAACTGTTTAAAGAGGCGTCGCTTCAGCCGTGTGGTCCCTTTGGAGGCTGTAGTTTCTGCTATTGAACTCTACTCACATTGTACAGTGATGTTTCCCTGTAATACGACACAACAGCACCACAAACGACATCTTCCATTACAATCGGACAGTTTAATCAGCAGCTGTCTCGTCTGTTTACATGTTTCTTTCTGTGTTGCTTCTTCGTGGAGAACCGTTGTGATTTGCTATCATGTCGACAAAGGACTTGCGAATATATTTTCATGCAACACTACAACGTAGCACAAGAAGAATGCCCAAATCCCCGCTATGTGTGCGCATATATTAAGTTGTTTACATGGTAGCAGTGTTGACACTGAGGCCATATGCCCCGTTGATTCTGTTATTGAGATGTCAGTCTAATTTCCTGGCCATACGGACAGAGTGTGCAGAGCTTTGGAACCGGTGTGTGTGCATGCTGCAGGCTACTTCCTGGGGTGCACTGGCAGACTGAGTGTGTGGTGGGTATGACAGTCCAAATGTCTGCATAGATCCCTTCTTCCTGCCCCCTATGTTGGTGAACAGGTGGGGAGATGGCAGGCAGGCCACAGGGCTGAGAAAGAATGAGAGGGAAGGAGGCAAAGGGAGAGAGAAAGAGAGAGAGAGGGTGAAAAAAACAGGAGGACGAACAGTCAAAGCTGTATAAAGAGCTGCAGACATGACAGATGAGTTGCATGGGGTATATTTAGAAAGACCAAGGATCCTGAAGGAAATAAAACAGGGTTGATGCTGATCTATACGATATATCTACATTTTTTAACCATCATATACTATGCTAGGCATTCATTTTAATATGTTTCTACAAGTCCTAAATATTTCCAAACATCATTCACTTATCTCTCTGTACTATTTTTAAGTCCCCTTGAGTCACCTACTAATGGCTTATATCCTTTATAAACTGGGACCTTTTGACTCAGGGCCAGCCAGAGTTCATAGCTGTGAAAAAGATATAAAGGACGCCATTAAAGCCAAAGCTCTAAAACCATGAAACCACATTTAAAAAGCTGCTCTCTGCTGACCCATGACCCATGAGCCCATGCTTGTCTATTAATCGTCTATTCTTAAAGCAGTTAGAAAAGTCTGATCCACTCTAAATGGAGACGGGACCCAGCCTTCATGGGCTTCCACGACACAAAGGCAGCTTCTGATCCCACATCTCCCCACCGCCGCATTCCCCATTACACTTTCTTCAAGCCCCTTATCTGGTGGTCTCATTCAGAGGCAATAGCATATTGAGAAGTTGCGTTTAACATTCAAAAGCTTTGCCGATCTTGTTAGTAAAGCGTGAAATAGCCCGTCCCTTCACTCTTTGTCCCTCCACCACATTTTTATTGGGTAGCTCAATGAGGGGGCTTTCTTCTCCCTCACAATGGGCTTCTTCAGCATCTCCTCAGTTATTGATCTGAATGGTTGGGAGTGGAGGTCTAAACTTTAGACATCTGGCCCTTTGATGGGGGTGGGGTGTCTGATGCCCCGGCAGTGTGTGTTGGATCATTTGCAGTGAGTTGGAGGGTGGGCATTTTTGTTTGTTTTGTATTTTTAGGTTAGAGTTTATTGGCACAACAGGGAAATCTGTTTTCTTCATCTATTTATGAAAGTCATGTTGTAGAAAATTACATTTCTTAATTTCACTTTATTTTGTGTGTGTGTGTGTGTGGAGGCTATATGCTGACCTCTCTTCACCCTTTCTCGGCAGACAGTAGAGAGAAGAAGAGCCCTGCCATGCCCGGTTCTCCTGTGGATGCTAAGACTCATTCCAGATCGGCCCCCAGCAGCAGCGCCAGCTCCACTATGCCACCCCTGCCTTCTGTCAACCCCAGTGGCCCTCGACCGGCCTCTTTTTCCACCACAGCATGTAAGCGCCTTTCTTAAATTCTTGTTGTGTCCATAGATTATTTGACTGCTTCCCCAATAAGTCCGGTAATGCTTCTTTTGTACTTTCCACCACAGT